>CAMQGK010000334.1:0-362500 GCA_947000775.1 Pterois miles
GGTGAGTTGGTCCTCGTGTTGATGGAGTTGCTTCCCTGGACGTGGATGGCGGAGGCCAGCGGGTCAGAGTCGGCTGAGTCCATCATGGCCAGTTCGTACTGCTACGACTTGGAGACAGGAGTAGCAGGACCTAAATGCACAACTTGGAGAAACTATTAAGAATGTACATTTGTATGCATAAAATATACCCATAATCAAAACATCATTACATACAATTATTTATCATTTAATTTTTGTTACTTCCACCCATCATAAACAATCTCCTTCAACAATGTTTGCATATTTAATACCGAGCTCACCTTGAATATAGTTAAAACTAATGTTAATGTTAATATTTGGGTTACATAGCAAGCTCTTGGAGAAACTCAACAACAAAACGTAAATAAAACGGGTAGGGTTTTACATATCAAAGTTTCAAATTAGTAACCCACAGAAAATATGCAATAAAATGGGTTTGCAACAGTGTTCAGGTTAGATTTATATGAACATATATCTGTCTCACATTAGCCTATGACATAGGCTGACGACAGTTTGAAAGGCTAAAATCCCTTGCTACAAGCGCCAAACAAAAGCCAGACAAGTCAACGATGTAGATACAGTTATTCTAGCTTAGTAGCCTACATGAGAGTCAAATTTAATACATTAATTTAGAATACTGTTAAAAATAACATGTAAAAAAGCAAAGCTAATTGGCACATATAATTTAATGGTCTGTTATAGCCATATTTTAGCTAAATGGGGAAAAAAATACATGTATGTTTTTTCGGTCACTGAAAAATTATCTAAATATTTAGAAATAAAAGTCTTCATTGAATTCTAAAGTCACCTTTTTGATATTTAAATTCAATGCTTAACTTGGAGCCGAACCCAGCTGGCATTGGGCGAAGGTGGGGTACACCCTGGACAGGTCGCCAGTCCATCGCAGGACACATAGAGATAGACAGCCATTCATGCTCAGAGTTTAGAGTCATCACTTAACCTAAGCTGCATGTCTTTGGACTGTGGGAGGAAGCCGGAGAACCCGGAGAAAACCAAACTCCACAGAGAAGAGCCCCAAGCCGGATGTGAACCGGTGCCCCTCTTGCTGTGAGATGACGGTGCTAACCACTGCACCACCGTGCGGCCCACTTCTACAAATCACTTTAATTTATTAATAAATTTGTGTTTATTTCTGATTTATGACTCAAACAACTTGACACACAGTGCTGAGCTGCATCTCAGATTAATCTTCAGGTTCCCAGCTTTCAGATGATGTACACCACTTCTACTGCTGAGCTGCTGTCTCCACCTAAATACCCCCATACCCCCCTAGAAAAGACAAAAACTGGTCTATTGTGGGTCTCAAAGGGTTAAAAAGGGATCGTGGTCAGTGGTAATAAACACTGTGTTTATAGTATAAGGTCCATATGTCATTGCAATAGTAGTAGTGATAAGCGAAATAAAACAGCAGAATAAAACAAAACAAACAAAAATAAATTAATTAATAAAATAAAAGCTCACTGAGCTCACTGACACAGATGACCTGATTTACTGTACTGAGACACAATAATGTCACTATGATAATGAGAATCGTAAGCGTTGCACGATTACTGTAAGTTTTTGTTGGTGTGAGGTATTTCTGGTGGCCTATTATTCCCCTTATAACCATCTCTGCCATAAACTGGTTTCTGTCGCCCTCTTGTGTTAAATATTTGCCATCACAGCAAGAGCAGTCTGCTCTGTGAAACTGCAGCTGCGACGGAGAGAAACAACCATTTTGTGCATTTATTGTGAAGTAAAAGTTGTAATAATTCATAATTTCTTCGCCGGTTAGCTCTAATGTTATTTATATTATACTTCCGGTCCGGCAGACTTTTTGTCCCCACTGTTTTGAACAAAAGCGGAACCATTGTCGCCGAGTCAGGAATTGAAGCGGAGCCTCTACAGTGTCGTACACCGTAGAAACGTAAAGCAACAACAGTGTGTGGGAGGACAGTTTTGTTGTAAACTTTTAACATCTACATCCACAAGAGGAGCAGTCAGGTAATTTGTTTATAGCTTCCGCAAATGAACGAAAATCGGAGCAGCAGGAGATTAAGTCCGTGTTGGCTCTGCTCATTCATACTTGCACTACTCCGCTAAGGTGGCGAGGGAGCCGATATTACTCCCGTTTTCTGTTTTGTTTAGACTTGTAAGGATTTCTATATTGTATACCACAAATTCAGCTCACCTGTCTTTTTATTTGCTGAATATTAACGACCATCTGTAGGACTGACATCATTTCTAAATTTAATAAGACGAGCTAAATATCACAGTAAACTCTGTAATGTGTATGATGCTTTTTGGAGCATGATTGTTTTCCTCTGATTTTTTTTGTGTAATCCTGCTCATTCATTGGTGTAATACACGTGTTTCTGTGTCTGTACAGATATACTGTATCAGATCCAGCTTGTGTCCCTATTGACAACCATTATTCCTGGTATGGATGGCATGGTGATGGAGGAGGAAGATAACTGTCCAGAGTTGGTGCCCATTGACGCCCCACCTGGTCCTCTTGCAGAGCAGATACCTGTCACCATCATCACAGGCTACCTCGGTGAGAGTGGAAGGTTTGAGGTGGTGAGACCTTGCAAACAGGGTTAAAGTCAGCAGATTGAGGTGTAAACTGGTGGAGAAATGAGCAGCAACAGTCAAACAGGGATTTTTTCCAGTTCTCAGATTTTTATTTGCTGTCAGATACAAAAATCCCACAACTCATCAACAGGTAGCAGACAGACGGACAACAAAACAGTTTCACAGGTGTCAGCGGTTGCGGTAACACACAGCCTTAAATTTTAACTTAACCCCCTTAATGAATTTCCACACTGTGGGACTAATGAAGGAATATCTTATCGTCTTTGACACACCACACTGATTTCCCACCAGGCATATACAGTAAACCTGCAGTCTATAACAACAGTATGTAAGCTCTCCCACAATAAATGCACTAAATATATTTACAATTTACCCATAGCAAAAATTGCTTTATACAAAATGCATGGCTATTGCCGAATACAGATGAAATAAAAAGCATAATAGACTAAAGAAATATCAAACAAGCCAACTTTACAAACAAAGCCTGTCTACCTGCTCTTCTCTGGCTTCTTGGTTTAGCATAACAAGCTAATTGACTTTAGCTGGAGACCTGTGGCTGAATTTTCAAGTGTACACTGCAGTGCTTAGCAGAGCTCTCCAAAATAATAGCACAACATAACAACATGAACTTCCTGTATTAGTCTGTTTTGTTGAACTTTACACAGTCAATGGGCATGTGTGTGTCTTTTTCACCTTAGTGAAGGGGATGCTTTCCAGCTATAATAAGTCTTTCTCAATAATAAGTCTGATAATTCTCATCATTTCAATGTGTTTGTTTGTTTATAGGTGCTGGAAAGACTACACTGCTGAACTACATCTTAACAGAACAACACAACAAGCGGATTGCGGTCATACTCAATGAATTTGGAGAGGGTAAACTAATAATGTCCTTCAGAGAAATCACTGTTAGTAGTAGTTTCAATGGACTTTGTTTGGGTCAAACAAAGATGCTCCAAACTATGTATAATAAACTTTTTTATGATCAAATTTTAAAGATTAAGAAATATATGTCTTAATTTTAATTATTAATTCAAAACAAAACATTAATTGTAATAAGTAAAATGAAAATAAGAATAATAAATGATTATTGATAATGATAATGCTCATTATTTTAATGAATAATAATAATAATGGCAACTCCCACCCTCCATTCCCCTCATAGATCTCTATGTAATACACTAGGGGGAGCTGTTATGATACATTTACTTTACATAAATTCTTGGATTTTACTTAAGGCTCCTGTCCAGGACAAGATAAGATAGTTTTCTACAGTATTTAGCACCATGCATCCTACTAACTGAGAGCTCCATGCTTACAACATCAAGATAAGTAGATATTATAACCACTGGGATTTTGTGGGCGTATGTGGAGGACCATAACGGCAGCATCTTTTTTGCGACTGTTAGACCAGCTAGTAAGATGCATATCTGATGTTGAATGAAGATTTGCTTGTACACCTCTCCAAGAAGAGCACACCTGGCTGCTTTTATGGACCTTTAAATCTATGAATATGTGAGTTTCTCTGCTGCTGAATCCTGAGACTACGCCAGGCATTCGGCTAGCCTTAGCCTGCCAGCTTCAGCCTGGACATCAGTTATTATCGGACTGGGCCTACACCCACTTCAGCCTGGGCATCAGTTATTATCGGACTGGGCCTACACCCACTTCAGCCTTGACATCAGTTATTATCGGACTGGGCCTACACCTACCACAGCCTGGCTCTCAGCTGGATTCAGCCTGGGCTTACACTTGCTACAGCCTGGATCTCTGCTAGCTTTCATGACTCTATTTATTCCAAAGGCCCAAACTGTCTTCGGACTGAATTTCTTTTGTTTTGCTGCAGCAAATGACTGAAACTCCCTTCAAAACTCCCTTAAACTTTCAGCTCTCCCATCACTCCATTTGTTTAAACAGAAACTACACCATTCCCTAGTTGACTGTTGCACGTGTTGATTCCCCTTCTGTTCTCTCTCCATATATTCTAGTAGTTATTTATGTTGTTTTTATCTACATTGTCTCTTCCTCATTGGTTGCGTGTCTTGGATTCATGCGTACTGTTTCTTTTTATCTTTGTTTTTTAATTTTACATCTGCTGGGGCCTCTTGCCAGGTCATTATTGTAAATGAGAAGCTGTTCTCAATTGATTTTACCTGGTTAAATAAAATAATAAAAAATGAAAAAATGTTGTGATAGATTTAGCAAGGACAAATAGTTCAGGAGCAGTACAGTAGGGGTGCATGTCACAGGCTGATGGTTGTACCACTCCCCCAGCTTTCCACATGAGAGCAGCATAGCATCTACTTTGACTGGAACTGAAAGAAGCTCATTTGTGTTTTTTACTATCCAGAGTTTTAAAGGCTGAAATCTCTTGTACAGCAACACTTGACATATTTGCATTTGTGATTATTTTAAATTTGCATCATTTCTCATAGTATCATTACATTTATGTTGAATTAATAAGCACAGGCTAGTTTGGCCAGTTTTCTTAGCAGTTTTCTTAGTATATAATCACATATAATCTTTGGTAATATTTTCTGTCTTTAGCAATTAACCTTATACCCTCCTCATCCTCCGCCTGCAGGCAGTGCCCTTGAGAAGTCGCTGGCAGTGAGCCAGGCAGGAGAGCTGTATGAAGAGTGGCTGGAGCTGAGAAATGGTTGCCTCTGCTGCTCTGTCAAGTATGTAGAGTGATGAAAGACTTGTAAGAGACTATAAGTGTGTGATCATTCTTAGTAATAAAATTATTTAGATAAATACCCAGAATGCATAACATAATTAATCATATCAAGAGCTTCTACCCAAAAAATTTTGACCACATTACATTCCCACAAGCAGTGAAACAGTGTTCCCTTAGCAATATTACACTTGAAGCATGTGTCTTGAACGTTAGGGTCAAAATGCTGTAGTTTTGACGGTGTTATATATGTTCTTAGAATCCACTTGTATGTGCCTTCATTTTTCAGGGACAACGGTCTTAAAGCCATTGAGAACCTGATGGAGAAGAAAGGAAAGTTTGATTATATCCTGCTGGAAACCACAGGACTCGCTGATCCAGGTACCACATGTTAAGCAAAGCGAAACCGGGAGCAGTTCTGTATCTATCTATCTATCTATCTATCTATCTATCTAGCTAGATATAGATATAGATATAGATATGTTTTTTCAAGCTCTGGCCTGGGGAGCATATAGACAGTTATATGCCTCCTGTTGAAATGTCACAGAGTCACCAGCTGTCTGTCACTGGGAGCACACAACACAGTCAGCTGGCTATCGTCTATTTAATGCAAGAAATTAGATAATTATGTAACTTGTGTAAGATACCAATACCACTGCAGAGTAATAAATCCAGATTCAACAACTGATTAACAAAGTTGAACTTCTGATTACAGGCCATTTTCCACATAAAGACTTCAGCAGATGTTAAAGTCAGATGCTAATCGTGATTAGCACACGTAGTATAGGACTATAGGCAGACTCGTGGTCTCACAAGATCAGCAATAAAGACTTTAGAGAGGTGGGATCCATACAGTGTCAAAATGCTACACTCAAGAGCAGCCATCAGTATTATGGTGACAAGGGAAGAATCTAGTTTACAGGCGTTCAAATCTGAAATTAGTATACTTCACTGACAGACTGTTACTGCGCTTTGATACAGTTTGTTTTATTGCTGATTTGTATGTATAGAGATTTATGAACAGCCAGCAGCTGTAAGCACAACACATTCTCATACCAACTTGATATGTACTGACACTTTTCATTTGCAGTAAACACCTGATTACGTTGTGAATTCTCTTGCTTAGGTTCAGGCAATACAGTTACTATATTAAAGTTTAGGAAAACATGGTATGGCTTAAAATTACTACATTTGATGATGGTGCAGATTTATTTCTCAGGCTCACATCAGAAGTGAAACATTTAGAGACTCTGAGGAGCAGAATTGTGTTGCTGTGACAGGAGCATCCAAAGAGCCTATTTCCATCAGGGCCGCCAAAACCTAGCTGTCCGTTCAGCTCTCAGCTTTGAATCAGGAAATCAATATTTGGCCATTTCAGGGTGAGCTCTGTGACAGTTGGGGTGTGTCGCTAAGTGACAGGTGTCAAGAGGCAGTGGCGTGTGCAGACACACACCACTTGGCCTCACAGGCAGAACCAACGGACCACTCTCAGACCAGGCTGTCCACACTCCTCTGCCACGTCATTGGCTGAGACAGGCTCGTTATCGACTAGGACAGGTCTGTCATTGGCCCCGGCGGTGCTGTCAATCATAACGGCTCCCGGGGGAGTCTCCTCTTCCATTCAGGAGAAGGTTGGATGAGTTATGTGAAACATGCCACTCAAAAACAGTGTTTTCATTACGCAGCCATCAAATATTTACAATGCTTTCTTATTCTCGCTCGGCAGTTTGACAAAAGTGCATTATGTGAACAAGCTGTGGCTGGCATGGAAACATAGGGTCTTATAATAACCGCCTTCACAGGAAAATAGAAACAAACCAAATGTACCAGCAGGAGATAAACAATTGAAAGCTTCTGATATTGGTTTTATCTGCTCCACAGAGCTCAGACCGCTATGCAGGGTTTCGGAAAATAATGCAATACGGACTTTAAACACAAAAACTTAAGATATAGATGTCATTGAATAAAGTCAATAGAAGATATTAAATTATAATTAATTTAATCCTGTCACTTATAAAGTAAAAAGGAAAATAATAATAATAATAATATGGTGATTTCAGCTTTTCAAATGTGTTTTCTTTCCTTTTGTCTGTTTTATGTTACTGTAAATTAAATAAAAGTGGGTTTTAAGTAATCTGAAGATGTTCCCTTGCACTTAGGGAATTTTGTGATGGGCATGTTTAACTATTTTATGATATTTTATAGACTAAATTATTACATTATAAATTGAGATATTACTTTATAGCTGAATCAATAATGCAGACAACAATGGGTTGCATACCCAAAATGATTTAAATACTATTTAACTTATTAGCAATATGAAATAAGTAGGTATTGCACTTGAATAAAAAAAAAAAGCATTGTATAAATTGTACATTGGCTCTTTTAACAGATTTCCAACAGCTGTAAAACATTTTACATCAGCAATTTTATAAATTGGATCAATCATATCTGACGTCTGACTGTGTATATTTAAGTAACCAGGGGACTGCATTTTTATACTTAGTTTTGTCTATTATTTTGAAGGCCTTAAGGGAAAATATAGTTAAATGGGTACATTTATGGGGAAAAAAAGACAAAAAAGGAAGAAAATAGCCTCTAATTAGTTGTGGGAAGCACTTTTTATTTTTTTGGAGAGAAGAGATGGAGATGGATGAGAGAGATGGATTTGTATGTGTGTGCCTTGCAGCCATTTACAAGCTAACGTTCAGTTCACGTCCTCTGACAGGAGCCGTGGCCTCCATGTTCTGGGTCGATGCAGAACTCGGCAGTGACATCTATTTGGATGGTAAGATATTTGTAATGACACTAGGGCTGCCCCCTTTTAGCCGACAAGGACTTCTTTAGACGATTAGTCGTTTTTGTGCTTTTGTCAAGTTGAATGACTTAGTTCCAAGAAACTCATCAGCACATCTCTGGTAAACGCAAGATTTAAAGTTTGTGTGATTCGTTGTGGAGAAACTCAGTTTTGCAGATCTGTCGATTGAATCAACTAACCGATTAGTCAACAAAATCGGATGAGTTTTCACCAATTTCTTAGTTGTGAAAAATTGTGTCTTTGTCCTTCATGCAATGGGATTGATGGTAGGAGTACTGTTTTTGTTTAATGCCGTAGAGTGTCAAGCATAAACTCACTGGTTTGACTGGTTTAAAGTGGTCGCAGGCAGTATATTTTTGGCATCACTATGAAAAGATTCCTTAATAACCTTTCAGCATATTGTAATTCAAGTGCTCTGAGAGAAAACTGATTTCTGTACCTCCTCATGGCTCTGTTTTCAGGCTTTAAAAAAAAATCTAACCTCGGATGGAAGACTGGCCAATCAGAGGTCATTTCAAAGAAAAAGCGTTCTCATTGAGCATTCCTATTGGCTGCTCTGTATTTCCTCAACTCTTCTCAACATGGCTGCTGGGTCACAAACTTTCTCATTTTACAGCTAAACAGTAACAGTAATGTTTCTGAAAACATTTGAGGTGAGAAATAGGCATCACAGTAACAGAATATTGATTCATATTTGATCAGCGCTGCCTAATTTGATTGTTGCTTATTGACGGGAGACTCCAGATCAGCTCTGACTGGTTGTTTTCTTTTCAGATCACCTGTCTCATGCACTACTGTCAGGATATAGTGATCATTTTATAAAAATAACATTTTTAATCAGTTTTTATTTATCATATTTTCCATTTTTACCCACTTCTGCTTTGACTAAAGAGGAACTGTCCATATTGGTGCTTCCATTTAAAAACATTATACTGATAAATGGAAACTTTAAAAGTCTTAAAATGCTTTACTATAAGACTGTTAACACTAACAGGTCTAATAGGGTCAAAATGTCTTCTACTCAAATATTATCAGACAACATTGGCTCATTCCTTGTACTGAACCAGCAGGGATGGTGCTTGGTTGTCCAGTTTTGAAGAGACGTTTTTTTATGACTTGTTTGAAGGGGGTGACATATTTTCTTGTTTGCGTATCTGTTTTACTGGTGTGTGTTTGTCTGTCCTCACACTAAATACTCAGCTGTCCACTCTGTTGTGACAGGCCAGCAGACCAAAAGTGGACCTCAAGTTAACTCAGAGAAAGTGGTTTAGACAAACAGACAAAACCAAACACCAAAAGGTGATGCAGAAAAGCGTGTGCACAAGCTGTGGGCAACATTTGATTCATTGATCACCATATTGTTTTTACTGTGTTCATCGTAGGCATCGTCACAGTCATCGACGCCAAGTATGGACTTCAGGTACGTGCTAAGAACATATTCAGAAATCTTCTTATTTTTAGAAAATTTGATGCTGGAACGAATGAACAGAAAATTAAATGTCAATATGAAGACATTTATCAACATTTTCCAGCCACTCAAATGTCTGTAAATTTAATATATCTGGACTCTTCGCCATATATAATCATTTTGTAGTCGTTGCTTTGGACTGTTTTACATTACAATGAGTTTTTTTCTCAATTCTTTGACATTTGATAGGTTCTTTAATTAATCCATTAATCAAAAATATATTCAGTATTGAAAATAATAATTAGTTGGAGCCCTAATGATCTTTTTGCTAAATATTACAGCATCAGCCTCTGAACAACTACTAAACACATTGTGCTCATTGTGACTTTAAGTCCAACAGAACTTGATCACCTTGTGGGATAAACCCCCAGTGAATAGCAGCACACACATCCTGCCCTCCCTGGGGTATATAAAAGGAACAGGACAAGTGACACCTAGATAATGGGCTCTAATTTGAAGGTGTCATACTCAGTGAGGTGACACATTTCATGGCCTATGGGTGCTGCTGTCTTCTCACTGGAGAGAGACAAGATGAAGGAGATCATGACAGAAGGACGGAGAGGATAACTGATAGTGAAGGAGTAATTGATATCAGAGATGTGACCATTGTAATAGGATTGTCACATCCACTCTCCCGCCTTTCCCCTCACCTGTCCCATAACATATCCGTCTGTCTGAGGGGTTCTAAGCTAACCTGAGCTCTTGGCCTCACACCCTCTGAAAGGCCTTTGTCTTATGGCACAGGGGTCGTTGACTAAAAAGCAGTAACTGGCCGTTCTGTGAAGTTTTGTTAATACATTTTGTCATTCATTCCTTCAGAAATGAAGCGGTGATTCATGCAGTGACAGATTAACCTCTTTTACCCAACAAACCCACCACCGGGTTCGGCTGAGCTGTGTGTTAAAACACTTTAAAAACTTCAGAAAATGCTGTGGTGGTGTTTTTTTTTTTTCAGAATTGTTTCTAAAAGCAGAGGTCTTAACGCTACTAAAACAACAGTGTTTGTTTGGCAATGATTTCAATATTGTTTTTTTACTTTATAATATTTTTGACTGTTTTTATATTGAATGTACATACTTGACTTTGGATTCCTTTTTTGTTACCTTGTTCACATTGTTATTGATCTTATTTATTATCTAAGTTTTACTTCATCATATTTCGTTATAGTAAAACTACTCCATTTGGAGTCAAAATTATATAATTTAGTTGTTTTTTATTGATTTTATGTTGTGCACAGTGGTAGAATATGATAAATCACAGGGTAAATGTCATGGCCAAAGGCTCCATTGTGAGCACATAGCCTCCTGTAGTAAATATCAGTTATATTTTATCACCAGATTTCCTTTCAAGCGGTAGAAAACCCATTTGGCACACTTTGGGTATCTAAGTGTCCAAATGGAGAGTTCGCCTGGTTGAATTCTTACTAAAAATATGTGCTTCGGCACAGTTGTAGTCAAGGAGTTGTTGAAAGAATTCAGTGGCATCTCTGTGCATGGCATCATTACTGTAACGGTGTTATCCACTGTCGAATCAAGGAAAAGTTTTAGGCAAGGATAAAAAATGTTAATTTTACTCAGGCATAGTAACAGTCACAATACTGCTAACATTGAGGATGAAGTCTGTGAGGTCTTACTGATCTATAGAGACCATGGTCATGCATATAGACCTGGTAGTTGTGGAGCTATTCTTAATTTATGTTGGGTATGTCTGTCTAGGTGAACCACACCTTCCAGCACCGTAGGGTTTAGAGGTTAATATCAGATTAACATCTCCCTGCTCCATCTATCTGTTATTACATATTAAACTGTTTTTGGAAAACACTGTCTGCACAAGACACAAGTAGAAAATGAAAAGCGATCTCAAGTTCACAGAGATGAGAGACAGACCGTTCTCTCACTAATTGATCTGCCACAGTTTATGTTGGCTGTTGCAAACATAAACATAAACATTTTTTTTTATAAGGTGCTCAAAGTTGGAAATCTATCGGGCCAGCTCCAACAATCCTTTTTTCTTTTATTTTCTGGTTGCATATGTAAGTAATGTCCACTATCTGTGCTTTCTGTAGCAACTAACAGAGGAGAAAGCAGATGGACTCGTCAATGAAGCAGCCAGGTATGTTTTCTGAATTTTTTTTTTTTTTTTTTTAAATAAATTTAATTTAGTTAATTTGACAAATCTTGAAGAGAAACCACACTGCCATGTTTACATGTTTACATGTTTGTTTGTTTCTTAGGAATTAAAGGTGCAGTGTCTAGGGGGCATCATTCCACCTCAACTACTGAACTTTTACAATCTAAATTTACAGTTAAAAAACCTTTGGATTTAATCACCCCCCCGCACACTGCACGGCAAATGATGCCTGACGGTCCGGTTTGACTCTAAAATGAGTCGTCTGGCTCAAAATTCAGGCCAGAAGCAGGCTAAATTTGTACAGTGTATGCCCAGCTTAACAAGTTGCACATTTAAACCAACAAGGTATAACATGTTGATTAGTGAGGGCTGTTTCCCCCTGTTTTCAGTCTTTGTGCTAAGCTAAATAGCTACCAGTGGTATTTACATTTACCACACAGATACGAGTGGGGTGTTTCATCTGCAAGAAAGATAATCAGAGTCCATCCATCTTCAACCGCTTATCCCGTTAGGGGTCGCAGGGGGGCTGGAGCCGATCCCGGCTGGCGTTGGGTGAAGGCGGGGTTCACCCTGGACAGGTCGCCAGTCCATCGCAGGACACATAGAGACAGACAACCATTCATACTCACATTCACACCTATGGGCAATTAAGAGTCCCATGCAAACTCCACACAAAAGAGCCTAAAGAAGAGCCCCCAGATTCGAACCTGCGACCCTCTTGCTTTGAGGCGAGAGTGCTAACCACTGCATCGCCATGCAGCCCCAGCTAATCAGAGCGTTTCCCATAATGCGTAACTATTCCTTTAAGACTAAACAAATGGCTCAGTATTCACCACACTACATAGATCTCAGAACATGCTGTTGACCGGACTCTTGCCACCCGCCTGTCTGTCTCCCCGGGCGTCTCTATGTTTGTCTCTTCCAGCAGCTGTGTGGTGTTGTTGTTGAACAAATAACACTGATGAAGAAAGACCAGTTGCATGACCCTTTGTATTCTCAGTCTGTTTGTGTTTTCACCCCTAAACTAAACAGCGCTCAGCTCCCATTTGAGTTTGGCATGTTCTGCTGCCACCCATGAACCATCAACACACAACTGTACTTGTTTACTATGTACAAGGCGATGGCTTCCTTGTTCAGTGTTTTATGTATGGTCTTGTGTGATTCTTGGTGCGACTTCGTGCCCCTGTTGTTGGTTTGTACAAGTTGTGTCACTTTCCATATAAACATTACGTTATATTTAATGTGTTTTTAGGCAGATTGCTGTTGCTGACCTGACAATAATCAACAAGACAGACCTGGTGAACGAGGAGGAGCTCGCTCAGATACGAGATGCTGTCAGGTCAGTTGTAGTGCTCTGCTCTTATATGTTATAGGTTGTCAGGTAACTTCAGGACAATAGTACATTTGGACTCCTTTATTAGAGCAATTATCGAAGTATTCAAATTTTCTGAAATGACTTACCTGCTGAAATAAGAAGCTTTTATCTCTGTGAACTTTATTTCATTGCAATTTATTTTTTTTTGTTGTGAAGCACTTTGTAGTGTTGTTAAGAAAAGGGCTATATAAATAAAGTTTATTATTATTATTATTGTTATTATTATTATTTTCCCTCTCACTTCAGGTCTGTAAATGGTCTTGTCAAGATTCTAGAAAGCCAGAGGTCAAGGTAAGTTTTTCCAAAGCAAAAATAGGTCTTGTTTTCTGTACCGTATGTTCGTAGCTTTGTACCAGGTTCCCTGCTTTGTTTAGTGTAACAGATGAACTCCATGTGCCGCTCCGGCTCAGATCTTTATATCAAAGATGTTCAGGCGTGACATTGCTCCAGAGAAACCCCCAACACACACACTCGTAGACATACACAAACTGCTGCACCCTGAATAAACACCAAACCCTCAACGGTGTCCAGTTACCCACAAGTCTTTGCTCTTTGACCCCGGGTCTTCAAGTCGACATGGTTGTGTATGTGTGAATGTGTGTGTGCAGATATGTGTGTATATGCACCCTCTGTGTTAGCATGTCGTGTGTTATTGGACCCAGGTATCATCTGGCTAGCACAAGCAGTGTGTATCAAAGGTGTGGGTGTGTTTGGGATCTGCTTCGCCCCCCCTCCTCCCCACAGAGGTCAGACCAGGGTGAGCACATGAAAGACACCGTGCAGTGAGGGGTTAATCGGAAAAACATTCCCACAACTTTTAGCTTGAGTCAGTTCACTGGGTTACCCTTAATGTTAGTTTAGATAATCAGTGATGTTCTTCCACAGGGTGGACCTCTCTGAAGTGCTGGATCTGCATTCCTTCGACAGTAAAGATGGAGCAAAGTGAGTTGGTCTTGTCCTATTCAAGTTTCAGGTATACAGAATGCCTTTAATCAGAAAGAAACAAAATATATATATAGTTTTTAAGCCCAATATTGATATTTGAGTGCTGAAAAAGATATATCAACATTTTTAAGGATTCCTGGAATTTGGTTTTCACCAAGAGAAGTACTGAATGGGACATTTTACAGCTAAAAACAACTTGCCTGTGCTCTCTGGCAGAAAAGTGATGTAATGGTGACACTACAATATTATACATTACGTAAAAATTTAGACACAACATGCTTAATTCAAGATTAAAGAAGAGGGTGTTGGGTGAACATCAATAATGTGAAAAGGAAAGTAGGACAGCAAACCCATTGACTATGATTTGGTAAAGGAGGTTGCACTTTAGCAATAGGGTAGCACATCCCAGATGTCAAAATCAAGGAGGACATAATACTAGCAGTTCACTTTTTTAATTGGCTCACATCACAATAGAGATACACTTTTGTGTTTTGGCACAGGGCCTACTTCAGAGTGTGCGAAGTATACAGGTTCAGTTCAGTAATACACACAACGGCAGAGTTAACACAGCTGGGATCCAGTTATTTGGGAACCATCCACTTTTCTCAACACATGGCTGTAGATAAAGGGAACAATCACAGGCATAGCCAATAGTTAAATCCAAACATAAAAATGTTTTGGATAGTCAAATCCAAAATGACCCAAACCTCATTCTATACAATGTTGAGCACCACAAAACATTTGATTGACTATGACTTTTTAATGTTGCCACACAGGAGTTTTGGGTAAGACGGCCTTCTTCAGCATGAATTTCGTGAAATTGCTAGAATACCCGCCTAAGAATATTAAAAAAGTCAAATTACTGTGCTGTCCTAGTTTGCTTTTCATATTATAAATGAACACATATTTCTTTTCTCCTCTGTGGAGAAGAGGAAACAACCAGGATAAAGAACAAACTCAAGCACTTGTCAGATGTTCATTACTGTTTGATTGAGGCGGAGAGCAGCATTGCTATCCTAATGTTTCAAACATTTTACAAAGATGTTTTTTTCACCACTTTTTTGAATATATAAGTGATATACTGTATTCAACAAAAGGAAATTCCCATACAAACCTACACTCTGCATTGATTTATTAGAAAGAGTCGACGTTTCAGTCGCAGAGACCTTAAGACATAACAATCGTAAAGTGACACAGTGCTTAAATATAGCTCATGATAATGTCCATGATCATACACAAAAGATCTACTCAAAAATCACTTAAACAGTAGAAATACAAAACACATCCAATCAAAATCCCTTTGATATTATTAAAATTATATTTTAAGTTAATGTTATACATACAGCAAATAAAACCCAAAGAACACGGTATATAAAAGCCTGTCCTATCGTTTTAGGCTCATGCATAAATATGTCGAATATTCATACAGTATACACAAAAACACATTGTTGGGAGGAACCATTATATCTAGTGGAGGGGTACATAGTGTAAGAAAGTCTTAATCAGTCTTAATTTTACACCTCCAAGCTGTCCTCATATAAATATAGATCCATGAGCCCAACAAAATACAATACAATAGGAAAATGGCAGGACATGGACCCACAACAGTCCCACAAAACACAACAAGTGGCTAAAAAGGTCCAGCTTCACTATAAAATGGCTTACATCATGGCAGAAAAAAAAAATCCCATATAAAACACACAGATCTGGTATAAAAGATCTATTTAAGAAATAAGAAATAAAAAGCATGTCAGTGGTCTTTCTAGTGGACAAAATATTGTAGTGCCCTTACTGTTTTTAAATTGATTTGAGCATGTCTTCACTGCAATGTCTTGTTACTTATTGGTTGACATACTGTATAGGCCATCGTGTTCGTTTTAAAAACTTGCAGCGAAAGATCATGAACTTATTTTGACTGGATCGTTAGTCTTTGTTGCCAGTGTGTCTGAACTGTGTACCCAGCAGTGTTTGATACTGTTGCTCATCATGTTCCTCTCTAATTAACACACTCCTTTATTGAGCGTCCCCCTGTTACACCGCAGGGTGGTCATCATATTGTATCCCCTGTAGAATGTCATTCTCATGAATAGAGTCAGTGTTCATGCTTTCATGTGAATGAAACGGGCCGCGGTGTTAAAGCTCTCCTACATGCCCTCGGTCAGTGTCTCTGAGACCAGCTGCAGAGGATTAGAGCTGTGTGTGTCCACCGGCTCCCGAGGAGTCCCCCTTGTCCCAACAGATAGCTCCTTTCCCCCTGCCTTTGAGAGGCCTAGCCCCTCCTCCCCTCCATCCCACGCTGGCTGTTTGAAGCGGCCCCCCGCCGCTCCGCCTGTGTGGTACTAACAGCACGCGGGGCTCAAGCTGTTGGACACTGCATTTAGCCTCCTTGTGAGGTCAGGGAGTAGGGGGAGGATGAGGAGGGCCAACGGGGACAACAAGGGCTGGAGTTTGTTTGGGGGTGGTGGTCGGTGTTTTGTAGGATTTAATTGCCATTTCTAAAGTTTTCACAAGTCCATTCATAGTTGTGTCATTAAGCGCTGATACAGCACAAGGTGTATTATACTGTGAGACTGATACAAAGGCAAAATGAATAGACGTTGAGAAAAAAATTAAAATTTTTAAAATGAAAAAAGTTAATTTCTTGCTTCAACTGGTCCGGCAAAACCTCTGTGACATTAAAAAAACAAATCAGTTTTTCATGATTGACAACAATACAAGTGAGTTACAGATAAATCAGCCCAAGATAGAAAACTCAAAATATCGCTCAAAATCAGAATTAAACAGAAATGCAATTATGAAATCATGAATTTCATTTAATACAATCATATCAAATATTTTATCCCAGAAACATCTTCAATGGCGGCTTAAATCAGTGGTTCCCTACTTTTATATCGACAGGTATGCTTGGGCCGTTGTCACTGGTTGTACGCATCTTACATGTCAATCAGCTGAGACAATATAGACAACAAAAATAAAACAACATAAAACAAATTGTTTCTTGTTTTATGGTTTAGAGTCCCGAAGAAGTGAAATTCCCCAGCAATTCATGAGACGAAAGGGCAAAGATGGCTGAAAAAATGGCATAAAGTATTGCCATTAAACAAATAAGACCAGTCCAAAACAATAACTTAATGAGGCTGACGCGTCAAGATTTTAAAATACAAATTAAAATGTCAGCAGACAGAAGAGAGAGCACACAGACTGCAGCAACAACTATCAGTCAAAAAGCTGCTAAGAGGCTAAGTACACGTTCAAACGATCCATACCGAGTTCGGATATGCTTTATGCTGTTTAATAAACTTAAGGAATTAAAAGCCACAGCTTTTTGAAATAAAGCATCTGTCGCGATGGTCAACAGAAAATATCGGAAATCGAAAATATTGCTTACTTTCTTTGTCTGAATCCTGCCGTCCAAAGTGAAAACCTTACTCCTGTGCCAATTATTAACCAAAAAGAACATGTGCAGCCTAAACAAATAATAATAAACAATATAGGCTAAATACATATTTTGGCTCCTTCACAGACTCTTTAAATTAATGAAATAATGCCATTATTATGTCAGCCTTTTTATTGACAGGTTGTAAATTAGTGGTATGAGAAAATATAGAAAAAATTGAATAGTGGGCTATCATGATTTGTGATACTGTGTAGATTCTCAAAAACACTGTATTGATTTTTAATTAATAGTTTACGTGCAAAGATTAACTCAGTACTTTATTTGATGTGGAAGGAGATGAGCCCTCTCAAAGTAGTGCCATGATGTTGGATGCTACAGGGACTGTGATAAATGCTAATGCAGATCCTACTGTTCATAAAAAAGTTCGCTTTTTTGCACTCTGATTTATGCAGAAGGTGCTGTGCTCTTTATACTATGACCGTTTTTCTAAGATTGGATTAAAAGATCGCATTGCATCACAGCGTATTGAATCGTGAACCCTGTATTGTGATACGTATTGTATCATCAGATTATTGCCAATGCACAGCCCTAGTGTAAATACAGCCCCAAAATCCCAAGATGCTGCTCTGCTCGGTCCACGGTTCAATGTTTAAAAACAGCCGTGCAGTTAAGCTGAGAGATACATTTGTTGTTGGCTGGATTTAGTTAAGGTAGTACAGTAAATGCAACATGGTTGTCTTTTGAACCTTTATGTTTTAACTTGGATGAAACTGAAAAAAGTGTTTTATTTATCATTTCTCTCCTCTAAAGTCTTGCAGAGAAGCTCCAACTTGTGAAAGATACGAGACCACATCTTGACAAGGTACTACATCTCATTTATTTACAACTTTTTTCAGTCCCGACACGGATAACGATACCTGGGCTTTGGGTATCGGACGATACTGTTATTCATTAACTGGTGATAACTAACCTCTCCGTGAATCTCTTCTAGTCTAGTCCCTTGTTTTGTTTGCTAATTTATTTCAACACATCATTTCCTACAGGATAAAGGGGATGCATCCTCCTGAGGCTAACTTTGTGCCTTGCATTCCCCCAGGCTGCGACACTGGAGTGAAAACTCCCTCCCTGCTCTGGTTTTTGTGTTGAGATTGACTCCAGGCTTTTGATGTTTTTCTTGTCACACTGTAAATAGACCCAGTCTCGCTCATACACAGCGTCATAGATGCACTGTATTGGCTAGACTGACTCTTGGCTTCATGATATGACTTTACAGTTGTCTGAACAGAATCCAGATGTCATAAAAAGTGGCATACAGACAGATGTTTCACTGTTTAATTACCAGCTGAATGTCATATATGAATGGGAAATCTCTAGTGGATCATTTAATAGAATCCCCACTATCCAAACATTAATTCGAGTTCATTTCAGTGAAGATGTAAATTCGAAGTATGTATTCCAGGATTAGTCTCGTATCATTTGTTGTGATGTTTTCATCCAGCTTCAGACCAAATGACTCCTCGCAGCAATTAGGCCTCATCTTGTGCTTTATACCCATGACCTTTTATCACAGGATGAGCAGAGATGAGGGTTGTTTGCGTGGGTAAATAATGGCATTGTTGTCTCTTTTCTCCAAGTTCCCTTTCCCGCATGAAGCTCAACTGTCCCTCAGACCCTCCCCCTTTCTCCCCTCCCTCCATCCCTCCCTCCTCCTCTTCCCCGTGTTGCTCTTTTCATGTAAATGAGAATGCTGTTTTTCTGTTGTTATACCAAATGACAAGGAAGTGTGTAACCTTAACACTCCAACACAAAACCCCCAAATATCTACAAAGTGCCCCTTTAATGCTGTAAGGAAGTATGGAGAGGAGGGTGTGGGTGAGAGGGAGAAAGGGGGGATATAGGTGGATAAAGAGGGGTTTCAGGTGCCGAGAGGAGTCGTGGTTTTTGACACGGTCATTGACAAAGTCATCAGCCGAGGCGTAAAAACACTTCTTTTGTTTAACGTTCATAATGACGTTGCAGGTTTCAGTGAACTGAAAATAGGTTAAAATGTATTTTAAATAAATGTCATTTGTGAACTACGAGTCTGAATAACAGCCTGAAAACAAAAATCTTGAATAAAAGCAGTAATGGAAAGTACACTTATCCAACTACCCTACTTGATGTTATACTTCTATATACTTCTACTCTGTAGGGATATACTGTAGTATATGAAACTTACAGTATGATTTTATAAAATATGCATTGTTATAAACTGCTTAACAGTATATGAAGATGTTGAAATTAGCTCCACCTTTACAATATTAAAATGCTGCTTTCATGTTAATGGATCAGGAATAAAAACATAAATGATAAATATACACTTTGCTTAAGAGGAGACACTGCATGTGAATAGAGTAAAAAATGTCATTAATAGATTAATAGATAACCGTGAAACTTCCCCAGTTGATTACTTACATTAAGACAATTATTTTTTGTATTACAAGTGTCCTGAAATGTTATGTTTAAATAAGCAAATGAGGCATTATCTAATGCTAACTTTTGGCGAATTTAGGAGAAATCTATAGATGCAAATAAACCAAGTAGTCAAATTAAAATATAAGTTTGTATTTTGGATGTTTTCTTTCCTTTAGTCTGAATGAAGACATGTTATGGAAGCAAAATGACCTAAAATATCTAAATTGACCAGTGCATGAAAATCACTGTTCTTGCCTTAACCCATTTGTTTTGATTGGTTAAAAGTCCTTAAATTTGGTAAAGACATACATTACTAAAGTATCTAATAGTACACCTTTGGAATTTTTAGATCACATGAAAAATCACACTTCTATTAATAGTAATAATCTGGATTTTTGATGCACTTTTTGCGCTGCATGCATGTGCATATATTCGATATTCAATTTGTGAGTTCAAACATACCAAATACTTGATGATGTTCTTTGTAGTTTCTGAGATAAAGCCATTTTCTTAGCATACTATATCTAATATTTGGGCATATGGGACTACTGATTTTTCCTAAAACATGGAGTACATTACAAAAGCAGTAGTCCCATTATGTGGCCAAAGACTAGAGTAGTATAAGAAAAACTCACTTTTCAGCCCAGCGGTTTGACTGATTTTGAAAATGTGTTTGTGCTTTTGGCAAACCCAGAGAACACTCCCACCAAAGGAAATTAAAATTTTCAGTTGTGGGCGCAAATGGGTTTATGAGTACTTTTACTTTTGATACTCTAAGTACATTTTGCTGATAATACATTTTATTTGTGCTATAACTTCTTTCACTGTTGCATAAAAGCACTTACATACATTTCCTTTAAATATTATTTCACACAAAGTAATTTATCTGTACTCCAGTGAGTAAAAAAATGTTTTTTTTTCACATTTTTTTCTTTTCAAAATCATAAAGTGTCTAATTTGTTGTATATATATTGATACCACTGTCATGTTGTATTTAATACCATCCTCAGAGTATTTTAACTGTGACGTTTGAAGTGGCTGGAGATCTTTCTGAGGACGCGTTGAATGTTTTCATCCAGGTACTCTCCAGTTCGTATCCCCGTTGCCATTATTAATTAGCTCTAAAACAACACGCTTCTTTTGTAAAGTAAACACCCATTTTCCGCTGTTTCAGGATCTGCTATGGGAAAAGATGTTCAAAAACAAAGAAGGGCAACCCATGACTGTCATACGGTTAAAGGTACAGTGAGGAACAATAGTCCCCCGAGTGGCAGCAGTGATCAATAACTGCCACTTTATTATTTGTATTAATCAGTTCCAAACACTTCATTCAGTGTTGGTTAATGTGTCACTCATGACTTGTGTGTTTTCAGGGCATAGTGTCATTGGCAGGTAAAGCCCACCAAGTGATGCTGCAGGGGGTCCACGAGTTATATGACCTGAATGAGACTCCACAGCTTTGGGAGGAGAAGCCACGGATCAACCGGCTGGTCTTTATAGGTGAAGACACACACACACTTCTTTCTCATGAGTATCTTAACACGGTTCTTACACGCCACTGTGAAGGCAGCAAATCCATTGAATGGCATTAAATGGATCAAAATGGCTCTTTTTGCCAATCTTTAATTATTTTTAGGTGTGCTAACATGCACTTAATGGAGTTAAATCAAAATATTTTATTAACAAATTTACAGTTTAGTCATTTTTTTTAAATTCTGGGATAAATTTCCATAAGTTCTTGACTGTAAACCTGCATTTTATTTATTTTATGGGTCCACAATTTCCTAAAAATGTCCCAAGAATTTTCCTGCAAATTGTGTCATTTGGTCCAAATTATTTGGAAAGACACTGTTCATTTGAGTCTTATACTCATTGCACAGCAAGTCAGCTTAACCTGCGAGTATGTGAAATTCGGCAAGCATACAAACTAAACAAAATGGGGAGTAACGTTGTCCATTGAGTTTAAATGAGGTTTCAGTTGAATTTTTCCTCTCAAGGAAGATTATCTGGAAATCAACCTGTCAGTTTCATCTAAGATTACTATTATAACACAGTGTTCTTTCCAGGGAAATTCCTGGGACATTTTTACAAAATTGTTAGGAAATGTGTCAAATAAAGCATTTTTCAACGTGCCCATTTTATTTCCTTTTGCGCTGAACTGCCTTGGGATGTCTACATATGAACCACTGTGCACTATAATACATTGTTGTTGTCACAATACTGCAATTTCTAACTTTGATAGAATACCTTGAAAAGTATTCAATGCCATTTTTGATACCACAGGGTAAAATTTTTGATTTTTATTAAAAGATAAATTGCAGCGTGTGTCAGCTTTCTGTAATAGAGAAGAGAGAGCAAAAAGCACAGCTGGTACCTATGAATTGATACTGTAGAAAATGAATATTGAAACCATGTCAACATATACCATATCTATCCCTGTGTATGTGTGTGTGGAGCTGTGCTGTGTCAATGCTCTTGTTTGTCTCTACTCTGTCCTGTAGGTAGGAACCTGGACAAGCACATTCTGCATGATCACTTCATCTCTAAAGTGGTCGAAGGAGCAGAGAGAAATTAGCTACTCTCCTTTTTGCATCGAAAAGTGATGATTCTGGAGCAAACGTCATGGCTTTGGCTATCCATATGTCTGGGATGTTTGCTCTTTTCCTACAAGAACATGAAGTACATCAGAGGATGATTACGGTAGTTTCAAATCGTGGTGATTCAGCACTACCTGCTTTAAACTCTAGTATATCAGAGTGTTTCTGTTGCTGAAGTGTCTGAGCTAAATGCTATATCACCCTGAATATGGACTCTAATGTGTGTGCACACAAAGATGCAACAAAGGTGCAGAAATTTAATCAATACTTTTTTTTTTTTTAAATACATAGATGGTTTTGTAAAATCAGCCATATAAGCCTGAGTAGTGTTGGAAGTTGCAAAGTGATGCACATACTGTACAAGTGTGGTACAACACTGGACTCTGTAAATGAGTAGTCTTGGTTTTGTTTCAGGCTTTTAACATTGTGTATTTTTAAATTATTCAAAATAAAGTTTCTTCTGAACATATTCTAAGACTGCTTTGATAAACCCAAACAAAATCAATGTTTTTAGCCTTTTGTAAAAATGCGTAGTTGTAGCTGACAACGATAGACTATTAACACAACGGACACAAAGTGCTTTTGTGTTAAAGCGGTAAGTTCACCATGATACTCAACAAAGTGTGAAAAAGGCCTTAAGAGCATTAACATCTTAGCTTTTATTGTGAAACTTAAGGAATATTTTTAACTTCTGCATCCAGTCAGCAGTCCATAGTTGTTTATTTCACAAGTGGGATGACTGAAATGTTGTAAGCAAAGTCATAGTTAATAAATTACTGTATGTTTCCTAAACATGCCTTAACTTTAGTAGTGGCACTAATTTTTGTTAGTGTCATGCCAGCCTGTGTTATGTATATATAGTATGGATAAACTGTCTGATTCCTGAAATGTATTCAGCTTTCCACTACAGTTGTTACTGGTAATGTTTAATCTTACATTGAACTCTATTTTTATTTGGTACCAATGGAGACCTTTAAATAAGTCGTTTAAGTAATAAGTAATAAGCCGTAATAAGTTTAATCATCTGTTGTTGTTTTTTTTTTTTTTTATCAATTTTTGCCTTGTTTCAAAATACTGGCAGTAATACTTGTTTCAAAATACTGTCAGTTTTACTAATGGTTGCAGTAGGTTACTTTGTCCTTTAGTTATGTGAGAGCCATCTCTCTCACACAGTAGGCCCAGTAAGGTGAGGAAATAGGTGGAGTTTTCCCAACTCGGTCATTTGCAATGGATATGGTTTAGCAGCACAGTCGGTTTTAGCACATATCCGCTGTTGTACCGGTTTGCTTTGAGGATAGCTCTGCTCATTCATCCTGGTCGTAAAGCCGCGCTGAGCCCCGTAGCCCAGAGCGCACCGCTCAGCTCAGCCGTTTCCTACTCGATTCTGATGCTGATGGCCTCGTTAAGGCGACTATTGCTTCTTTTCACTGCTGGCTGCGGGACGCCCCACCACGGCCATTTTCATGGTCACGCCACCCGCGGGCATCCAGAGGTGGCAAACTAAACGAACCCGCGGGGGATCCGAGGGGGAAACACACTGGCTAGGCGTGGTGTTCAAACTCCCAGGAACTTCCCACCTCCAACTGTGCTGCTGCTGTACGATTTGTTATATCAGATGATTAAAATACCAGGAATAAACTTTAACCTCATCATATAAGTCTAAGCTGGTAGCATGTGTACATGTCACTTAACAATGGGTGCACATCAACCACTGTGAATGTGTTTACTGAATATGCTGCAGGAGTGCAAAATGTGATGAGCATATTTTGGTGTAGAGCCCTTGCAAAGATATGTAAGTGGTGAAACAGTAAGTTTTGTTTTATTTATGTAATTTTGTGTTGGCACTCACACTATCCAAATTAAATACATACATACTTTGCTATGGTCTTTTCTAAAATACATCACATTTCTTTGAATGAATAGGCCGCACCTCAGGACCCCCAAGCACCCCCCCCCCTCGCATCCTCTGGCTCCCCGCGGCGTGGGGCCACTCTGATAGGTCCAGAGGGTTAATGGGACTGGCCTGCACGGCAGCAGTCTCCCAGCATATAAAGCCTCAGCCCTCCTTACCACAGCAAACAGCCAGTACGCGAAGAGAACAAGAACCACACGGTAGATGCGCTTTTACGCATGAATAGGGGCCTTTTACGCACGGCGAGCCATTAATGCTTCTTCGGCTCAGTTGAGTTCTTACGCGTTTTTGAGCATTCCGCGTGTGACCATGACTCTCTCCAAAGAGTATGAATCTTCTCAACACGCCGCTTCACCTCTAGAAGAAAATGAGATTGACATAGTGGGCGAGGATGAGCCCACCCACGGGCGTTTATATCGAAATGGGTGCTCCACGGACCCCGGGTCCTCGGCAGAATCTGGCGCAGAGTTTGACTCCTCAGAGCCAGACTCCTCGGGGGAAAGCGAGAACAGTTTTTGCGCAGACGTACCGGCGTCCAGAAAAGCAGCCCAGAGCAGCTCGGTGAAGCCTCCCTACTCCTACATCGCCCTCATCACCATGGCCATCCTGCAGAGCCCCGTGAAGAAGCTGACGCTGAGCGGCATCTGTGACTTCATCAGCAACAAGTTCCCTTACTACAGAGATAAGTTCCCCGCTTGGCA
This sequence comes from Pterois miles, assembly GCA_947000775.1. NCBI lineage: Eukaryota > Metazoa > Chordata > Actinopteri > Perciformes > Scorpaenidae > Pterois > Pterois miles. The sequence continues at coordinate 25,085 of CAMQGK010000334.1, forward strand.
GAACTCCATTAGGCACAACCTTTCCCTCAACGACTGTTTCATCAAGATCCCGAGGGAGCCTGGGAACCCGGGCAAAGGTAACTACTGGTCTCTGGACCCGGCCTCAGAGGACATGTTCGACAACGGCAGCTTCCTTCGGCGGAGGAAGCGCTTCAAGAGGAACCAACCCGAGCTTGGCAAAGACGGACTTTTATTTTACTCCAACTTGAACTGCTACCGGCCCTACGGGCAACCATACTGCGTACAGGGACAGGTGAGCCCCCCGCCCGCTGCTCCTATCCGGTACATGCCTCTGCAGGAGGGACTCATGATGCCCCCCTCTTCCTATCACATTCTACCACAAACTTTGAGCAGTCACGGAAAGTGCAGCGGGCATAAAGACTTCAGAGAGCCCGCCGAGCCAAAGCCTTCGGCAAAGTGCTCCTTCAGCATCGACAGTATCATGAGCAAACCCTCTTCCATCACTCCACAGAATCCACAGCAGAACCCTCTTGGGTTCAGTCATCTCATGTCGGGCCCTGCTGCCTGTTTGGTGCCGACTCTCCTGCAGCCTCCCAGGACTGCTTTCTGCGCTCCCGCCATGCTGAGCACTGCTCCTCTAAGAAACGAGCACCTCAGACTCTCCTACCATCACTGCTGAAGCCTTTACAGTGTCTGTATGTTCAATGGTGTAGCTCATTTCTTAAAGAAATATTTTAATTGCATGATATTTATGTGCGTTGACATTCAGAGTCTTAAAAAAGAAATCTGTGTAAATAAGATGAGTGGTAATATATATTTGTGAGACTTGCTGCGGTCAGTGGAAACCCTCGTTGTGCTTTTGTTTTTAATTAAGGTGTCAGAATAAATGTCTGAAAAAATATGATGCTTCAAGCTCTTTATTTGGTTACGTAAAGCAGTAGTTTGCAGTTTGCACATGCTTGTTTGGCTCAGGGTGCAGTAGATATCTTAGAGGGAATATAACAGCAAAAACTACCTGATGTTAATACTTTTCCCCCCATATCATGTAGCCTGGGAAAAACGTTTTTTGTTATCTTGAGATGTATCAGATGTCAGTTTAGTTTGGTTCTCTCCAAAATTCACAATATGTCATAATTAAAATTAAATTAAATTTAATACTTAATAATCAACAATTGTTTTTTTTTTTTCAACCAGCAGATTAACCCTCTGAGACCAATAATAGATCATTTTTGTCTTTTTTTTGGGGGGGGGGGGGTACAGGGGGTCTTTAGGTGGAGATAGCAGCTCAGTGTACAGTATGTCACATAGTGGAGGCATCTGAAGGCTGGGAACTGGAAGATTAAATTGAAATGTAGATGAACACTGTGTGTCAAATTGTTCTAGTCATAAATCAGAAACAAACATTAATTATTAAAAAGCATTTATAAAAGTGTATAAGGGTTTAGTACATTATAATGGTCATCGCTTATGTCTCAACTTGTTGCAGCAATTTTTGGGTTGATATCATTTGAATGTGAATTTCCCCACTGTGGGACCAATAAAGGAATATCTTATCTTATCTTATCTTATTTGTAACACAGATTTGGTGCTAAATTTAACATTTTTTTTCACCCCTCGAGAATTGATAAAAATGATCAATAATCCCTCAAAAATACCACATTAAGACACCAAGACCTTGAGGAACACCATAAAAAATCCATGTTGTGATTTGGTATCAAAAAGTTTTGACATTTAGAGATCTCTGCAAGAACTGCATTTTTTCGCAATGGGACGGTGCGCTTTTATTCTTTAAACTTCTCAGAAACCTTCTTATTGTCAATCTACCTATGAATCAATCAAAAAAAAAAAAAAAACTTTTAAAGAGAAACTTCTGTATTTTCTCTTGTGCCTAACACACTGGGAGTCCACACATTTATCAAAACGAATAGCCTAAAATTACAAATAAAAAACAAGAAACATTAAAACATCTGTTCACTTACTATTTCGGTTCTATTTGTTGTGAGATGAAACAGCTTTTAAATTAATATCAGTTCAGTTCTTTCTTCCTGCCTCCAGGTCGCACTGTTTACCAAATATTGGAGCAGATATAATGCTGCAGACGTCTAGTGATGGCCTAACCTATTCCTGTAGTAAATGCAATATCACATATATGATTCATTTCCTGCAATTAAAAGCTACAGGCCCACTAAAAACATATGCAAAGAGATTACAGGAGAAAGTGAGATGTGGAACTGAAGCTGCTGAAACAAAACTGGTTTAAAAGGAAAATGCTCTTATTATACATTAGATATATTCTTATTATTTTTATTATTATATATTTTAAATGATCATATAACTATAAATTAGAGGAGTTCTGCTCAGTTTGCTGTTATTTCCTTCTTTTAAACTCCTATGAGTGACTCCAGCCTTCATGCCGGGCAGGGTGGACAACACAGACACTAGCAGTGTCCGGTTGCAGCCCGGTGGTCCCGACACAATCCCCCTGCGCCATCAGTCAAAGGTCTATTTTTGGGCTGAGGCTCAGCTGATTGTGGGCCTTGTAGATTCTGGCCCTGCCTGCTTTTTTTTTTTTCTCTTGTAGTCAGTTGTTCAGGCTTATTAGGAAAAGAGGGAGTTGTCTTGCAGCAGAGGAGAGTTTTGCTGAATGTGAAGTTCAGTAGTGAGGGATGCAGCTCTGTAGGCTACAACAGAAGCTGCCGAGGTGAGGACATTACAGGCTGCAGGGTGTTTCCTTCCATCCCCGTGTTGGACTGCAGGGACCCAACGTCTGTAACTTTACAGGCAGATAGACCAACATCTGTGCGCTCTGTGGTCGGGCACCACCACCAACAGCAGCAACTTCATCTTGTTTGATCGGCGTCCCGCCCGTTGGGTCCTGGTGAGGAGCAGGATGGAGACGAGCCCCATCCCGGTGGTGACGGTCCAAACCGCCCCCTTCGACGACCAGCGGCCCGGTACCAACGGGCTGCGGAGGAAGACGGCGGTGTTCGAGGGGAAGAAGAACTACCTGCAGAACTACATCCAGAGCGTGTTGTCCTCCATCGACCTGCGGGACCGACAGGGCTGCACCATGGTGGTGGGCAGCGACGGCCGCTACTTCAGCCGAGCTGCCACCGAGGTCATAGTGCAGATGGCAGCTGCCAACGGGGTAAGAAGGGAGTGTCGACGAAGGCCCCCAGAGCCTGGCAAGCATTATATAAACATACTGGATCCACTTTAAATCATGCAGAAGACTAACATTTCTGATATTTATTAGTAAAACTAAAAGTAAAATGAATCTAGTGTTTTCTAACATGTATTTGCATGCACACTATTTAGAAATCATTGTTTTTGGTCTATTGTATGCCAAATTTATTTATCTCTGTACTATATGTGGCCTATGTGTGCTAGCTAGACTGGGTGAGGTCACCTGTAACTTTGTACTTATTCCCCTGAATAGAATAATCAAAATAAAAATTGAATCAAATTTTCATAAAGCGAAATGTGTTTTTAGCTGCTGATCACCGCAATGAAGAACAAGGATTAAATAAACTTGCCATAAATGATTATGAAAGTTTTATTCAAGGAAGTAATCACATTTTGGATTTAGGATGTTCACGTCTATGCTGTAGCACAGTGGTTCCCAACTTTGGGGTCACAAGATGATAATTAGTGTAGAAAATAGAAAATTTTTTTTTCTAATATTTGCCATTTTTCTTGTAAGATACTCTATAGTTGTATTTTCAGGCCTTTAAAAATACGCATACTATTTCACAACTGACAGACATGCACATAAACTTTGTATTAAGGGGACATAAGCAAAAAATAAAGGTGGGGGAAGCACTGCTATGCAAGAACAGCGATTAGGTGACCTAACCCAGTGGGTTTCAAAGTGGGGTCTGGGGACCCCAGGAGGACCTTGAGGGGGTTCCAGGGGGTCCCCAGCAATTTATTTTCACTGTAATGGCCATTTTCAAAGGGGTCCCTTGACCTCCGACCTTAACATATGTGAATGAAAATAGGTTCTATGGGTACCCATGAGTCTCTCCTTTACAAACTTTATGATAATCACATACAGTTTGGGGCAAGTCATCGTCAGTCAGCACACTGACAGCTGTTGTTACCTGTCAGGCTTGACTTTGCCATGTTATGATTTGAAATGCAGTACCTGTGAGGGTTTCGGGACAATATTTGTCATTGTTTTTTTGTTGTTAATTGACTGCCATTAATAAATATATACATACATTTGCATAAAGCAAGCATATTTGTCCATGTTTGTAACAGTATTAAATACTTGATATGCAGTTAATCACTATTAAATGTTTTAATTGATTGACAGCCCTACTAATAAAACATCTAAAGCAAAAACCAATCAGATAGAGGACCCTGGGATGACATGGGAGTCTAATTTGTGTCAAGGGTCCTTGATGTGAAAAAGTATGAGAACCACTGGTTTAACCTCTAATTTATTAGGTTCATTAGTAGGACTTTGGATTTTTAAATCAAAATGTTATAATCGCATTACATAGGTAGTCCATATTTGTTTTAGCATTACAATCATGGCTGAGATATCATGTTAGCTCTCGGTAATGATCTGTGGTATTAACCCATCCAAAATGTGTGTGACCTCTCAAGTGTCAGCAGCGAGAGATAAATGAAAGTAGGAAGACAGAATGAGAGGAGGAAAATCCCCACAGCTCATTCAAAACGCCTGCTCTGAGATCTTTGTGATTGGTTTGGAAAGGCTCCAACGGAAAATCTGAAGGGAATATAATTTGTTTTTGAGATCAGTCCGTTGGTTTTTCTGCTGGCCCAGCCAAATGCCTCTTGATGTCGGCCTTATCAGCACTTCCATCCATCCTGCTCTATTTTCCTGCCGACGTGTGCTCCCCCACCTCTCTCGCTTGTTCTGCCTCTCCAGGGCCAAACTCTATGCTTTGGGGATCCCCTGTCATGTGGCATTGGACCAAAAGTCAGGAGAGTGGCAGATAACCCACCCAGTGCACGGACTATCTTTCTGACACTAGTTACTGAATAAGATCTCAACATATTGGGAAATAATAGATTGCATAACACATGTTCTTAGGTCATTACACACAGTATTAGTTGGCTAATTGTGCACATTTCTCAGGGTTGTCTCTCACTTTCCTTGTCTTTTCTTTATATATACATGCAACATGCTGGATGCTGGGAGGATACACTGACGTCAGGAGAATAAATTCCTCTCCAGTGAGGACACTTTTATTTAGAATAGCTGATATGCAGGGGAATTATGGGATGCTGGTGGTATTACCACGTTAAAAGTAGAGTACATATTATAAATAGAGAGAGCAGCTCTGTTATTTAGGCATCCTCTTGAGGCAGATCATTTGCTTTTTTAAAGCTGGCTGTCAATTAGTCACCTGTAGAATGATGAGATGCTCTGGGCAAGTGTCCAGTTGGACAGATGCTCTCTTAAACTTTTTCAGGTCAGCATAGAAAAAAAGACATGTTTTGCGCTCAAGAAACACTTCCTGGCATTATTTTTTTCTGCTTCGTTTCCCCAAAGATGGACCCTTTTCCACTCAACAACTTTCAGCAGAGCCTGAGTTCATATTTACGCAGCATTTGGGAAACAGTGTGAGTAGAGCCCTAAACAGGTGACTTCCTGACATTGCTCCTCTTGAATATCTGTGCTCTGCAGATTGGTCGTCTTGTGATCGGCCACAACGGCCTCCTGTCCACCCCTGCTGTTTCCTGCATCATCAGGAAGATCAAGGCCATCGGCGGGATCATCCTCACAGCCAGTCACAACCCCGGAGGCCCTGGGGGAGACTTTGGAGTCAAGTTCAATGTGGCAAATGGAGGTGAGGACTCAGAGAGAGTGCTTGTTTTTTGATTCTTCCTATTGAGAAGTCAAAGGTAGGGGTTTGAAACCCTCTGTAAAGGCTGGTGATTTTATGCCGGTGTTTGGTAAGTTTAGACATAAAAAAAAAAAAAAAAAAAAAGTTTAGACATAATAATGTATGTGTTTCTTTGTGCGGTAGGCCCGTCTCCGGACACAGTGATGGAGAGGATCCACCAGGTGAGCCGGACGCTCGAGGAGTATGCAATCTGCCCTGATCTACGCATTGACCTGTCCAGGCTGGGAAGACAAGAATTTGACCTGGAGAATAAGTTCAAACCGTTCAGAGGTACAATACTCACTTGCCCTCTTCCTTTTCTTATTTCTTTAATGCCCAAAATGCATACAGTGTCTCTTCTCTGTGTTTCTAGTGGAGATCGTAGACTCAGTTGAAGTGTATCTACAACTGCTGAGAAACATCTTTGACTTCAGTGCCATTAAAAGTCTTCTCACAGGACCAGATCAGCTCAAGATCCACATAGATGCCATGAACGGAGGTGAGACAGTCCATCATCTACCTTATACAGCCCCTGAGCTGCTGTAAATGTTATTGGAGATTAAACTGCTTCTGTCTTTTCTTCTCATATTGTGTCATAGTGATGGGCCCCTATGTACGTAGGATCCTGTGTGATGAGTTGGGAGCTCCCGCTAACTCTGCCGTCAACTGTGTTCCTCTGGAGGACTTCGGTGGGCGACCTCCAGAGCCCAACCTGATCTACGCCACCTCTCTGGTAGACGCCATGAAAGGAGGGGACTTTGGCTTTGGAGCTGCATTTGATGCGGATGGGGTAAGACGTCTGATGTTTACTTTTATATGTCTTAAAACATGTCGCAGGGTATCTTTAACATTTTTAATACATACAATATGTCAAATTCATGTAGTTCTCTCTGTATAACCACTGTTAAATAAATAAGTGTGATAAGAGTGGGCAATACACTAAATGGTAGATGACAGATTTACTTAATGACAATGGCAGTGTAGATATTTGACCACACCATGAGTACATAACATTAGTAGCACTGTCATAGACATGTGACATGGATATAAATAATGTTTTAATATATTGTATGCCAGTGTACAATAGCTATGTTTTAATAGTGTGCCACTGGACTTTTTTTTTTGGCGCCCCAAATGAGAGAAGAAGAAAAATCTTTTCAAATGTGTAACTTCTACTATATTTTACTAATACTATTTATTTTGAAATATTACAAAAGAAACCCACAACAAAATGATGTAGCCTATTAAATAGGCTGTATTTTCTGGGTTTCCCACAGCATTATTTTAATAGCTAACACGTAAATAGCTGGGGTTACTGTCAGTTACTCCAACCTTAAATTCATTATGAATAATTGGAAAGACTGTTCAGGTGTTTATTCACTGATTAAGCTCAAAGACATAAAGTTAAGCATGTGAGTGTATGAACACAATGACTGATGGGGGAACTGCTGCGATTGTAAGGAACACTAGTTTAGCCTTACCAAGGCCACCAAACCGGTCAGGGCCAGCTCTGGCTGTCATGTAGAAAACAAGTTTTCAAATAGATGAAAATCAGATACATTTCAATCATTGTCAGTCAGATGCATTTTACTGTGAAGCAGCTGCAGAAACGGAGGTGCTAACTAAAAAAAAATGTTGCTTGATAAATGTGCTTTCTTTTGTGAAGAGGAGTGTTGGACGGCCTCTCACTCATTCTGCTGTCTCACATTTCACAAGACGCTCAAAGCTTTAGCGCTGCATTTATGGCCCCGTCACTTGTTTTGAGCCATAAAGCAATACTCCTTTGTGGCATAAAATAATAATAATAATGTATACTTAATAGAAAATGTAACTCTTTCTGATTATAACTGTGCTATGTGGAGGCTAGACAGTATTTGCTGGTTTAATTTGGTTTACAAATTAGCAAATTGTGTTAGATGCCTTTTCTTGCGTACCATGGGACACCCTGGTTTATGATAGGTCGCTCAGCAGTACACTCCTTCAACCTATTCAGATTTTTTTTTTTACTGATTAACACTAAATCAGTGTAAGTTGACTCCACCCATGGATACCAGAGAGAGCCTCATTTATTTTTTATTTGTTTCTGTTTGCTCATTGATATCAGGAAGAAAAGCAATGAAATGGAATAATACTGTATCCAACAAGCAGCTCACTTTTTCCACAATGTCATCCAATAGTCATTTCTACTGTACACACACACACACACACACACACACACACACACACACACACACACACACACACACACACACACACACACACACACACACACACACACACACACACACACACACACACACACACACACACACACACACACCCTTTGCGGAGTAAATTAGCTTAGCATCAGGAGCATTATGTCATATCTGCTCTGTTCCTCCCACCAGGATCGGTATCTTCACAGTCATTAGCACCAGTGGTTATAATCTCACTATGTGAAGCTTTATTTTTTTTACGGTTCCTGTCACATAACACTGTAACAAATATCCTCCATACTTTAAATTAAATGTGATTGTGATAATGTGATAATATTGGTCTTCACAGCAGAACTACAAATCAAACTTTACTGAACTCCTTGGCAACCCAGTGGTTATGCTTATACTGACAGTTAGCTAAATAGATTTACATTCACAATGTATTGAATCAATATATTATATGCAGCATAATGTGGAAAAAAATGGAGGTCTGTGGCACAGAGGAATAAGCTATGAGTAGGATCAATTCATTAGTTTTGGTATCATCATAAGATTAGTTGATTATAAGATCACCAGCTTTAAAACAGTCAAGTTTAGCCTGATTTGCAGTTCTCTCTTCACATTATCACAATAAAAACTAAGACTCACACTGTGATATATTGCACTGTGCTGTTGTCAGGACCGGTACATGATCCTCGGAGAAAATGGCTTCTTTGTGAACCCGTCAGACTCGGTGGCCATCATGGCTGCCAACCTCTCCACCATCCCCTACTTCAGACAGCTGGGAGTCAAGGGCTTTGCCAGGAGTATGGCCACCAGCACCGCCCTCGACAGGTACAACACACACTAATAACACACACTCAGTAGATCTCAGGGGTCTAAGGGAAAAAAAAGGTGACTGGAGCACACTGATGGATTTGCAGCCTTTAACAGTGCAAACAGATTAATGGTTTAACACTCTTGTGTCTTTATCAGAGTGAGTAAACAAGTTAAAAGGTAGAAATATAAAGAGTGATGCATCCATCAAGTAATAAATCCCTCTAATAAATTAGAGGAAACCAGACACCATGTGTGCTGCTGCAGTTTATGTTTGGATCTAAGTGGTTTTCTCTGGTCACACCACCTCAACCTCTCTCTACAAACTCCTGCAGCAGCCCAGTCTCCGGAGAGGGACGATACTCTCAGATATAGACTCACCCACTATGAATAAGACTGTGAGATCACATAACCCCCCCCCCCCCCCACACACACACACACACACACACACACACACACACACACATTTACTCACTGCCTATAAATATTGTCCGTTATGTAAGACTAGAGGCGAGCAGGGGGTGCTGAGTGAGAGGATGTGATCACAGCTAAAGTCTAAACTCCCCATTAACATTGTTCCAGTAGGAGGGATCTCAGTGCTGCACCCCAGTGAGGATTCAACAGAATAGAAATGTGCCATTTAATACAATGAGGGAACCACAAAAGATCAACAATAGTGAAGATAGATTCAGCGTTCATGCAGTTCATCAGTGTCTCCTAGCTGAAGAACATGGAAGGCTATTAAATTGGCGTTATCAGTCGCTATAAGCCCCATAGATGTGGGTCAATAGGGGCCTACTACACCCACTAGTAGGTTTTGTCGTCTATTCACATGGTAGATCACCAAAAGAAGGTATAAATGAACAAGACAGTGACCTCTAGCAATAGTAATTATGACAGGGGCAGAAGTGGAGGTCAGGTGCTGTAGTATCGATAGTGTGACTCTCCACAAGGGGTGGAGGTCAGGGCTTATGAATGGGGCACAAAACGAATGGTTTTCATCCAGGAAACTGGACTGTTTTTTTTTTCTTTTTCTTTTGCCTTAACACACAGAAGTTGTAGTTTTGTTGTCTAAGCATAAAGTTGTAGTTTTGTTGCCTAAACCTAAAAAAGTTGTGAATATATTGCCTAAATCTAACTCCTTTTTTTTTTTTTTTACCTAAACCTAAAGAAGTTGTAGTTTTATTGCCTTAACCTAAAGAAGCCTTTGTTTGTGCTCAAAACGTGAGGTCTCATTCAGTTTTACATGTTAGAATGTGTTACTTTAAGTTTCACTTTCTATTTTACAACATAGTAGACATAGTAGGACCCTACGGATCCGCTTATAACGATTGCCTATTTAATGAGCTGATAACAGTCGAATCGGGTGATGTATGAAACTGTATCTCTGAAGAATTGTATTCATATGCAAATATTTTTCGTCATCACCGATTGTACATACTTTTTTTTTCGGTGGGGGGGGTGCATATGTTTAATTTTCATATTGTACATTAAATTTCAACTTCATTACCTTTCTTTCATTGTAAGCCACTATGTGTACACATTTTTAGAATATTTCTAATTATTATGATGATGTATATTTTTGTTAGTAAAAAAGGACAATCCCATTCCTCACAGTCCAAGCTTGTACTTGCTTTGTTGACATAGCCCGGCCAGATGTGTGTGTTTTGAGTGTATGGTTGTGCATTCGAGTCTGCCTCACAGTCAAGCTCACGGCCGCTGCTCTGCTGTCATATGGTGGTTACAGCTGATACGTTACAGAAGTGTAGCACCCATCCCCTGGTTCCTCGCTCAGGATAACACTGTTAGCTCTGTCAGCACTGTTGCTGTTGTTTGCACTGTTTGCACCGTTAGCTGGGAGTCACCGGCACAGCTGCCATGTTCAGAGCCAAGTAGAGTTAATAGAAATCCTCCAAATCTTACAAATAGCATCTTTAAATAGAGGGAAAAACTGGGATCATGTCAATGCTGATCACTAGTGATGGATCTGAAGAACTGGGACACCAGAATGTGACGATACACCACTTTAAATACCACACCCTCGCTTTTTGATATATTTGAACATATGTTTCTTGTATTGAATACTGCTAGGAAACATACAGTATATCACTAAACAGAAAAGTTGCATAGGAACAGGATTCATGGTTGACATATGTGTGCGAGCGTGTGCATTAGTATGTGTGAGGACTGGCGGATTTTCAGGAAGTGACCTCACTGCCAATCCTGATCTCTCTGGGTTTCACAGTTATAAGGGAAAAGTGATGCTTAGATATGTGATGTGAGATGTTACGTAATTATAAATTTATTGGTCATCTTTGTTAGTGTAGAGACACACTCAGGCGTACACACACACACACACACACACACACACACACACACACACACACACACACACACACACACACACACACACACACACACACACACACACACACACACACACACACACACTGCAGATTAAATTGCCTTTTCATTAGTTGCTACTGAAAATGTCTCCTTTGTCTCTCTATTTTCGCCTTTTTTATATCGATGATAGCATAAATTGAATTTACAGGAAACTTGGTTGTGCAATCTCCTGAGAAGTGGAATTACCTTACAGTTTGATGTCTATTACAGATAATAATTAAACTACAGATAATATCTAGCTCTGGGCTTTCTGAAGGAATATATTGCATTATGTAAGATTTTCATTTTTTCCTTGTTAAACCCAATTTTGTCGGCATACACTAGGGTATGTAGTCTTATACAGAGCTCGCCTACCATTTTTATGCACACTTAACTGCTAATTACTGGAGGACAGGGTCACTTTGTTCAGCTTCATAACCACCACTTAAGTTCCTAGCGTAACACTGCCGGATATACATATCTGCACGTCTCTGGGAAGTGCTGAAGTACTTTGTTGTGTGATGTTGGACTCTGGTGGCGGCTCAAGTGTAGGCCTTTTTAGGAGAGCGAGTGGCCTGTGTGTGAGTGTTTAGACTGAACAACCCCCCCTGCTGTGTGTTTATGCATAGTCAAGCAAACTATGTTATAAAAGCCTTGACAAATGTGGCGGTGTATATACTTTACAGTATATGCAGTTGGCGTCCAGAGGGAATATGTAGAGTACGGATCAGCACAGGGAGTAGGAGAATGTATTTGGGTTGAGATGGACAGGAGGCCCAGAGTTACAGGTGTAATCTTGGGTAGACTGATGGTTTAACTGCGCCGTATGACTGTTTCTCTCTCTGTGCACATACTATAAGCAAGAGCTGATGCAGAGTCGGAGGGAGGGGTCAGAGGAAGAGAAAGCAGGAGGGACATTTTGGAAAAGGAAACATCTGCCTCTCCTTTAACCGTTCCAGGGATGGGAGGATGTAGGGAGAAAATGTGTGCCTGTTACCAGGATGAAGTCCAACTTTTTGTACTGAATCGCTGATTGGCACAGTGGATTAGAGTGGTCAAATGTTAAATGTTATGTTGTAGCTGATCAGTTTTTTTTAATAAAATTTTGATTTCTGTTGTGCTGGTTACTAGGATGACCAAGGCAATCAAAAGACTGTATTGTCTCTTACATCTGCCAATGCTTAAGCCCTTGTAAGACATGATATGCTACTACCACAGGGCCTGTCTGCTTTTCATGGATTCATTTTCATCCTATACGCTCCCTGAGTTTTGTGGTATTTGTGTCATATGACGTATTCTGCCTATGCCGAATACTCTGTATCTCTTGGAAAGACCAACAGGGATCTTCAGTCCCAAGCAGAGATCCCATCCATGTCCACACTCCTCACTCATGTCTTTGTTGGCCTGTTCACATGCACTGTATGTATCCCCAAAAACCTCTTTTATGGAGAGTCAGGGGAAAGGCCACCAGGGCGACCACAGCTACGCACAAAGACATTCGTGACCTAAAAGCCACTAACATTGATGCAAATATGTCCCTCAGCAAAAGCTAGAGACATCTGGAGGATTGAAATCCAGAGGGGGTCTGCAGAGCCTTGAAGAACAACATCTGCTTCACTGGGATGAGAAAAGAGCGGCCCACAGAAGCAAAAGAAGGAAATCTGAAAGCCCAGAAGGACTGCCACTCCCGCATGGGACTTTACAGCCACAAGAGGTGTTGCTCCAACATCACAGTGGGCAACCAAGAGAGCTGATCCAGTGGTCCCACGGGGCTTAAGGTTGAAACCAAGAAACAATAAATAGCACAGCACAGATGTAGAGGGTTGCAAAGTGTGGGGCAATTGGGCCTGATTTGGCATCAAGAAGTCATTGTGTTATTATTGAGCAGTGGTTCCCAACAATTTTCTAACAAACCCCTAACCCCACCAGTCTGCTTATCTCATTCGGTGTTGTGGTGGGGCTGGAGCCGATCCCAGCTGACAGGTCACCAGTCCATGGTAACCACCAGACAACCATTCACGCTTACATTCACATTCACACCCACGGACAATTTAGAGTCATCAATGAACCTAACCTGCAAGTCTTTGGACTGTGGGAGGAAGCCGGAGAACCTGGAGAAAACCCACGCTAACACAGGGAGAACACAGTAGGGCCCCAAGCCGGATTCAAACCTGCGACCCTCTTGCTGTGAGGCGACAGTGCTAACCACTACACCACCATGCAGCCCCATGTTCCAAATATAATAATATAATTTTTTTTTTTTTTTTTTTTTTTTTTAAACACTCTTAATCCAACTTGGTATCATGCCAAAGCATTAATAGACCTGGCTCTCCACCATAGCATGCCATTGTCACATTTTTCCTTGTAGAGGCATGAATATTACATGCAGTACCAGCAGGGGGGCAACAAAGAAACTCCAAAACTACTTAGTTAGGTTCAGGGAAAACAATGTGGTTGTCCTTTAAATAAGTATGTAAACTAGTACAATATATATTAAAACAGCGTAAAAATAGGGTTAGACATTACAACACATGACAAACGTCATTAAAAAACGTGATAAAAATCATTAATGTTACTTAAAAAAACAAAACACTGGTCTCCTGGTTGAAAGTCCTGTGTTTGTTGGACCCATCCATCTTCCCTTCCATTCACCATAAGCAGTCTATCTCACTTTTTATTCAACATCACCAAATCTGATTGTAGTATGTTGACACAGATGCACTTACATTGCAGTCACTACAGAATACAGGGCATACAACTAACATGCGTAAAGCAAGAACAGAGGTCTTATTACACACTTTTGCCTTGCACATTACTGTGCCATTCATACGCCTTTCTGTGCGACCAGGTTGCTTAATTATAACACATGGTGTTGAGATGTTTCAAACTGAGAAGTGTGTCCTGTGCAGTCCATCTGATGCCACCCAGACCAAGTTTGGTAGGGCTGGACTTGTGTGGTTTAGTTCATTTGTTGCTGAAAAAACAGAGACATCCTTAAAAAACCTACTCGGAAAAAATGTGACATGCTGTCATCAGGCTCAAATATTGTATTATACACCAATATTTTGATAGGAAGGTAGCCATACAAAAGGTAGCCAAAGTAAATATTGACCCAACAAGCAAACGTCTTCCCCTGATACAAGACCATTTATAAGATTATAAATATATTTTTGACACAGTTTTGGAAAATCCTAAAAACTGTGTTGAAATGGTGTCAGAAAGGTATTTTGATATTCCTCAAAACAATGTAGGTAACAGCTATGACCATTTACAGGAATCATGTCTCAACTTTATATTAAATGCTTCAAGGATTTTTAGAGTTGGCTACTACGGCCATATCTTCAGTGTATTACATTTCTGTGTTGTCCAGTGAGGGTTCCTGGTTCAGGTCAAGAGGAACATTTAAATCCCAAGTAAAGCTCCAGCATGCTGCACTTTTTGTCCGAATGCCAAACTAAAGCTTTTAAGTTCAGGTTGAGCTCTCTTCGGGGGGGAGGTGAGGAGAGAGGGCACTGGATGCTATGTTTGGTAAAATATCAAGCCAAGGCCAAACGCTGGCAGTGTCTCACTCTGCAGATACTTCATACCTCATATTACGTCTTAGTATTTGCTGATGCATGAAAGAAATACAGTCTATACAAAAATAGAGATTTAGAGGAAGGCATACTGTAAGTGTGTGGATCAGGTATGTTTAAGTTTGTGTCCTGAGCTTTGAGCCCAGAGAGTGAGGATGATGGAAGCTATAGCTGAGCCCTGTTAGGAAATCTGTCTGCCCTTCACCTCATGGGGATGACGCATCCAAATCATTCTTACGACAGACCTTTTCTACCTCTGTTCAATTTCGTTTCACCTTACAGACAGGATAGGTCTTGCTTTTTTTGTAGTAGCCTCATCTCTGGCTGCAATGCTCTTCCATCATAAAGAGAAATGCACCAGACAAGTAAAAGCCAGACTTATTAAAAGATAAACGAGACCACTTTTAAGAAACATAGTGATTGAATCATCATGACCTTGATAATTACTCTACAAATATTAAAGGTTCTCTATACGATATCCAGAGCATTAATAGAGTAGCATACAACTATTAGCTGTGTAAAGATATAGTGGCATAACGTCTACCTGAGCAGAGAATGAAGTCACTTTCCCTCTGTGCATGTTACAACCCAAGCTCTCCACAATTTGAGAAGTGTTGACATATCCGGGCGAGCCACATGTGCTTTTAGTATACTTTCACACATGTGAACGTGCCCCACTGGCTAGCTCACAGCCGCCACTCTGCACTGCTCTCCTGCGACGGCGCTGTTGTGGAAGCGTTGTCACCCACCATCCGGTGTTAACCTTTGTTTTCGCCGTTAACGCTGCTAGCACCATTAGCTACAAGCTGCCTGCTCACCCATCGCCATGTTGAGCTGTGAGGACGCAATAGAAATGCTCGCATTTAGCACCTTTAATAAAAGTCTAAATTGTCCAAAAATAACAAAAAATACTATAGAAAAGCTGGAGTTGTAAATTCATGTTAAAGCCTTATTAAAATCACTTTGTAAATCCAATTTAAAATCTGATTTGCATATAATTTTAAGACAGGATATTGAAATTTGATTATTAACTGGCACATTTATTGTTCTACTAGTGTGGGAAAATGGACATTGACAGACCTTAAAGCCTTACAGTTGAGAGGTCACACCTACACACGAGGGGATTACAGCCCGAAATAGAAACCTGCCAAGTTTATTCCT
Organism: Pterois miles; assembly: GCA_947000775.1. Lineage (NCBI taxonomy): Eukaryota > Metazoa > Chordata > Actinopteri > Perciformes > Scorpaenidae > Pterois > Pterois miles. The sequence goes on from CAMQGK010000334.1 coordinate 41,039, forward strand.
TGTGTCTCCAGTCACACTCATCTGCCAGCATTTTTCTGTTTTGGCAAAGTCTGTGGAGAGAGAGGCAGTTTCCACAGAGTCTAGCTGGCCTGAGCGTGTCCTGTAGCTCTTTAGATATGCTTGTGTTTGATAATGTTCGTCCATATTTGCTTGACTTTGAAAGGACACTTATACTAGTGAATCTAAAACCAGAAAATACTTTATTTCAAACTGATTTTGTTAGCGGAACGTCTTATCAGGTGAAGGCTAAATGCAGAAAAGGTCATGCTGATTGCTGATTGTTATCAGTATATGAAGGCTATGTATGGGTATGTGTGTTTATGATGTTTGGTTCGAACTCAACCGGTGCAAACATCAAACTTGAGAAAACATGATTCTCACACAGTTTTGTCACAACATTTTTGCAGCACAAAGTGAGCGCTGGTAAGGTCAGTTTTCTGTGCTTGTGTTGGCCGCATACGTGCGGTTCAAAACGTCAAATGCTCGTCAGAAGGCCAGAGTTTCTGTTTTCTTTTAGGAATGCCAGGCTTTCCGTTCCAGCTCTCGCTTCCCCAGAGGGGAATAAAGCTGGTTACTCTTATTTGGTAATTCATCCCATCCTCATGTAAACAACTGGGCTGGGCACTGTGGAGTTTATTTATGTGCATGATGATTGTGTGGACATGTACAACCACTTAAAATCCTTGAAACCCACCCACATCCACATATGTGGATTCCAACAGCATCCCACAGTCCAAACATGTGATATTGACATCTCTACATTTGTTTCTTAGGGAGAAACAAGTGTTTTGTTGTGTTGAATATTTCTTCCAGCAGCTCCAGGCCTGGGACTTGTGTTTACGTTTTGGGGCAGTTACTGAGGAGGTGTGGATGATGTGGTTGTGGAGTGATATGTGGGTAATAGGAAGGACACTGGGTAGTCATCCTTGCTGCAAATAAGAGCAAGCTTGGTAGGGCTGGGAACTTTTATAATAAATTATTACAGAGATTGCTTGAGTCCCATATAGACTGTATATAAGAAGTGGACGTAGTCACTGTGATGTCAGCCACTGGTTTGTGGACTGCGTTTTTTTTTGTCTTTTCTTTTGTTTTTTTTTCCAGCCAGAAGTGACATGAGAGGGTGTAGCTAAATACAACCGAATGTTACAGTTAACTTTAATGAACCGAAAACACACTATGAAAGAGGTTAAAGATGTAAGATGGACACACGGACAACTCCCTGACCTGACAACGCCCTAAAGCATACCCTGTTTTATGGTCTATTTGACTTACTAAATGAACATCATGCTGTATTGAAGAAGACGTGAAACTAGAGACCATAAATTCATGTTTACAATCTTTACTGGTGTAATAAATCAAGTGAGAAGTAGGCTCAGTTTCTCATTGACTTCTATGCAATTAGACTTTTGGCAACCAGAGGAGTCGCCCCCTGCTGGCTGTTAGAACGAATGAAAGTTTAAGGCACTTTTGCTTTGGCTTCACTTTTCTGACCTGGAGGTTGCCCACTGGAAAAAAGATGCAAGATGTTAGTTTGGTTGTTTGTAATATGAGCTACATGAACATCTACTACCACAGTGAATGGTAAAAATTTTAAGAGCCTCATTTTAATAACGATAGAGCAGTGATTATTTTGTTAGCATTCAACAGCTACAGCGCCCATGAGCAGGGCTGTAGTCAAGATTTTACTGTTTCAGGAATATAATTCTTGTTTATTATTGTCATGTTTGGAGGCAGGGAGGACCTCAATGCAAACAGCAGGCTGACTGGTGCAGTAAAAATGATTTAATAAGAAAAAGGCTCGCAAACTGAGAATCCAAAAATGCAGGCAGGTAACAGTACACAGGTAATAGGCAAACCAAACACCATGAATGATGAAAGACAAATCACTAAAGGAACTGAGGTAGCATTAATAATGACGGCCTAGTGAAGTGAGAACAGGTGAGCTGGAGGTCTGGTTTGTGCAGAACTAATGAAGGACAGGTAAAACTCCTCAGGGTGGGGCAGACAATCAAAAAGGCGGGAAAACACACAGACCGGACATAAAACCAAACAAGACACATGAGGAGTGAACTATCAAAATAAAACAGGAAAGAGACTAAACAAAAAGCCAAGACCATGACAATTATCCTTATCGAGCCTAAAACCAGTTACATTTAAACTTAAATTAAAGCTTCAGTAGGCAACAAGTTTTTGGCATCATTGGGTAAAAAATCCATAATAACCTCTCAGCATATTGTAATTCAGGTGTTCTGAGAGAAAGCTAGACTTCTGCACCTCTTCGAAATAGGCATTACAGTAACAGAATATTGATTCATGTTTGATCAGGGCTGCCTGGTCTGACTGTTTGGTTGGAGTCTGTGAGTGACTGACTCGTGGCTGTCATAGGTGGAGACTCCAGATCATCTCTGACTGGTTGTTTTCCTCTGGTCTGTGAAATCGTGCAGATGCCATTAGGAGCACTGGAGGACACCAGCAGACAAAGAGGCACATGATTTTTTTCAGATTACCTGTCTCATGCACTACTGTCAAGATATAGTGACTGTTTTATAAAAATGACTTTTTTTAAAATTATATTTGCTTGATTGTTTGGTCACTGCTGAAACAAAAACTGCTGTAAAAACAACACAAACACATTTTTTAGTTAATAAGAAATTTGTTAGTAGGCTAATTCCATCTATTTGGAGTTAATTTGACCACCTGATAAACAGTCACTCCCTGAAAAAAGGAAAATATCTGGCTCTTGATAGCTGCTAAATGTCCACTATGTTCTAACATTGTCTGCTGTTTGGTACACAGCGGCCTTATCACAGCTTTTTATGCTGAGAACAGCTGCACACTGCTGCTGGAAACTATGCTATCAGAGTGTTAAGAGTGAACTAAAACAGTTGTGGGTCGTAAAATCAAAACAATGAGATGAAAGTTGCTGAAATGCTCCGTAGAGCTGAGTGATAATTCTCTGTGGGTTCAACATTGCATGCAACTCCTTTCACATATACAAGAGGTCATTTGGTGTGTTACTATAAAAACGTTGATTATAGCACCGGTTTTACATAGCTTGTCAAATCAGATATAAATATGATCAGGTAGTATGGCGAGAGGTAGGTGAAGATGTAGAGGATTTAATGATGGGATATGGGATGGAGAGAAGGTGTTGGTGTAACGACTGGATAGCGGAGCAGACTTGGACTCAATAGCAGACTCAGGACACAGGAAGATTCAAAAATAGTCAGCATCTCAATACAAAAAAAAATCAGGTCGGTACACGGAAGTGCAGGCAGACAGGCAAACAGTAACAAAACGGCAGGCAAAAGACTTCAAAACGTCAAAAAACAAGCAGAGTTTCAGTAGGCAAAACACAAGGAATAATGCTGGTACACTTACCACAAGGGAATAAGATGAACTGGCACAGCAGGAAGGGGAGGCACACATTAAATACTAGTGAGGGGAGTGAATGACGAGGCACAGGTGGACACAATCAGGGGCGGGGGAGCCAATCAGACACAGGTGAATGGTGCTGGAAACTAGGTCAGGGTGTGTCAATCAAACGTGCAGGCGGGAAACACGAGGGCAGGAAGTGAAGTGATCTGAAACGAGAGGGAATGTTAGAATAACAAAATAAAACAGGAAGTGCAAAGAAGAACACTATGATCTAAGACCTGGCAGTCCTTACAGCTGGCTGGCTGAGGCAGAGGGGCGATGTTGGAAGGCAGACTGGTGAGTGGCGTCAGCAGGCTGAAGTGGCAAGCAGGTAATTCAAGGACATGGGGAAAATTAGTCAATCAGGCTTCAAAAACAACCCAGAAACTACTGAGGCCTGCAGCATGAACTAATGAACTACCACAGTAGCTGAGACAATGATCTGAGAGGAAAGCCAGGATTGATGTATTGTGGAGGAGGAAGCCGGGAGAGGCGATAAGCTGACTGAGGGAAGGTGTTCAGGTAGACTGGGCCCAGTTGATGGCAGGACAGGAAGACACTCGCACACAGAAACAAGCCGGACACATGGAAGACAAATGGAGTGGGGAAACACAAGGGAGGTGGACACACAAGAGACTCGGTTGAATAGTCTTTTTTTTACATAGGAAGGCTCCTGAGGGAGCGAAATGACCTGGAAGTATCCAAGTAGCAGATGATTTCAGCTGTTTGAATTCTCTAAATGCTAAGGAAAGGTGCCTCAATGCTTCCTTTCGTATCTCCTGGACCATCCTTTACAAAAAGAAAGGAGATAATGTTGCCCCACAATTCCTTGCGGCCACAACTTTTACAGCAATATGCCCATTTAGCATAATATTTTCAGACAGTCATATAGGAATGGGATTCATGTTGAAAAATATGAGTGGACAATGACAACCATTTCATTCCACTTTATCTCTATTTATGTATTAAAGTAACAAATAAGTAAAAAATCAAAACAAAACAAGACTAACATAAAATGTGCAGTGGACATTTAAATCAATATTATGTCTGAAAAGGAGTTGGAAGAAGTACACATTTAATGGTTCAACTCCTTCTCCATAACTCAAAAATACCTCTTTGATAGGCTATACCTTTTTTATTTCATGATATATATATATTTAATGAAGTGATATTTTTCACTGGTTGTCCACGTTAGGTAAGATGATCCTTTATTATATGTTGATATAAAGTGTCCCAGCAGCAGATGGACCTACAGTATCTGTCTTCCTGGTAAAGCAGCCTGTCAGTGAAAGAGCTGTTTAGCACCACACGGGGGGTTTGTAGTCTAATCTTCCTAACACTGTAGTTTTTCCACACAGAACCACGTCAATGTCATCAATAACTCTGGAGTCTAAGCGCAGTTGGATTCTCGTAACACCACAGTTGTTGTTTCCTCTGTCCTTATCAATTCTGCTTCACATCTGTCCTTGGCCTCATGACTTTTTCCATTAAAGTCAAGGAAAAGTGGTCAGGAAAAGACTTCAGATTGTAATTTTTTGACGCTGCCACAGCTGTGTGTGTTTGTAACTGTGGCGTATAAACTCTTCCATTAAAACCTTCAGTTTCCAGAAACAAAAATTAGGACATGACCTTGGTGTCCTTAATGATAACTACAGCCTTTCCCATGACACAGCTTTGACACTATGGCTGACTTGTATGTTATTGCTGAATGTATACATGGAGGTATAAACAGAACTGGATACAGTGTTGGAGGCCGTTCATTCCTGTGAGAGCTGCTCAGCGGCGCATGAAACCAAAATGGCTCGATTGTCAAGAGATCAAGTATCTGGATTATCTGGTGAAATTTCACATCCATTGGGCCCGTAGAGCAGGCGCAGTAGTGTTTCTTTTAAAGCTTAGGTAGTCAGTATATTTTTGGCATCATTGGGCCTAAAATTCATAATAACCTTTCAGCATATTGTAATTCAAATTATCTGAGAGAAACTAGACTTCTGCACCTTGACATGGCTCTGTTTTCAGGCTTTAAAATATCTATAGCCTGTGACGGAAGACTTTGACCGCGATCTGGATCTTATTCACTTCAGCTATTAGTGCATTTTACAACTTTTAGGACCTAATGATTTAAATAGGAGTGTTCAAGTGTTTATACTAGGAGACTGAAATTACTGCTAAGTTTCAGATGTCTCTTTCTCAATGTAAGTCTATGGAGAAAAAGTCTTTTTGGGCCCAGTGGCATTACATGACAGACACGGAGGTTGTAGTACCACCATTGGGCCATGGAAATTTGCTTCAAAGCTTGGCTCTCTTCCTGTGGGTTTGAATGTATATGTATCATAGTGGTTATAATGATGTGTAGACTAATAACAGCTTTTTAGGTGATGCTAGTGGAACAGAGGCTAACTAAAAGAAGTACTCAATGCCAAGATCTGATTATTTTAATTTCTGCTGATTTTATTTGTTATTTAACATTATGTAATTTTATTTTCATTTTTGTCCAAATGTTGTCTCAAAAGGTACTGCTTTATAATCCCGTTACTGTAACACTGAATTCAGCCATTGACTTTTGTATACATTTGCACTGACAAGTTTTATTAGACTTTCTCTTTGCCCTTTTCCCCTCTTGTCTGTTTCTTTGCACTCCCTCTCCTCCTTCACCTTTATCCCTCCCAGGGACCCCAACATATTGCACACACACACACACACACACACACACACACACACACACACACACACACACACACACACACACTCACACACTTCCTTTCCCTATGTGGGTACATGGCTCAGGTTCAAAGCAAACATCAGCTAAAAGGTTAACTCACTTTGTTCTTGCTGCCTTTGCCTTATTAAGTTATTGGATGAGCTGCCGACAGATTACGCTTGTCATACAACATTTGGTTTGCTTTATTTCAAAGGTCAAAGGATTGTTTGTAAGTTTATCTCTACATCAGAACTGAGAAAGGCTGATGTTAGATATTAGAGAGAGATAAATACATACTACTAACTTTGTTTCCCTCTTTCTTTCTGTATGTTTGCAGGGTAGCCAAAGCCATGAAACTGGCGCTGTATGAGACTCCCACAGGCTGGAGATACTTTGGGAACCTGATGGATTCTGGCCGTTGTTCCCTCTGCGGGGAGGAGAGCTTTGGGACAGGTAGAACGCTACAGCACACTCACTCACAGACCAAACAACACACACATTTGTGAATGTCATCAATTCAGAAATCAAATGAATACAAATGCAAAACAGGAGTAGAGTGTGAAGACAAGGTCACTGATTTGAATCCCTGGACCTGTTTGGAAAATGTGAGTAGGCGTGTGACGGAGAAATCCCCTCCCTTCAGCAGCAACTGTTGAGGTGGCTGCAAATAAGGCCATCACTAGCAGACTGCACCGGCCAGCTGCTGCTAACTGTGAATGTGCTGCAGGGACTTGCTGAAACACAAGAGTGTCCAGTTAAAGGGAAATTGCAGTTTAATACAACTTGGGTCTTGTTTTCATAGTTCGGCCATTGTTAATATTGGTTATGGTGATAATGTACACATCAAAGTCATTTCAGTGATCTGGGAATACCAACTGATATCACTATAATGAAGTCCACGGGGGTAAGAAACACAAGTGGTCAGTTTGTAACCGGACCTTCAGATGCTGCATTGGTAACTGCCTGGTTTCAAGAGTAGATCCACAGACTTAAAAGCACATCAGATGCCAAAATATAGCACAGTGGTTTGAATAAAGACAGGTGCTCTATACAATTTCCAAAGCTCTAACAACTATTTGCGATGTAAAGACATAGAGGAGTAATGTCTATCTGAGCAGAGAATGAAGTCCCTCTTCCTCTGTGTGTAGTCCAAGCTTCTCTGTGCTTTGTTGACTTAGCCGGGCCGGCAGCGCATGCCTTTTAGTGCATGTTCGTGCATGTGAGCATGCACCATTGGCTATCTCACACCCACTCTGTACTGCACTCATACGTCAAGTACAGCTGATAACGAGGATGACGCCATCACAGAAGCACAACACCCGCCCTCGAGTTCCTCCTCAGGCGAACACCATTGGCTCGGTCAGCATTATTGTTATTGTTTTCACTGTTACCACCATTAGCTCAGTCGTTGCCATGTTGAGAGTCATGCACAGATAATAGAGATGCTCCAAATCTCACATTTAGCACCTTTAAGGTGGAAATTATTTTATCCATCAGGAATGTGCCCAACACAGGGCACTGTCTAATGACACTGCATTGCAGCAAAAGTTGTGCCAGATTCAGCTTTTTTACAGGGCCAATGGCAATGCAGTCTCATTTTTGGTTTGGTTAGGTCTTGGTTTTGAAGGCTTTAGCTTAGCATTTTGACCATTGCCATCTTGGTTTTTGGCTGTCTCACGCCTGCAGCGGCAACACAGTCTCAATGAAATTAATGTGGTGTTGTGCTTTTTACACAGCGCTAATGTCAGTCTCAACTAAGAAATGCACGTAGTCACCATGACCCAGTCCACCCGTTGGTTGTGGACTGCTGTTTTGAAGCCTTGAGTTTGGTTTTTTTGGCCTTTTCCATTTGCAACCAGAAGTGACACAAGAAGGTGGAGCTAAGCACGTCTCCACTGGCTTCACTTCTCAGACCCAGAGGTAGACCACTACACTCAAACCAAGGCAAATCACTTTTATTCATATAACACAAAATCACAAATTGAACAGCACATGACACCATCTATCCTCAGGTCAAATTTAAACCAAGAAGTGGTTCTGTGAACTGTGACAGAAGTTTACAACAAACTGTGTAATACTTCCTCAAAATATGTTTGACTAATGTGGGGGTTTGTTTAAAACCTGTATCATCATCCCTATTCCTTTCTCTTCCACACTCACCAGCCTGTTCCAGGTCCAGAGTTGTAAGCATCCTGACTGCCTGTAGCTCCAGTCAGAGTCATGTAATAGATGTGAGGGCTGTGACCCTGACTGCATGTGTAAATAATCCCCATTCTTCTGCTATAAAAGGAGACGGGGCTCCCTGAATCGCTGCAACATGCAGACAGGCCTCCAGTGTCGATGTTTTCTGTGAATGCAGACACACGCATACACGGTCAGAAAATATAAACAATGTGTATGCACGAATGATTCACTTTGCTCTTGCCCTCCCTGTACATCTGCTTTTCCACGCTTCCTTTTCAACTGCCTTTCTCTCCTTTTTTTCTCTTCATCTTTTAACAGCTATTTCAAGTTCACTTTCATCTGTCTCTTCAGATTTTCTTTGGTTTTCCTCCTCTCTGACTTTCATCCTTCATTAACTCTTTTTAAACGATGTCTAACTTTTAAAACTGAGGGAACAAGGAAGAAAAAGCTGTATATGTGTGAAGAAAAATGCTAGTGGGTATGAAAATGAGAGAATAGAAGCTTGTAGGAAAGAGGACAGAGGGAGTTGGGAGAGTCCAAATATGAGAGGTATTGACGAGGAGGAGAGAATGGAGGGAGCAGAGAGGCAGAGAGCACAGAGGACTATGGGAGCTTACTCGTTGTCTACCCATGTAAGGCCAAAAGCTCAGAGAGAGCCCAGAGTTGTAAATCATCAGAGCTGTACACCACTCCTTCTCTTTACTAACTCTCGTACACTTATTCAGACAAACACAGCAGGAACTATTTATTGCAACTGTAAATTTTGCCAGTTCTGTCAAACTTTGCCGTGTAAGTTTTGTAGGTTTTGGTAATGCTGCTTTGATCACATACTACTGGTTTGCAGATGGATAATGCCAGCTTGAGGATTCAAAAGTCACTGAACACAGCATGCAGTTTAATGCTATCTGGTAAACAGTAGTTTGCAACATAATTGTGTGTATAATATTTCTTCCCAGCAATGAGTTAAAAAGACTAAAATCAGTCTCCCCAGAAACCATAGACTGTATATAAGAAGTGGATGTAGTCACCATGGCGTCATCCATTGGTTTGTGGAATATGGAATATCATAATCTTGGTTTTTGACTGTCTCCGTCTTGGTCTTTAGCACGCCTGCAGAGGCAAAGCAGTCTCAATGAAATGAATGTGGTGCTGGGGTTTTTACACAGCGCTAATGTCAGTCTGAACTATAGACTGTATATAAGAAATGGACATAGTCACCGTGACGCCGCCAATTGGTTTGTGGAATACGATTTTGATGCCTTGAGTTTGGCATTTTGGCCATCACCATCTCGGCATTTGCAAGCAGAAGCGACACGAGAAGGTGAAGCAAAGTACAACCGAACGCCGAATAAGACATGTTTAGGTGACCAAAGTGTTACCACAAAATGTTAACTTTCATGAGCTGAAAACACACTTTTAAAGGATTAAAGTTGTAAGATGAAAACACCCAGACTGGACAACGCACTGATAGCGACCTGGCAATCACAAGATAGTCATGCCCTAAGGCATACCCTGCTTTATGGTCTATTTGACTCTACATGGGACATTTACTAAATGTTATCATGTTGTGTTGAAGACATATTGAAAGTAGCGATTGAGAACATAAACTCATGTTTACACTGTTTACTGAGGTAATAAATCAAGTGAGAAGCAGGGTCATTTTTTCACAGACTTCTTTACAATTGGACTTGTTTTTACAACCAGAGGAGACGCCCCCTGCTGGCTGTTAGAAAGAATGCAAGATTAAGGCACTTCCACGTTGGCTTCACCTTTGACAATCATCCAAAAACATGTAAATGTTACTTGTTTTAACAGCAATAACAGGATAGATAAAAAGCTGTAATTATGCCATATTTTACAGTGTAGGTGGAAAGGTCTGCTTGTGCTTCAGTGGCATAATAATTAAATTTATAAGTGTCTCTCTCTGTGTCAGAGTGTGAGACAAAGGGAGGCAGACAGTGAGACGGGGATTAAATAATGGCAACTGTCAGTGTTCTGACAGCTGTACTGGCCGGACACAGAGCTAGGAAGTACACATCTTGTTGTCACTGTTTAGTGGCGAGAACAAAAGTAAAACGTTGTGCGTGGTATAAAACCGACAAAATGACACCTTCATGTTTTTCTCCTAAAATAAATGCACATGTAACTTTAAATGATACCCAACCGCTGAGTCCAATTTTTGCTCCAAGCTCTGCTGGAGAAACATTACAAACATATTCAATCTTATGAAAATGTCAAAGTGCCCCCTTGACAGATACCTTAACTGTGCAGCTGTTTCCGAGAACAGACTGATAGCTCCCCACTGAAGCAGGCGGATCAAGGGTGTGAACTACTCCTCTGTTTGTGTGTGTGTTTTAGGGTGGGGAGCAGGAGATATTATTTGTGTGGGGATGTTTGGTTCATCTCCAAGCCCAAACACACTCCCTGACCTTCTGTTCCATACAGTGGAGTTGAACACAAAGCTATGCTACCATCCTTTTATATTAGCTTGTTGTAACTTGTGGATCAATACAAAAGTGTGTCAAGAAAAATGTTAAGAATCCAAACCTCTTATTGGAAGAGCTCAATAATTAGTAAAATTTGCCAAGGAAGTATTTCCCACCTGGTTTCTGAAGAAATTTTGCAGCTGTCATTTTAAATACCACTCTCATAATCTGTCATTGTGGTTAGAAGGTAACCCACAAATTGTGAAAAGTTGCAAAACCTCTCACAAGACTCGTTGCCCGACGACCTGTCCTAACCATCATTAGAGACCCATGCCTAATTCTGCAATCCATTGCAAATCGGAAGTTGATAAGTCAGTATTCGGTCTTCCCGACTTCCGACATAAATGCATTAGTGCATCTGCTCAGGTAAACATGGACGCCTGCAGCAAACTGATGTTTGTATGGCAGTCCTATCAATCCAATCAGTTTCCCCAGTGCCATCAGAGAAGAGAAACAGCATAAAAGGTAAATCTTTCATCTTTAAATTAATAACTACATAATTCTGTGGGGATATATTTCTGAAAATCTAATTTAAGACATTTTAAGGCTCTGTTGAATCTCTGTTCAAAGAGACAGCAGAAGTAGGCTAGAAGTGCATGCTCGCAAAGGCTTCTATCAAACACAAATCAAGTGAATGGATATGGAAATGGCAGCTGCAATGGTGTTTCACAAGACAAACACTTCATAAAGTAAAAATGACGAAAAGGTAATTCACCGCGTGAGCCTCTGTATTGCTGTTATGTCAGGTGTGTTTATATAGACGAACTCGGTTTTGATAAATCTGGGTTTTCTCTATGTTTCCAGTCGTTGTGCTAAGCTAAGCTAAAGGGCATACGACCGGTCCATGTTGTCATAATTACTGAAAACATAATGTTTGCATGTCTTGTTAAATCAGGCACATAGCCGGGTTGTGTTGTGGTTGTTTGTTATCGCTCAACACCTGAGTTAATTTCCAGAAAGTATGAAAAGTTTACCAAGAGCTGCGGTATTTTGTCGTGTTTTCTTTCTCCTCCAGGTTCAGACCACATTCGTGAGAAAGATGGTCTGTGGTCGGTGTTGATGTGGTTGTCCATCATGGCCGCCAGGAAACAGGGTGTGGAGCAGATCGTCAGAGAACACTGGGCCAAGCTTGGACGCAACTACTTCTGCAGGTAAGCGGCTAAATAATCTCTCTGAATATGGAGCTTTTCATAATGCATTTGGTCAGTGGTTTTTTTTTTTTTTAATCAATCATCTCGTTGGTTTACCCGTATTTGAACCAATGTGTCTTGGATTTCTTTAAATCATCAAGCCTTGAGATTGACTGCCCTTTTCCCAAAAGCCCTAATCCCTTGAATCCCTACCAAAGCCAAATATGTCTCCCAGGCCTCCACCTTCATCCGTTTCTCTTCCTCCTCGCTGGTTGTCACTTGTTCTTATTTTAACCTCTCCCCTGTGAGAGGCAGAGATAGTTCCTGCCGTCTATGTTCCCACTGACAGTTGCTGTAGTTTTTCATGTTCCCACAGAGAGCTTTCCTAATTTAATGTAGATGGAGAGGCCATACAGGATGAGGCCAAGGACCAGATCCCAAAAAAGTCAGCAAGACACAAACATCTGTCATCATTTTGAGGAAAACCAACCCATCACCCTGACAAAGCTTGTCTCTTGCAGTTTAGAGCCATTTAAAAAAAAAAAGCAATCTATAAAAATGTTAATTTATCTCTGACAAATAATTTTCCCGAAAGCATTTCCTCTTGCTGGTTTCAGTGGTGGGCGTGTATGTTTCCGACTGAGCATTTATGTTGGTTCTTGTCAGATTTGACTATGAAGGCCTGGACCCACGCGCTGCCTTTTACCTGATGAGGGACCTGGAGTCAGTAATCTCAGACAAAGCCTTCACCAGCCAGAAGTTTGCCGTAGGAGACCACATATACAGCGTGGAGAGGGCTGACAACTTTGAGTACATCGACCCCGTGGATGGAACAGTGGCTCGAAACCAGGTCAGTCTGGGCTAAGAGAGGGATGAAGGAACATGGAGAAGAACGACAGATGTAGGAGGTTGCCTCCATATTGCATACATAGCTACAGATGTACCTAACAGTTATATTATAGCTGCTTGACTTTACCAAGACACAGAATTGAGCTATCTTTCTAGATATCTTTCTAATATCTAAGCTACAACTTAAAAAAATTCAAATCTTCAGTTGTTTTTAGATCTACTCTTTTCTGTTTTTGTGAGGGAAGGAAATATAGATATAGCTGTACTTGGTTATTCTGACAGGAACTACCACATGAACATGAATGCATCAGGGTTTATATAGTTCTGGTAGCATACATGTATGTCACTGATCCAGTGTTTCTGGCTCTGGTTCGTATTTGGTTCAACGAAGGGGACCAAAAGGCCCTGGTAAGATTCAAAAATAGGAGACTAGTGTGGTGCTGTATATTGTATAATATCAAATATATAGCATAGTATGGCTGCCTTTTGGCCAAAATACTAAGGAACAGAAAGTTTTTATCATGATGAAGCTATGTTCAAATCAGAAATTATTTTTGATTATCTGGCTTTAGATGCACTGTGTGTTGTTCCTGTTATCAGGCTGTTTGTTAGACCAGTTTAAGTAATAGCTGACTGAAAAACGAAGTGGATCAGAAAGTGTGGTTCAAGTCAGGTCTTTGGGTTTTCATGGTGTCAGACATCTTAGACATGAACACACACACTCACACCTTCTCTGTACTCTCATTCTAACACATGTACTCACTCGTCAGCCTCTTGTGAGCTCGACCACCCACAAAGTTTCAATGTTGTCTCATTACATAGGTCCCATGTTTGGACATGATAGTCTATCTTCCCTTTCAAATCATATACATGCATACACACACACCACATCCAGCACATATCACCACACACACTGATATGTCCCTCGCTCAGTGTACCCTCCCTGGCCTCTCCCTCCCGCTGCCTCAATCTCTGGGAAGTTTACCCAGCTGACTCTCTCTGTTCTGCCCAGAAATATGTGGAAACTCATTCCTGGCGTCGATACTTCTTAGCCTCTGCCCCACCTAATACCACACACACACGCGCTGTGCACTTTGGTGTGTGTACTGTCCGTCAGTTGTCGCGGCGCATAAGTGTGAACACATGCGTACATTTGCATGTCATGTTCATGTTTGCCGGCAAGGCTGTTCCTACGCTTTGTCGACTTCACCTTATGTACCTGAAAGTGTTGCTGTCCCGCAGCGAATACTTCTCTGTGTTACCATGGTTACAGCAGCGCCACAGCTAGTTAGTCAGTCACCCCAAAATGTGATTTAACCTCAGTGGCAAATCCTCAGCATCCATGTCTGCCCCAGTGAGTGTTATTACAGTACCAGCACACATTCCTCCCAGGACAGAATTATATCAGCTGTCGTCTCACTTGCAGTCTCTCCACTGCAAGTGTGTTTGAAGGGGGAGAAGTTGGCACACACACACACACACACACACACACACACACACACACACACACACACACACACACACACACACACACACACACACGACAAAGCATGGGGGATTTGCACAGCAGTGGCATGGCAGCCTTTTATAGTCGACTACTGAATTCATTCTGCATTGTCTGCATATCAAATAGACAGTGGATAGATAGAAATCATTGCCATAGAATCTAACTACATAACAGCCTATCTAAATTCAGATAGGCTACAGCACTCTTGCAGATACTGCACTTTTGGAAAAAGCAGTATCTGCCAACAAAATGTGTTTCAGTTTCCCTGTCGTTACTTAGTGTGTCGCTTATAGAAGTTAAATGTATTATATTTGTGTACGTGTGTCTACAATTAATATTCATAATGAAATCAATGCAAAATAAACATCGATACATGAATAAAAATGTAGCTTAGCTACGCCAGAAAGGCAGTTGATTTTACCATGTTTTATACAGGCTGACATATAGCTAGTTAAATAGCTGGCTAGACAGACGCTCACTGAGGCTGGTATGCATTCGACTCATGGCCTCTGAGCTTTGCAGCGGACATTGTTTTTAACAGGCATTAGTCAGCCTCCTGATAACTGCTTCTCTATTGTTAGAGATGAGCTGACACACTCACAAATAGAAAGACAGACAGACAGGCGGACGGACATCTTTCATTATCACCGTCTCTCGTCACCTAGACCCTGAAAGGTTACACTCCCGAGCCAAACTCAGATTAGGAGGAAGGCGAGTGGTTTACTTTACTTTTATTACAACACTGTCTATAAACCATGAAGCTGAGTCACAAAGACGTTAACAGATATTTGGCCTGAGATCGCTGTCATACTGGGCCAGTGCACCCACTTGACTTTGTACTCTTATAATAGCTCATAAAACTCTTCAGTACCGTTAAAATAAACCACACATCATCTGTCAATATCAAAAATGTACATTTCTTAGCGGCGGTGATGAACAAGAATGTTTTGACAGCACCACTTTGGACAACAACAGTCAATTTAATCACATGTTACTGCCTATAGGGAGTGTTTCATTAAAACCATTTGGGACATTTTTCATATTCATGCTCTGTGTTTTTTCTTAAAACATATTGCCGTCTTTCCCCTCGAGCTTGTCTTTTACTCTAACGGGAAGAGGCACAGTGGAATTTAGGGCAGATAAGACTCATCACACATCCATTAGTCAAAGAGTCTTATCTTCTTTATGTCAGCCAACAAGAGTTGTGGTTGGTTACCCCAATGCAACAATATGTCCTGTTTTTCCTGAAAATGTAGAGTTTAAGTTCAAAGATTTAACAGTAGGCCTCTACTGTTAACTCTTTGAACTTCAACTCTTGTGAAAAATGTGATGTTCCTCTGGTTTGGTATGAAATTGTCATCTGCTGTCAGAATCTTAAGGAAACTGGACATACAACCTCTAAAATGGACCTTGAAATGAATATAGGGCCAGAGTTCATAAAGTTTCTTGGAAGAACACTGGGGTAGTTTTGATGTATGACCTTCAGTGTTGCCAGATCAGATTAACAGTCTACAGCCCAAATCACTGAATGCGCAATAGAAAACTCATCATCAGCATACAAAGCTTCATATCTGTGTCAAATAACCAAAGATAAAATATGTATCACAACCCACAAAGAGTGCAGTCAGACAACCAAATACAGAAATTGTAATGTCAGTGTTAATGGTGATGATGTGACGGTAAGTCACCCCGTGTCCTATATAAACTATAAATCTGCCTTTTCCATATTGCTTCATCACACTTTTCACTCTTCCAACCTATGCACAATTCAAAACCATGATCACAAACCACTGTATATCACTGTGCAGCTGTTTTACATCAGTTGTTTTTCCCTATTTTTATCTTTGCTTTATCGTGTGTTTTGTGTGACTTTCCCTGTTTTTATCTTGTTTTATTGCATTTGTTTGATTTTCTCTGTTTTCATCTTGCATTTTGTATTTTGTTGTGTAATTGCTTTTGACTGGTCTGTCACTTGAAGTCACTGTAAATGAGGGCAACCTCTTTTAAAGTTAAAATAATTAAAAAGTAGGCCGTCCATTAGCCCTAACGACTATTGAATACAGCTCAAGTCAATCAAATATTTCTCAAATTAAATGAGTCAATAATATGAGTGGACACAGTTAATTTTACTGAATTTTGCATCTGTGTGTTTGTCCATTAAATGACAGCCTATTTAGTAATGTTGTTGTATATTGTCAAATTTTAATCGCTTAATCATGAGTAACTCAACTGGACGGAAACAAGCCCAATGTGGCAACACTGATGACCTTACATAACTGTACAGTACAATGAGCAGACTGACTTGAACATAGGCCCAACAAATCACACAGTAACATCTAGTGGATGTTTGTAGTTACTGCACATTATAGACATTTTTTTTTCCCCCTTCTATTTATTGACCCTATAACGTTTCCTTGTTTTATATTGCCAGAATTGCCAATTTGCATGATTGGATAATAATAAATACTTAAGTACTCTATTTAAATTATAGGAGTAAATGCAAGTTAATAGTCTGTGATGAAGCTCATCATGGGTTTTTATGTATGTAGAATGAAACTGTAAATTCAGTTTAGTGTGCAGTGCTAATAGGATTATTCACTGGATTTCTATTCCAATCAGTCATTTTGATTGATTGGTAGTGGCTGTTTTTATAGCTATTTGTGACAGAAATTGTGGAGTTTTAGGACTTTTTTGTTTCTGGTAATTTGTCAAAGAGAAAGTACGTCAATAAATTTATTTTTGATGATGTAAAGATCGGTTTGTATGTCTCTAGGGTTTAAGGATTGTCTTCACCGATGCGTCCCGCCTGGTGTTTCGGATGAGCGGGACGGGTGGAGGGACGGGCGCCACCATCCGCATTTACGCCGAGAGCTTCGAGAGAGACCCTGAGAGACACAACAGAGAGACACAGGTACAACAAAAGCTGAGCTTTGTCACTTCGCTATAAAATCTCTCATCCAAAATTTTCTTTTGTTATGCACTATGCTGCCAGTTTACTCACCATAAAACAGATATTATCATATTGTTGTTGGCTTATATCAGCAGAAGCAAGGTTTTATGAAATGGTGCTCTTGTCAGATTCTGTGAAGAATATATAGATCCCATATAATATACATAATAGATGCACAATTGGCACACCATCCTTTGAGTGATGGGCTTACATTTCCAATCCCTATTAATGAATATTTAAAAATACATGAATGAAAATTCGCACACACAACTCTGCTGTTTTAGTTAAGCTGGCATAATTTTGGCCTAAAGTTGCCTTTTTCTTCTTTCATGCTGCCATTACTTTCCATCATCACTTCTTTTGTATTCACCACCTCAGAAGCCACTTGAGGTGAAGTGTTTTTTGATATGTGGTTTGTATTAAATTGAAGGAGAAAACACACAGATCGTTGCAGCTACTGCCGTGGTAACACAGCCTGTGCTGTAGTGGTGAAATGCCATTTGATGATCAGGTAGTAATGGTGACAGTACTGAAGCTAATTGACCTGTAGACTTTGGAGTGATTAGAAACACTAGCTTCTTGTGTGGTTATGGATGTTGGAATAGGTAGTGTACTTTAACCATACCCAGGGGTTGTAAAGCTGCCGTCATGATGGCTAGACAGCCTCATTTAGGTTTGGCCACCAAACCGAACTTCATCAAACAGTGAGGTTAATGATCCTTTTTTGTGCTATTTATTCCTACATCTACAGGTTAAAAGACAGTCAATGATGTTTTCAGCTTGCATAAAAAGGCCAACTTGAGCGTCAGAATTTGCATTTCAGCATTACCAGTTATAGCAAGCTGTAGTTTATATGTAATTCAGCTGCATGAAATAAAAACATACTCGGCAGCATAGTCATTAGCTAATTCGTAATCTATGCGCTGATTTAACATTAAAGTGATATTAAAAATTCACATGTTAGATCCCCGATTTCATAAACTGCGGACTACCTATTGATGAGTAATACATTAACATACCTGAATGGTTTTAGTTACCATATTTCAGTCAGTAAAACTTACCCTGTGATTATATCTCCCTGGTCCACGTTGTGCGACCTTCACTGAACCCTTGGACAATTTATCATTAATATTAGATCATAAATTTAATTCCTAATCATTCTGCTCCTTATACGACGCACATAAATCATCAGACATGACGCACACGATTAGACAACATGCTTATTAGGCTCGGCTAACAGTACTGGAAATACTTTTATGTACACCTCTCTCAGTCGAGCAGCAAAACTCCAAGCTGTGTGTGTTTGTATTGAGCCTACAAGACACGATTTAAAGCCTAAATTTCATGTTTACTGTATATAATTTGGTGTGTGTGTGTGTGTGTTTATACCATCACACAACCCTGAAGGGTTAAACACCATAACACAAAACTCCTTAGTCATGTCATATAATTATTGAGCAATATCAGTGATATACAATGTGCAGTGCTATAGTCATTTTAAGATGTGTCTTAAATGTTTGGACATACTTAACTGCACGTGGCCCAGGTTATACAGCCGTCATGAAGCAACTCAGCATTTTCTCATAGCTAATTTCTTTATTACACTGTTTTGTTCCCAGTGTACAAATTTTATGAATGAATCATCTCTAGCATGTAACAAGAACTAGTTGACAAACTGGGTTAAATGCCACTTGACATGCATGTTGACACAGTTTTATCTCTGTGTTATCTGCTCTGGAATCTGTTTATCAGTTTATCTGCATCGTGTTTTTAGGCCCCCAACTCACATGATGTCGACCATATTACGTGCTGTATTACACAACAAAACAAAGACAAGGTCGGGCTTTGCTCGAAAATGTACTTATTAACTACTGTGATTTAGTGTGAGAGCCTCAATGTTAAGAGCAATGCTCTCATAGTTATGTAGTTTTAAGCTGTGCTAGGCATGCTTTTAATATTTTCTTCTTTAAACAAAAGTGTTGGAATTGTAAGTTGATATGGTGCAAAATGGAGTGATTAAATTAAATCAAATGTAAAGGGCCCATAGTACGCTCATCTTCAGGTTTATACTTGTATTTTGTGTTTCTACTAGAACATTTTTACATGCTGTAATTTCTAAAAACAGAGTTGCATTGCGAGGCAGCAGCTTGGGTCCTTGTTTACGTCCTGTCAGCTTTAACCGGAAATACTGAGACACGTGTTTGTGTTTAAAGCTGTGAAATGATCTAAATATTGAATATTTGTGACATCACAAATGTACATACAGTAAATCCCAGCTGCTCATTTAAACTCACAGTTTCTGAATACGAGCTGTGTGTATTTCTCCATGGATTGAGCTTTCCTGAGTATCCAAAAATGTTGGTCAAAGGTGCAACACAATACAAACAATACACAGAAGCAGTACAAAAATACACAAAAATAACTGTACGTGTCATTTGCTTTCCCTCTTTAGTGAGTAACTACCTCCTTTTTCTCTGTTCAAAACGTTTTATCACCGTTGATGGTGTTTTATGATGTGTTCCTCACTGCAGGTGGTGCTGGGTCCTCTCATCGCCATCGCCCTGAAGATCTCCAACGTTCATGAGAGGACAGGGCGCCGTGGGCCCAACGTCATCACATGAGCAACCAGGAAAACACACTCACATGCACACACACACACACACATCATCTAACTGCTCACACAGGCAAAAAATACCTTCAAAATATCATTTCCCTGTACTTACAGTATCTGTCATTTTTCAACCCCTTCTCTGTGGCTGTATTCTCATTTTTATTCTGGCCCTCTAACCACAAGGTGCTTATCTCTCAAAAGGAAAGCGCAATGTTCTTGCAACTGTTTTGTTTATTGACCACTATCGAAAATGTTGAATATTCAGTGTCTACAACAGGGAAGCTATTTAATTATTGCTATAAATAATAAAAATAATGACAAAATATGTAAACAGCAACCCTATTATGAATGTGCAATGTTTGTGGCTTGCAGTTATCAAGACTTATTGACAAAGGGAGCCTAAGATAATTGTTTAATTCACCATGCTGTTTTGTATAACAGTGCAGCGTTCACTTGTCGTATTGCTTTACCTATCCTCTTATATATGTCATCATTCTCAACCATTTCATGCAGAGATAATCAAACTTTTGTCTAAGTGTAAAATAAAACAGGCGTTGCATCACAACTATATATCTGTGAAGTGAATTGCAATTAGTTTATGTTTGATATATTAATGTTAATGCATATATAGCTCTATGAAGTAGTGGGAAGACTCTTGTTTACTACCTAAGGACATGTATTCAAAATGTAAAATAACAAAATAATGAATGAGCCCACAGGTAAGGAAAAAGAAAATATATATTTTAGATGTGTTTGCTAATCTGGCTTTCTCTTTAATTTGTCAGTTTAAGCCTTTGGGAATGCTGTATAACCATATTTGAATATATATATATATTTTTTAAAAATCCAAATAAACTTTTTCTGTGTGTAGCACTCGCCTTTTTTAATTGAAACGGACAGATCTAATGGGGACAAATAAAAATACACCAGCGTGAGATATGTTTCCCTTAGGCGTGTTTTGGATTTTAATTAAACAGATTTTTCATAATTAAGAGCACCATGTTGTGCTGATACTATATATCATGTGGTGATTGAACATCCTTGAGGAAAAGGAGGCTTTTGTTTGTGGAGCGCAGCGCCGGCTTTTGAACCTGAGTGTGAAATGTGTTGAAGCTGTTGTGTTGAGATAAGAAATGAAGAGGGCTGATCTTTATACGACCTGAATGAGACGCAGAGAGCAGGAACTCATAAACACGCTGATTGCCGTCATTACGAGTTGAGGATATGCCAGTGGATATCCGCGAGGATGCGTTCACTCAGTCAGCCAGACATTACCTGTCAGCCATTACAGGTTATTGCCCCATCCAACTCTTTTATAATGTCAGGGGTTATTTCTGAGGCTGGCTGAGGATCAATGCCAGTTTATCAGAAGACTGTTCACGCTTCAGCTGAAATTGTTCATACGTCAGAGACAAGTGTCTAATAAGTAGGGGCATGATTATACGAATACTTTCCTTTAAAGTACTGCGTAATTGAAATGATGCTAACAACCCCCATTTTCATTTATGATGTGCATGAAAATGCACAAGCTGCAAAGTTGCAGAACATTGTTCCTCCACCAGTATCTTTATTGTGGTGAACTTTTCAGGTAAGCTGTTGGGCGTGCTTGAGAGGAAACTCATAATCTATTAAAATAGTGTGTTAGGACGTGTCACGGTGACACAGACTGAAAAGAGGGTGTAAGAAAATATTGATAGAAGTATCGCGATATTTTGTGTCGTGATAACGTATCGAGTCTCCAAAACAGTGTATTGAGTTTCAGTTAATTTCTTAAAAATCTCACGGGCTGCTGTCAGCCCTGGGCACTATTCAGTCTGTCAGAGGTTGTAGCGGGCTCAGTTTTAAAAATTGAGTGAAGATACTGGCATCATATGAAACTAGAAAACCGACGGAAACCGGTCACAGTCCAGTCCTTTATGCAAAAGACGCTAAATAACCCTCAACACTTACGCTAAATTTGGCACCTGACCTCACACCTCTAGATATGTGAATGAAAATGGTATTCACGAGTCTCCCCTTTATAGTCAAGCCCACTTTATGATAATCACATGCAGTTTTGGGTAAAACCATCCTATTTTTGCATGCAGTATAAATATGTTATCTTAACCTCATCTTTTCCTAAAAATTTGACTTTTTTTTTTAAAAAGGGCAATATATTGCCTTGCTCACAGTAGCACAATATATTGAATTACCCCTGTATCATGATACATATCATATCGCCAGATTCTTGCCAATACACAGCCCTACTCACAAGTCTCTGGACAGACTTCCATTATATATGTGCAAATGTATTTCACAAAGTCCGTCTTGCAATCATTAGCTCAGATCACAAGACATGTTTGCCCCCCAAGTGTAGACAGAGACTGGAAAGAAAGCCGTTTCTGCTCCAGCCACTAAAGAAAAAGCACTTTAAATTGGTATGTCCTAATTTTATCCTGTTTTAGTATTATTATCTATTTTAATCTTGCTTTATCAATTGTCTGATTTTGTATTGTTTTGCTGTTGAATCTTCAACTTTTTATGCGGCCAACTTGGCTTCCTTTTAAAAGAGTTTTTCAACCTAAGTGAGACTAGCTGGGTTAAAGAAACGAAAGAATAAATAAACATAAAAAAGAATAAATAAACATAAAATCTAATTTGTAGGATGTTGTGGTGGCCAGTATGGGTCCAAAATGTTGTCTATGTAATACTACTATCCCCAGTTTAAGTCCAAACATTTGTTGCATGTTGTCTCCTCTTATTTAACTTCAGCTTATATGTTGTCATGTAATTCAGTTTCATTATTGTTGCAGTACAATCATATTTTCAAGTAGGATCAGCCTATAAATATAGTCAACTCAGTTGTTTAAAAAAATAAAATTGAGTCCTATTTTGAAATGATATCAGGCTGCCTGGTAAGAAGATTTACATTTACAAATAATTTTATGAACAGTTGGGGAATGTGAAAATTGCCATAATTTATAATGCAAAGTCTACCAAGGGCTGACTATATACTGAGAAATACACATTTCAAACACAAGCACTACAGTTTAACGACACATTCAGCTTTAAGGACTTAATATTTCTATTCCATATGACAAATCACCCATAGAGGGGGTGGCATCATTCACTCCAAGACAAACAGTTGTACTTGAAATAATTTAATAGTGTACAAATTTGAGCCACAGTGCAGGTAAAAGTAAGCGCTGTTTGTCATTCATACATTCATGGATTCAGCAACACCAAGCAGTAACAAACGTGCAGTTCATTCTTGCTTAGAGACAAAAACATTTGAGCAACAGCAACACAAAGCTAGAGTCCAACCTCTTTTAAGACCCCTTAACATGGTTAAGGGTCAGCACAGAGTAGACACGAGAGTTCAGAGGTCGAGCACTTGGTGTCTGGCACAAAGAAGACATCAACATGTGTCTATGTCCATTATTCGGTAGCTGAGCAGTCCAACCATATTTAGAGGCATTTTCCATCCTTCTGGAACGTCCTCTCTTAGCTCAGAAAGTAATGTCTATCTACGATGCTGCTTTTCTCTCACTCAGTCAGGCAAAAACGTTTCCTCCCTTCAGTGTCCGGCCAAGGCCTCCCTCCGCTCCTCCTGCTGAATCCGCTCTACCTGGCTGTACCGAGGAGGCTGCTCCCAGCTCCAAGTGCAGTCCGGAGCGTCCAAGCTGTCCCGGCTGTACAGAGGAGGAGCGAGGTTCATCGCCACATCCACCCCGTCAACCACCACAACGAACTCGGGGGCCGTATCAGGACGCTGCTGGCTGCCCTGGGACTCCTCGTACGATGGAGGGAAGGAGCTCGGTCTGCAGAGGAAAAGACATGCAATACATCTTTAGTTTAAATAGTTTATTTGACAGGGACGGTGCTCATTGATCAACAGATCAAAGAACTGTAAATGAGCCAGAGTTAACTGAGAGAGACATGTTAGAAACGTAAACTACAAATAGCTGAAAATACATTTGGAATACACAATAAACAAACAGTATGTGAGAAATTCAATTTGTTTTGACTCCCAAACAAAAAGCAAACATTTTCCTACTGCGCAATGCACACATTCATCTGGACAGGAAGAGTTTTTTTTCCATGATAGTAACTCAGTTACATTGAAAGAAATTGGTTATATGTTGTTACATGTATTCTCTTTCCTGTAAAACTTGCCAATGTGCTTTGTAATTCAGTGTTTTAATACAAATCAATAGGCAGTTTTTTCACTATTATTATAGTTTCTCTTTTTTAAATCGATCTGTGGTTACAGGTGGGACAACTTCTGCCTTTCACTGTCAATCTGCTTGCCATGTTTTGCAGATAGCTGGTGGCAGGGGATTGTTAGGACCAAGCTGGCCCCAGTGTTCCCAGTCTATAAAGCCCTGGTTGCTACTAGTAGTCTGATCTCTGTCTGTTGTGCTGCTGCAGTTTGTTCCCTTCTCCTTACAGGTACCCGTTTGGTTTGGTTTTAGTATGCTGTTTTAGTTTATCCTTGTTTTGCACCTTAAAACATACACGCACGTCCTTCACTCCTGCACACTGACGCTCCACATCTTAACCTTATTCTGGCACTTAAAATTACTTGATTTGTTAAATCTCCCTTCTTGTTCTGGCCACGAGTCAGGTAATAGCAAATGTGGTGTGCTCTGGTTTTTAGGAGATTCACCACATTCTGCTCCTACCTTTCAATAGTGTAGACCCTGAGGTGCTGGTCATCTCCTCTCTGGTACATCTTGCTCTTCATGCTGTGGCAGATGGTCCAGAAGACTCCAATGAGCACAGCCAGTACACCGAACACAATCATGACATATGCAGGGATGACCTTCAAAGTGTACTCGTACTCTGTCTGCAGGTACGCCAGGTAGACCCCAATGCAGGCTAATGCAAGCCCCACGCAGGGCAGGACCAAGCGGGCCAGGGACCACAGCGTCTTCACACTGATGATCATTTTAACTCACTTGTTGTTTCTTTATTGGAGTTTTGAGGTGTCCCTTTCTTCTTTTTCCTGTCCTCTGATTCAGAGAGACACTGGTATCAGGCTGGAGGTATTTAGAGAGTCTTGAGGTTTGGTCTCTGTAGGGTGAGATTTTTGCCTAACATGAATAAACCCTCTTACCAACAAAGTGGAGTACCAACAAATGTGGCTGCAGTTGAAGTGTGAGATACTGTGTAGTCTGAGAAAATGTCTTTCAGACGTAAGGGGAGGCGGCTAGGACGTTCCTGCCTCCTCGGTTTTATATTAACACAGGCTGATAGTTGATTAGGCAACAAGATGACCATAGACTGAACTTCACGGTACAGAGGTGTGAGATCCAGGTCTCAACATAATGTTTACCTATAATGGTCTTGACTGTGATTCTGTTAATTCCTTTGTGAATTAATTTGATATCTTTGGATAAGATAAGATAAGATAAGATATTCCTTTATTAGTCCCACAGGGGGGAAATTGACATATGTTTTCTACTCTCAGTAGAGTCTGACAAATAGCAGGAGCCCTCCTCAGTGGTAGTTAAAGCTGCAGTGGGTAGAAATGGACAAAATCTGATTTAAAAAAAAAAGTTACTTTTATAAAACAGTCACTATATCCTGACAGTAGTGCATGAGACAGGTAGGCAGCGCTGATCATTAATCAATATATTGTGAATGTAATGCCTATTTCTCACCTAAAAAGTTTTCAGAATCATCTTGTAGTTACTGTTGAGCTGTAAAATGAGAAAGTTTGTGACCCAGCAGCCATGTTGAGGTCTGTTGAAGACATACCAAGCACCGCCCACCAGCCAGAGCACAGCCAATAGGAACGCCCAGTTGGAACTCACTCTGAAATGACCTGTGATTGGCCAAAGTTTCCTGTTACAGGCTGGGTTTATTAAAGCTCGAAAACAGAGACATGAGGAGGTGCAGATGTGTAGTTTCCTCTCACAACACTTGAATTACAACATGCTGAAAGGTTTTTATGGAATATTTCCTAATGATGCCAAAAATTTCTGCCTACTGAAGCTTTTAAGCTGTGTAACACAACATGACGCACTCACTTACTTAAAAGTAAAGATACTGTGACTATGACTGTACTACTAAAGGACATTTTGTGCAAAATATAGTATGTATTGCTATATACATACAAGACCACTACTGCTAATACTACTACTACTAACTATTATATAACAATAATCGGAAGAGTAAAGGCAATCCACTGTAACAGCAGTGCTAGAACCTTTTTGGTTTTATTAAATTGCATTTTATTGTATTTATTCTATTTTAAATTGTGCCTTTTGTGTGGTGAAAAGGTTTGATGTCATTACTTTTAATTGAACAACAATAACAACAATATATAAGTAAAAAACAAACAAAAAATATTTATTCGCTGTGATATCTGATAAGACATATTGCCTTTCAGCTATGCTATAACTGTATTTTGAATTAAAGTCAATAAGATGCAAGGTTGATCAAATGTGTTCAATTTAGCAACCAACCATATTTAATCCTGCACCATGGTCCTTATGTTATTTCAAAGTTTACCCACTCTCTACCAAATTGCATGCTCGGTGCCTACATTTACTGTTTTTATACATACAACTGTTACTAAAAAAATATGTGATGCTGCAAACAGGAAGGAAATTATTTATATTCTATGCCAAAGTCATTAAAATGTATTGATAGATTTAAAATCTTCCCCATTCCCCACTATAACAAGCACTGTTACAAATGGACCAACAACTCCTGAGCATTCTTTATGAGTTATCTCAGATTGTTTTACTGATTATTTATCCATTGCACACACTGGACTCATTCAAACTTCAAAAAAAGAGCAAAGGCAATAATATGTTAATAGATTTCAGGCAAGTGGTGAGTCAACGTCCATGTAGGGAAATTCATTTTTAATTTGATGGATGCTACTTAGTCATCACTACCAGCTACACAGCTGGCATTGAGCCTTCAGCATGAGACAATCAGTGCTGATAAAATCTTACTATGAAATGTTACTGGAAAATGTTTCTATGTCACACCACAGTGGAGGTGTCATAAGGTCATCTTTTCATAAATCTGTTTTTGTGACCCTGGAAATTGGTTCACATGTTAACATTTTCCCTTTGAATGTTTTCTTTTTGTTTTTTCTTATGTTACAGCCTGGCCTAAGGGAAACCCTGGTGCAACATGAATAATGAAGCTCCCTAGAACAACCAGCAATGGAGGAGGAGGAATTGCAGCCCTTTAAAAAGCTTATTTAACTCATTTTCAGGGTAGGCTATAGCAAAATGATGAACAGAACAGAGCTCAACAGCCTAAAAAGAAAGGAACCAAAAGACAAATACCAACCTAACTCCTATGAGAAAAATAGGAGAAAAAAGGTCATACATAAATGCTGCCTACCCCACCTGTTCACTATAAGCAGCATACATAGGTAATTAGGGGCGGTGCCAACCCTGACCAATTTGGTGCACTAGGAAAGATTTTAGCTGGTGCCGCTCCACCTGTTTTTAGTGCACTCGCAAAGAGAGGTTCTAACATCCGCCTGCCATTAACATTCCTACTTTTGGGTGTAGTAGGGCCCCTTATGACCCACATCTATGGTGCTTAGCGACCGATAACGCCTATTTAATGGCCTGACAACAAGGAGAAGTGAGCTTGCTAATTAGAGCAGAGATGCATCAGTATCATCTTTGTCATTTGCATGTTTTTAGTTGAGAATAAAATGGCTTCCAACAGGAGCATTGCCACATCCTCCGCTGTTGAAAATGCTGAAACTGTGTGTAGGTTTCGGAGGTTGGAAAGTTTTTGTACAGACTGGAAAATGAGTTTTGGGCACCAGCAGTCTCAACATCTGGCAAAGCAATTGTTGAGTCACTGAAATTGATTAAAAGCATCATCACACTCCAGGTAAATATTAGTATTATCATTCCACAGTGTGCAGCAGTAGACACTTATTGGACTTGTAACATCAAACAATGCTTACCAAGTATCTTTTCTTATGCTGTGTGAATACGCAACCTTTTGTCAGTCTTTTGGAGGCCGTTGCAGGTTTCAGTTATTAAAATAGTTTGCATATGTGGTATGAATCATGAGAATGCAATGAATCCATTGATATCAATGCTGGCTATCTGGGAAAGGGGCTAAATATTGCTCTATAGTTGAGGCATCTTTCCTAAAAGGCTGTGACACCTCAGTGACAAATGTTGTTGCCAAGTTGTTTGTGCCCTTCCGGCGCTTGGTGCCCTACACATAGTGCCCGATGCCCGAGTGCCTCGTGGCAGCACTGGACTACCACACCAACTACACTGTAAACGTGAAAGTGAAACTTATAAGCAACACGTGCTAACACGTAAAACTGAATGAAACATTATGTTTTTAAGATATTCCTTTATTAGTCCCACAGTGGGGAAATTCAGTTTTACACTCTGTTGTTCACACAGTACATATACATGCGTCAATGGAGAGATGTCAGAGTGAGGGGGCTGCTCCTGACAAGCGCCCAGAGCAGTTGGGGGTTCGGTGCCTTGCTCAGGGACACCTCGGCAGTGCCCAAGAGGTAAACTGGCACCTCTCCAGCAACCAGTTGGTCTTGGTCCATGGGGGTCTTGAACCTGTGACGTCCACGTCCTAACCCAAGTCCTTACAGACTGAGCTACTGCCGCCCACACAAATACACACAAATGTTCTTTAGGTTTATGAAACAAAACCACTTAGTTAAGTTTAGGGATTAATATTGTGCTTTGGCTTAAAATGACCAATGTTTCAAAAGTAAAAGCGAAACGTAAGGCTTGTGAACATAAAGACAACAACATGTTGTCGGTCTGACATGGGATGCAAACCCAGTCTCCTATGTTTTGTGTACCATCCCTCATCCATCAACCCTGACTCCACCCAATGTGGAGCTTTACTCTGTCTATACTACAACGCCTGACTTCCACTTCTGCTCCAATGATAATTATTACAGTCACTAGAAATCGCTGTTTTGTTCTTTTATTAGGCAACCTACTATGTTAATAGATGATAAAACCTACTAATGGGTGTAGTAGGCCCCTATTGATCCACATCTATGGTGTTTACTGTATAGTGACTGGTAACGCCTATTTAATAGTCTAATCGGCTAATATTTTGCCCTGTAAATGTATGAAAACGTTAAGCTTCGCAGAGATGGACTCTATATAAACAATCTTGGAAAAAGGTATGGAAATTGTAAATGTAAAGAAAAAAGATTTACCTGTGACTTTATTGCCCCTATCTGTTTGCCTTCAACCTACAACCTCTGCTGTGCACCTTCCTCTATGTATGTAGGTCAGCATCATCATAACTCATTCAATGAGTATTCATTATGAGCAGGCTATTCTTGGATGGTATTATGAATGAAAATCTATACACACCCCCTCAACGCTTGAATGCGGCACAGTCATCAGAGCTCTTATTGGCACTCGGAGAGTGTAATGATTTTATGAACCTTATCAGTCTTATCGGCGTGGAGTTAATCCTCTGAGCTCAGCTTGGGTAGTATCTAGATATTGCACCACAGTGATGCTTTTCGACAGGTTAACACACCCCTGTGTCTGATGCCCATGTGAGATAGAGTATTGGCTTCTTAATTGGCAGGAATTACCACATAATGAGTGATAATAGTGGCACTTATAGCTGTTAAGTAGATTATAAATCTTTGTGACCACACATTAAGCAGTGTGATGTAATATGTAATGCCCTGTGAGATGTCAGACTGTGCTACTTTCAACAGTGCAGGACCTCACCTGGGCTGATAGTACCAAAGAGTTGACCAGTAAATGACACTGCAATAATATTGCTGCATGTACAGTATATAGAAGATAGTCAGCAAATAATCAGAGACAAGTGTTAACCTGTACCGTGGTGTAATTGTCATCTGGGAATGCATGATTGCTCATGGGGATTTCAGTGTCTGTGTCATTATAACAGATCCACTGTAGGTGAAAAATCCTATTTCAAAGTGTTTCCTTTCCATTCCTCTGGAGGAATGTTTTACTTGTGTAAAATCACTGGATGTGTGTGTGTTTTTGGGCCTTTGTGGCCACATTGGAAGAGGCTGTTGGTCGTCTGATATGCACCTGTTTGGCACACTGCTGAAAACGGGAGAAAAAGAAAAGAAATACTGATATTGACCCTCATAACCAGACATAACAGCCACATTATGAGTGTCTATCATTAACAGATTAGTTGCTGTTATATCTGATATTATTAGAGCTTTAGCTACTAAAAACTCATCTGTTTAGTCAGGCTTTCATGGAGTGTGTTATATTTTTTGTGGTTTTATTATTTATTCTATGTTGTTTTATCAATAGTTTACTACTTTGACTAACTGTTGATCATTATGACATTTGTCAGTTTATTTGTCAATCACTTGCATAGTGAAGTGCATTTGATATGTTCAAAAGCTGCTATATAAATAAGGTTTGATTGATTGATTGATACGCACACACACAGAACAGCCAGAAGATTCCACACCTTTATTTGTCTCTGACACTTTAATCAAAAAACTTTAATGGTTGGTTCACCCAAATTACAATAAAACAATAGAGTATTAAAGATCCTGTGTGTAGGATCTGGTGGTATGTAGAGATGAGGTTGAGGCTGCAACTAACTGAAGCCTTGTGCCAACCATGTTGGACAACTAAATGCAAATGGCCTTCTCTAGAGCAATTTGTCGTAAGAGTAGTGTAAGTTATCTGGAGCGAAGGGTATGTTTTGTGCTTCTTATTTTAATTTTATAGCATGTTATGCATATACGTATTCTTTCCATGTATCTTAGTTGAGTTTGAAATTTTGATTTTATTCCCTACTTTGTGGGATAAATTATAACGTAATCTGGATTTCCAAAAATGATTTGAAGTCCACTATTATGAAATGCAATTTCCTCCAGCTTTTTTCCCCCAGAATGACAGGCAGGTTTTTTTTTTAATTTAATTTCAACGGATTTGATTTCAAACTGTTCTTTTTCTAGTGTCTGTTTTAATTTCACAACGCTGATATTATCAAATGACAGTTTCATCACATAATCCTTGTCTGTTTGTCAATCCAGACAACAAGGCAGAGTGATTGGCTGCTCATTCAGACTGAAGCAGTAGCTTCACTTGTACAGAAAACCCTCATCAGCTTTGAAAAGAAGGTGTTGTTGAACAGTCCATGGTTAAAGGTTTTATGGTAAAACCTTTGCTGCTGTCCTCATTGTCCATGTTTGTTTATTTCACATTAATTTAATACGTGACTTTCATGCCATCCATCTACAGTGTGTCTAGTCTAGGATGATTATATTATAACACACTGAATTATGTAAAGATGTAGAGCACTGCTGTGCATTCTGCCTCAAATTCATCTACATATAAAAGTCAAAATAAAACTATCCTGACTGTGGGAAGAAAATGTATTATAGCATTTATTGCTCTAAGTTATTCTTTTGATTTTTAATTTAAATATTTTTTATCAATGCATGCAGCTATTCACTCATTCAGGTTTGACTTATTATACTGTCGTCACTTGGTGGCTAGTTCCTATAGACCTAGAATGGAGAGAGAGGTACGTTTTTTCACATGACCCAAAAGAAACTGAAAGGATGCCAAAACGTTGAAAGCTGCCTTTCCTCACAGGATATGCTTCACTGCAGAAAACCCCAAACAGACACCAACAGCTCCGCTCTTAGGTAAACTGACCATGAATATCTACTCATAGATAATTACCGTCATCACTTCTTTCCACGGGCACAACAGCTGAGGTAAAATTTAAATAATTATCAGTTTTTATAAATTTAAAAATGTTAACTTTAAAACTTTCTTGTTAGTTTACCATCGTACTTTCACTTTCCCTTCTTGAACACAATAACCAGTTTGCTCATGCAGCACACTTGAGTCAGTTTTACCAGTTACCGGTGTCTGAACTGACAAATACATATTCTGAAATATTAAGTCTCAAGTAGTCTGTTGACATTTGGTTTGATTTTAGGTAGTAAATAATGTGTAATAATGTTTCTTGTTGGCATGTTGCCTCAATCTCTTATTACAGCCATGGGCGGAAGTCCGTCATTACCATCTCCTCAGAGTAAGATATGCAAAATATTTCAGAGCATTGTTTAAACATATAGATCAGAAGAGCACTTTGCACATCTGTTTCATGAGACAAGTGCATAGGGGAGGGACTAGAAGATCAAGAGGTGCAACAACAAAATCCAGCAGATTCATTGTTTGAGTTGAAGTTATTTCCTTAAAATGTGCCTCATGAATTGCATCAACTTGTGCACTTTATTTATCAGCTCTGACTGAAGAATGGAGGAGCATACCGTGGGGGTGAGTGATGTGTTCAGTTTATGGTGCCTCTGGTGGTTAAAGACTCTTCTGATTTGTAAAACCAAACCTACAGATATGCACACACACCACAGAATATGTGCACCACAGACAAAATTGCTTTAAACAAGTAAATCTATAATCTTATCTAACTCTTTCTTTATTGAACAGCCACAAAGAGAGAGACCTGCAGTTTGTGGAAGATTATCGGCCTCATAACAATGAGGTCCAACAGCTCAGAGTTCTGCTTTACGGACTCATTGGTTCTGGCAAGTCCGGCTTCATCAACTCTGTCGAAAGTGTTTTACGAGGCAGAATCGCTGGTCGAGCTTTGGAAGATGCACCCTTTTATGAGAGGTTCACCACAAAAGTACGACCCTTACCAAATACAGGTTTATTCAAGTGTGCTAGGAGTATACTTATTTTAAACTTAAAGTAAGAGTGTACACTTTTGGTTTACTTATTATGCACATGTCAGAGATATACTTAACAAAAGTATACATGTGTACTTGGCTCACACTGATGCAGCAGTATACATAAAAGTCAAAGTATACTAGGCTTATACACCTACTTGTACTTAATCTTTTGATTGCAATATACTGTATTGAAGAAAGTACTTATTCTTGCCTTATAGGCTAAATGAATGGTATACTGGGCTTGTAGCTGTGCTTACTTTTTTTTCAGTGTGGTTTGAGGGGTCATGCACCTGCAAAAATTACACAGATCAGGCAAGCAGCAGCTGAGTGACTGGTTGTTATGAAATTAATGAGCAAGAAACCAACGAGGGATGGAAGTAACAAAAATTAATTGATAATTATGCAGGTAATGAAGATGCATGTGGATTGAAAAAACTGAGCCATAAAAATAGATGTGGAATGAAAAATGGAGTGATAAATTAAAGCGTCATAATTTTCACCATTATACATTCATCATTCACGACACAAAATTGCCATTTTTCATTTAAGGAAAGTGGCCTTAAGGATGGAAGTAACAACAAATAAGTGAAGAAAAGGGGAAGTGATGAAAATGCATTTGAACTAATAATGGAAGAGATGAAAATGTATGAATAGTGTGATAAATTGTCCATTGATTTGATAAATATGATTGACACCCAACTAAATGATAAAAAAATTGAAACACTGGTCTGTTTTCATCAAATCATGACGGGTTTAGTCAAATCAGCTTTAAATCAGTAAAAGCACATGATAACTTATCACGCCATTTTTCATTTCACTTCCGTTTTTATGGCTGCATTTGTCAATTCACGTACATTTTCATCGCCTCCATTTTTATCCTCCTGTTACTTCCACCCCTCAAACAGACAAACTGCTTCATAGTCTTTATTCAATAGTGGCACTTTTGTCGTTATAACTGCACTTTTCTGTTTTACAGTACACAACTTATAAAATCCACAAAGGACAACCAGGGACATTTTACCCTTTTGCTTTCTCTGACATCATGGGTCTTGAGCTGGGATCTAATAGAGGAGTCAGTGTGGAGGACATCAAACTGGCCATGGAGGGGCACATAAAAGATGGATACACAGTACACTACATTTACTGAACTTTTTTTGATATATTTCAATAATACAGTCCAGTATTGTGATCTGTTTTGCACAAATAATTGTTTTCACATAAAGATACCATCTACATGCAAAGTTATTTTTTGATTTACATTGTTTTCCAGTTCTGTCCTTGCTCTAAAATATCGGAGGATGATCAATACTTCAACAGATCCCCCACTCTACAGGACCAAGTTCATGTTCTGGTTTGTGTCGTCTCTGCCAGCACAGCATATATGCTGAGTACTGACTCTACAAGAAAGATGAGGGAAGTCAGACTTGCAGCTAGAGACATGGGTAAGGGTTAGTTTTTGGGTTTCATGACTTGAATCAAATAACCTGACAAACACTATTTTGATTGAATCAGATTCTGCTCTGTATCAACAGGGATTCCCCAACTGCTTATTGTCACCAAAATTGATGAAGCCTGTCCAGAGGTCAAAACAGATATAAGGAACGTGTATAAGAGCAAGTACCTGAAGGAACTGGTAAGCCTGGTAACTCTAAGTTTTGTTATTCAAGTTGGAGTATAATTTTGCTTTAAGTCTTAAAATTTGAACACAAAAACCTCCTTTGATCAGTACTTTCATTTCTTAAATGTTCAAATTTAGATTGCCAAATTGACTACAGATCTGGGTTTTACACCAAACTGCATCTTTCCTGTGAAGAACTACCACTCAGAGATCGACACAAATGATGACACTGATACGCTGATACTGAGTGCACTGAGACGGATAATTACCTATGGAGAAGACTTTGTCAACAACCTGTAGATCTTGGCCTACATACTGCTGTGGTCGCCTACATCTTGCTTTCATATCTTGACAAAAGTCCACAGAAGGTGTACAATATGCCGTTTTGGTTTTCATTTACGAGCTTGTAATGCATATAGTATCTGCTACAAATTATTATACCTCTGCCTTGCTGAATAAAGTCTGAATAGGCTGTATCACTCTTTCTATGCATTTTCATTTTGCATTATTCCAGTGGTTCTCAACCTTTTTAGGTCCAGCATCCCCTATGTATTATCCAGGTCTCTTGCTGCCCCCCATCAATTAAGTGCAGGCTGATTGTCTCCCCTGAATATTAATACTGGTTATTGTTCTGTATTATATCATTAAAAAGCTTGTCATTAAATGCCCAATAAAGGATTTGATAACACTGGACAACTGGAATATCATTAAGAAAAGATAAGATAAGATGAACCTTTATTAATCCCCGGAGGGAAATTCGGGTGTCATAGCAGCAGCAGCAACAGCACAGATGAATACAGTATGGTAAAAAGT
Source organism: Pterois miles (assembly GCA_947000775.1). Taxonomy (NCBI): domain Eukaryota; kingdom Metazoa; phylum Chordata; class Actinopteri; order Perciformes; family Scorpaenidae; genus Pterois; species Pterois miles. The sequence continues at coordinate 75,993 of CAMQGK010000334.1, forward strand.
AAAAGAGAAAAGGTGCAATGAAGGAAAAGAAGGTGCAATGATGGAAATTGGCAATAAAATAAATAAGTAAAACAGTAATAAGTAAAGTGCAGCAGGTGGGTGGATATTTTATATGCATAGCATATATATATGTAATTATATAATTACATGTAATTATATACATTTGGTCCAGGAATAAATATGGAGCAGATGATCAGAGTCACATGGGGGTCAGGCCTTGGTTATGGAGCCTGATGGCCACCAACAGAAAGGACTGACCCAGACGGTTTGTAGTGTGCCGAGGGGGGATCAGTCTCTGGCTGAACAGACAGACAAGCATTCACGCTCACATTCACACCTACGGGCAATTTAGAGTCATCAGTTAACCTAAACAGCATGTCTTTGGACTGTGGGAGGAAGCCGGAGTACCTGGAGAAAACCTACGCTTACACAGGGAGAACATGCAAACTCCACACAGAAGAGTCCCAAGCCAGATTCAAACTTGTGACCCTCTTGCTGTGAGGCGAGAGTGCTAACCACTGCACCACTGTGCAGCCCCATTCTTCTTCATGTTAAGGCAAAAAAAAAAAAATACATAAAAAAAATCACAACTTTTATAGGTTTAGGTAACAAAACTAAAACTTCTTTAGGGTAATTAAAAAAATCTGTTAAATTTAGGGAAAAATATTGTGTTTTGGGTTCAAATAACATCTGAACACAAAGACAAATAGACGTTGCTGGTTTCATAAGAGATGCGAACTCCGGTCTCCTGGGTGGAAACACTGTCCTTTGTGTTCTATTATACCTCCTTTTAGTGATATGATAGATAATAAAACCTTTAAAAGCCTGACAACAGTCTAATCAGCTGGGATATCAGTAAAGTCCGAATAAGAAATAAAGGAAAAATAACCAAACCAAACAGAGGAGGGGCAAAGCTGCAGCCAAACTTCCCAGTTGCTGTAACCATCACCTGCAGAGAGAACAGACAGGAAACAGTCGAATAACCCAGCAACATAGATGGACATCACAGGGGTCATCACACCTTGGTAATAAGAAAAGGATTAAAAAACATTAATTTGTCCAAGTATTGGGAACTTTGCCTCAACCCCAGTTTAATGGAGTGAATGTGAAACATATTTTTTCCAGAAACTGTGTCCCCATTACTTTGGATATTCAACAAAACACAGTAACCAGTTTATTTTTAATTTAAATATTTTTTAGCAGGACATGCAGCTATTCACTCATTCAGGTATGACTTATTATACTGTCGTCACTTGGTGGCTAGTTCCTATAGACCTAGAATGGAGAGAGAGGTACGTTTTTTCAAATCACATGACCCAAAAGAAAGCGAAAGGATGCCAAAACGTTTAAAGCTGCCCTTCCTCACAGGATATGCTTCACTGCAGAAAACCCCAAACAGACACCAACAGCTCCGCTCTTAGGTAAACTGACCATGAATATCTACTCATAGATAATTATCGTCTTCAACTTGTCCTTAAGAAACTGCGGTTAAGTTCTATGGTCACATAATCTGTCAAAGTGATTAAAAGAAAATTAAAATAGAGCTTACAAAACTTCCCCAATTCCTCAACTTTCTCAGTTTCAGAGCCATTAACTGAGGTAAACCATCACCACTTCTTTCCACAACAGCTGAGGTAAGATTTAAATAATTATCAGTTTTTATAAATTTAAAAATGTTAACTTTAAAACTTTCTTGTTAGTTTACCATCGTACTTTCACTTTCCCTTCTTGAACACAATAACCAGTTTGCTCATGCAGCACACTTGAGTCAGTTTTACCAGTTACCAGTGTCTGAACTGACAAATACATATTCTGAAATATTAAGTCTCAAGTAATCTGTTGACATTTGGTTTGATTTTAGGTAGTAAATAATGTGTAATAATGTTTCTTGTTGACATGTTGCCTCAACCTCTTATTACAGCCATGGGCGGAAAGACGTCAAAACCATCTCAGAGTAAGATATGCAAAATATTTCAGAGCATTGTTTAAACATATAGATCAGAAGAGCACTTTGCACATCTGTTTCATGAGACAAGTGCATAGGGGAGGGACTAGAAGATCAAGAGGTGCAACAACAAAATCCAGCAGATTCATTGTTTGAGTTGAAGTTATTTCCTTAAAATGTGCCTCATGAATTGCATCAACTTGTGCACTTTATTTATCAGCTCTGACTGAAGAATGGAGGAGCATACCGTGGGGGTGAGTGATGTGTTCAGTTTATGGTGCCTCTGGTGGTTAAAGACTCTTCTGATTTGTAAAACCAAACCTACAGATATGCACACACTCCTCTGTTGAGACTGCCTTTTGTTCTGCCATTTCCTGTTTTGTTAGCGGTTTCAGTCACATGGTGGTTCAGTGGTGTTTGTGACAGTATGCAGCAACCACAGAATATGTGCACCACAGACAAAATCGCTTTAAACAAGTAAATCTATAATCTTATCTAACTCTTTCTTTATTGTACAGCCATAAAAAGAGAGACCTGCAGTTTGTGGAAGATTATCGGCCTCATAACAATGAGGTCCAACAGCTCAGAGCTCTGCTTTACGGATTCATTGGTTCTGGCAAGTCCGGCTTCATCAATTCTGTCGAAAGTGTTTTACGAGGCAGAATCGCTGGTCGAGCTTTGGAAGATGCAACCTTTCAAGAGAGCTTCACCACAAAAGTACGACCCTTACCAAATACAGGTTTATTCAAGTGTGCTATTAGTATACTTCTTTTAAACTTAAAATGTGAGAGTGCACTTTTGGTTTACTTTTTCACCAGCTTTACACCAAACTAAATGATAAATGACAATTTTGTGTTGTGAATGATGAATGATGAATGTATGATAGGGAAAATAATGAAACATGGGTCTGTTTTCATCAAATCATGACCCTTTTTAAGTCAAATCAGCTTAAATCAATCAAATTACTTAATAACTTATCACTCCATTTTTCATTTCACTTCCATTTTTATGGCTGTATTTGTCAATTCACATATATTTTCATCGCCTTCATTTTTATCAATAAATCTTTGTCACTTCCACCCCTCAAACAGACAAACTGCTTCATAGCCTTTATTCAATAGTGGCACTATTGTCGTTATAACTGCACTTTTCTGTTTTACAGTACACAACTTATAAAATCCACAAAGGACGACCAGGGACATTTTACCCTTTTGCTGTCTCTGACATCATGGGTCTTGAGCTGGGATCTAATAGAGGAGTCAGTGTGGAGGACATCAAACTGGCCATGGAGGGGCACATAAAAGATGGATACACAGTACACTACATTTACTGAATTTATTAAACTTTTTTGGATGTATTTCAATAATACAGTCCAGTTTTGTGATTTGTTTTGCATAAATACTTTTATTCACATAAATAAACCATTTACATGCAAAGTTATTCTTTGATTTACATTGTTTTCCAGTTCCACCCTTGCTCTAAAATATCGGAGGATGATCAATACTTCAACAGATCCCCCACTCTACAGGACCAAGTTCATGTTCTGGTTTGTGTCGTCTCTGCCAGCACAGCAAATATATTCACTGCTGAACATATAAGAAAGATGAGGGCAGTCAGACTTGCAGCTAGAGACATGGGTAAGGGTTAGTTTTTGGGTTTCATGACTTGAATCAAATAACCTGACAAACACAATTTTGATTGAATCAGATTCTGCTCTGTATCAACAGGGATTCCCCAACTGCTTATTGTCACCAAAATTGATGAAGCCTGTCCAGAGGTCAACACAGATATAAGGAACGTGTATAAGAGCAAGTACCTGAAGGAAAAGGTAAGTCTGGTAATTGAATTGTTATTCAAGTTGGAGAATAATTTTGCTTTAAGTCTTAAAATTTGAACACAAAAACCTTCTTTGATCAGTACTTTCATTTCTTAAATGTTCAAATTTAGATTGCCGAATTGACTACAGATCTGGGTTTTACACCAAACTGCATCTTTCCTGTGAAGAACTACCACTCAGAGATCGACATAAATGATGACACTGATACGCTGATACTGAGTGCACTGAGACGGATAATTACCTATGGAGAAGACTTTGTCAACAACCTGTAGATCTCGGCCTACATACTGCTGTGGTCGCCTACATCTTGCTTTCACATTGTGACAAAAGTCCCCAGAGAAGAAGAAGAAGAAGAAGATCAACCTTTATTAGTCCCACGAGGGGAAATTCAATTTTTACACTCTGTTTGTTAACTCATACATGGTACATGCAGACCCGAAACACACACATGCACATGCATTAATGGAGAGATGTCAGAGTGAGGGGGCTGCTCCTGACAAGCGCCCCGAGCAGTTGGGGGTTTGGTGCCTTGCTCAGGGGCACCTCGGCAGTGCCCAAGAGGTAAACTGGCACCTCTCCAGCTACCAGTTCACACTCAGTTCTTGGTCCATGTCGGGACTTGAACCGGTGACCCTACGGTTCCCAAGCCAACTCCCTACAGACTGAGCTACTGCCGCCCCAAGAGGGTGTACAATATGCCGTTTTGGTTTTCATTTACGAGCTTGTAATGCATATAGTATCTGCTACAAATTATTATACCTCTGCCTTGCTGAATAAAGTCTGAATCGGCTGTATCACTCTTTCTATGCATTTTCATTTTGCATTATTCCAGTGGTTCTCAACCTTTTTAGGTCCAGCATCCCCTATGTATTATCCAGGTCTCTTGCTGCCCCCCATCAATTAAGTGCAGGCTGATTGTCTCCCCTGAATATTAATACTGGTTATTGTTCTGTATTATATCATTAAAAAGTTTGTCATTAAATGCCCAATAAAGGATTTGATAACACTGGACAACTGGAATATCATTATCATTAGTTTCCCAGGGATCCCAAAAGCCATGTCAATAAAAATAATATATATGAGTGTTAAACAAGTGGAACAGCTTGTAATTTGACATTCAAACTTTAATAAGGTCTTGCTATTCATAACAAACGGTAGCCAATGAGAGACACACTTTGAAGCTACACACCCGATTCGACAGATATCAGGCCATCAAACGGGTGTTATCAGTCGCTATAAGCACCATAGATGTGGATCACTTAATACAAACACAGTACAGCTGAATGAAACATCACATTTTGAATACAAACAAGGCTTCTTTATCCATCTATCCAACGTAAACCGCTTATCCCGTTAGGGGTCACAGGGGGGCTGGAGCCGATCCCAGCTAGCATTGGGTGAAGGCGGGATTCACCCATCGCAAGGCACATAGAGACAGACAGCATATAGACAGACAACCATTCACACTCACATTCACACCTACGGGCAATTTAGAGTCATCAGTTAATCTAAACTGCATATTTTTGGACTGTGGGAGGAAGCCGGAGCACCCGGAGAAAACCCACGCATACACAGGGAGAACATGCAAACTCCACACAGAGGAGTCCGGAATTGAACCTGCGACCCTCTTGCTGTGAGGCAACGGCGCTAACCACTCCACCACCTTGCAGCCCAGGCTTCTCTATGTATTGGCAAAAAATATACAACTTCTTTAGGTTTAGGTAACAAAACTAAAACTTCTTTAGGTTTAGGTAAAAAAACTGTTAAGTTTAGGGAAAAATATTGTGTTTTGGGTTCAAATAACATACAACCACAAAGACAAATAGACTTTGTTGGTTTCATAAGAGATGTGAACTCCGGTCTCCTGGGTGGAAACACTGTCCTTTGTGTTCTATTATACCTTCTTTCAGTGATATGACAGATGATAAAACCTTTAAAAGCCTGACAACAGTCTAATCAGCTGGGATATCAGTAAGGTCCGAATAAGAAATAAAGGAAAAATAACCAAACCAAACAGAGGAGAGGCAAAGCTGCAGCCAAACTTCCCAGTTGCTGTAACCATCACCTGCAGAGAGAACAGACAGGAAACAGTCGAATAACCCAGCAACATAGATGGACATCACAGGGGTCAACACACCTTGGTAATAAGAAAAGGATTAAAAAACATTAATTTGTCCAAGTATTGGGAACTTTGCCTCAACCCCAGTTTAATGGGAGTGAATGTAGTTTTGTTAATGAATCTCAAATCATTTGAAAAAACAAACAAACAAACAAAAAACAGCATTTAAAACTTTCTACAGAAACACATTTTTTCCAGAAACTGTGTCCCCATTACTTTGGTTATTCAACAAAACACAGTAACCAGTTTTCATCGGGACTATTTGTTTGGTACAGTTTTTATGTTTGTGTTTATGTTTTTGTTTTTATGCTGTGTTCTTATGTATCGTTTTATTGTAAAGCACTTTGAAAACCTGTAGGCTATTGTAAAGCGCTATATAAATAAACTTTGATTGACTGATTGATTGATTGGTAAAAAGTACTTCCTCTGAAATCTATTCGCACAGTGCTCTTCTAATTTGGGTGAACTGTCTCTTTAAAAGATGGAAGTATTCAGATTCAGATATCCTGACTGTGGGGGGGAACTATATTATAGCATTTATTGCTCTACATCATTATTTTGATTTTTAATTTAAATATTTTTTATCAATGCATGCAGCTATTCACTCATTCAGGTTTGACTTATTATACTGTCGTCACTTGGTGGCTAGTTCCTATAGACCTAGAATAGAGAGAGAGGTACGTTTTTTCAAATCACATGACCCAAAAGAAACTGAAAGGATGCCAAAACGTTGAAAGCTGCCTTTCCTCACAGGATATGCTTCACTGCAGAAAACCCCAAACAGACACCAACAGCTCCGCTCTTAGGTAAACTGACCATGAATATCTACTCATAGATAATTACCGTCATCACTTCTTTCCACGGGCACAACGGCTGAGGTAAAATTTAAATAATTATCGTTTTTTATGAATTTAAAAATGTTAACTTTAAAACTTTCTTGTTAGTTTACCATCGTACTTTCACTTTCCCGTCTTGAACACAATAACCAGTTTGCTCATGCAGCACACTTGAGTCAGTTTTACCAGTTACCAGTGTCTGAACTGACAAATACATATTCTGAAATATTAAGTCTCAAGTAATCTGTTGACATTTGGTTTGATTTTAGGTAGTAAATAATGTGTAATAATGTTTCTTGTTGGCATGTTGCCTCAATCTCTTATTACAGCCATGGGCGGAAAGACGTCAAAACCATCTCAGAGTAAGATATGCAAAATATTTCAGAGCATTGTTTAAACATATAGATCAGAAGAGCACTTTGCACATCTGTTTCATGAGACAAGTGCATAGGGGAGGGACTAGAAGATCAAGAGGTGCAACAACAAAATCCAGCAGATTCATTGTTTGAGTTGAAGTTATTTCCTTAAAATGTGCCTCATGAATTGCATCAACTTGTGCACTTTATTTATCAGCTCTGACTGAAGAATGGAGGAGCATACCGTGGGGGTGAGTGATGTGTTCAGTTTCTGCAGTTTATTTCATAAAAAGCACAACAAACATTAGAATGGCAACTCTCGTGAGCAGTGTATCTGGTTCTTCACTGGTGTTTGTGACAGTATGCAGCAACCACAGAATATGTGCACCACAGACAAAACCGCTTCAGACAGGTAAATCTATAATCTTATCTAACTCTTTCTTTATTGAACAGCCACAAAGAGAGAGACCTGCAGTTTGTGGAAGATTATCGGCCTCATAACAATGAGGTCCAACAGCTCCGAGTTCTGCTTTACGGACTCGCTGGTTCTGGCAAGTCCAGCTTCATCAACTCTGTCGAAAGTGTTTTACGAGGCAGAATCGCTGGTCGAGCTTTGGAAGATACAACCTTTCAAGAGAATTACACCACAAAAGTATGACCCTTAATAAAAAGAAGTTTATTCAAGTGAGCTTTTCAATTTAAAGTAAGAGAGTATACTTTCGGTTTACTTTTTATGTACTTACCAGAGATATACTTAACAAATGTATACATGTGTACTTGACTCATACATACAAGTATACAGAAATGTCTAAGTATACTAGGCTTATACACCTACTTGTACTTAATCTTTGGACTGAGATATATTAAAGACATTGTGATTAATTATTCTTGCCTTATAGGCTAACAGAAAGGTACACTGGGCTTGTAGTTGTGCTTAATTTTTGATAGAGTAGGCTGTTAAAGTGAACCACTTTTCAGTGTGATTTAATTCATTTAAAGCTGATTTGACTAGAACATTTGTGATATGGTGAAAACAGAGCCATGTTTCATAATTTTCAACATCATGCATTCATCATTTATCATTCACAAGACAAAATTGTCATTTATCATTTAAGGAACGTGGCCTCAAGGATGGAAGTAACAAAAAATAACTTAAGAAAAGGGAAATGATGAAAATGCATTTGAATGAAGAGATGGAAATGTATGTGAATTGTGTGATAAATTGTCCACTGATTTGATAAGCTTGATTGGTTGATATTTTATCTGTGCCAGTGCTGCTCTGATAATCAACTGTTGACCATTCAGCATTCACTACATTCAACTAAGTGATAAATGGCAATTTTGTGTTGTGAATGATGAATGATGGGCTGCACGGTGGTGCAGTGGTCAGCGCTGTCGCCTCACAGCAAGAGGGTCGCAGGTTCGATGCCAGCTTGCGGCTCTTCTGTGTGGAGTTTGCATGTTCTCCCCGTGTAAGCGTGGGTTTTCTCCGGGTACTCCGGCTTCCTCCCACAGTCCAAAGACATGCTGTTTAGGTTAATTGATGACTCTAAATTGCCCGTAGGTGTGAATGTGAGCGTGAATGGTTGTCTGTCTATATGGTGTCTGTCTCTATGTGCCCTGTGATGGACTGGTGACCTGTCCAGGGTGAACCCTGCCTTCGCCCAGTGCCAGCTGGGATCGGCTCCAGCCCCCCCGCGACCCCTAACGGGATAAGCGGTTGACGATGGATGGATGATGAATGATGAATATATGATGGGGAAAATAATGAGGAAAATCATGAAACATGGGTCTGTTTTCATCATATCATGACTGTTTTAGTCAAATCAGCTTTAAATGACTCAAATCACTTGGTAACTTATCACCCCAGTTTTCATTTCACATCCATTTTTATGACTGTATTTGTCAATTTACATACATTTTCATCTCCATTTCTATCAATTATGATTAAGCAAGGACTCAAACGATCGCCTTGACAGACGGAGTCAAAAGGCGAAAGTCTTCACTAGGCAGAATTGGTTTGGTACACAGGAAGGCAGTCAAACAGGCAAACAAATCCAGAGGGGTACGCAAAGCAGGGTCAAAATCCAAAACCCAACAAAACAGAGCGACATAAACAGGGAGGAACGCTGGACCACTGTGGAACAAAGACAAACTGGCACAGATTAAATAGTGTAAGGAGGAGGAGGATAACAAGACACAGGTGAAGTCACTCAGGGCGGGGCAGACAATCAGACACAGGTGAGGGAATCAGGTCAAGGCTGTCAATCACAGAAATGGAGGGAAAACACACAGGGGCAGGAAGTGAAGTTGTCTGAAACAAGAGGAGAGGTGAGTGAGAAAATAAAACAGGAAACGCACAACATGAATGAATGAAAATGAAAGCATAACCTCAGACATGGCAGGTGTGACAGTTACTTCCACCCCTCATACAGACAAACTGCTTCATAGTCTTTATTCAATAGTGGCACTATTGTCGCTAAAACTACACTTTTCTGTTTTACAGCACACAACTTGCAAAATCCACAAAGGACGACCAGGGACATTTTACCCTTTTGCTTTCTCAGACATCATGGGTCTTACACCTGTGGAGGACATGAAACTGGCCATGGAGGGGCACATAAAAGATGGATACACAGTACAGTACAATGACTGAATTTATGAAATGATTTTTGCATATATTTCAGTAATACAATCCAGTGTTGTGATCTGTTTTGCATACATAATTTTATTCACATAAATAAACTATCTACATGCAAAGTTATTCTTTGATTTACATTGTTTTCCAGTTCCACCCTTGCTCTAAAATATCGGAGGATAATCAATACTTCAACAGATCCCCCACTCTACAGGACCAAGTTCATGTTCTGGTTTGTGTCGTCTCTGCCAGCACAGCAAATATACTCACTGCTGAACATATAAGAAAGATGAGGGCAGTCAGACTTGCAGCTAGAGACATGGGTAAGGGTTAGTTTTTGGGTTTCATGACTTGAATCAAATAACCTGACAAACACTATTTTGATTGAATCAGATTCTGCTCTGTATCAACAGGGATTCCCCAACTGCTTATTGTCACCAAAATTGATGAAGCCTGTCCAGAGGTCAACACAGATATAAGGAACGTGTATAAGAGCAAGTACCTGAAGGAACTGGTAAGTCTGACAATTCAATTGTTATTCAAGTTGGAGAATTATTTTGCTTTAAGTCTCAAAATTTGAACCCAAAAACCTCCTTTGATCAGCACTTTCATTTCTTAAATGTTCAAATTTAGATTGACGAATTGACTACAGATCTGGGTTTTACACCAAACTGCATCTTTCCTGTGAAGAACTACCACTCAGAGATCGACACAAATGATGACACTGATACGCTGATACTGAGTGCACTCAGATGGATAATTACCTATGGAGAAGACTTTGTCAACAACCTGTAGATCTCGGCCTACATACTGCTGTGGTTGCCTACAACTTGCTTTCACATCGTGACAAAAGTCCCCAGAGAAGAAGAAGAAGAAGAAGATCAACCTTTATTAATCCCACGAGGGGAAATTCAATTTTTACACTCTGTTTTAACTCATACATGGTACATGCAGACCCGAAACACACACATGCACATGCATTAATGGAGAGATGTCAGAGTGAGGGGGCTGCTCCTGACAAGCGCCCCGAGCAGTTGGGGGTTTGGTGCCTTGCTCAGGGGCACCTTGGCAGTGCCCAAGAGGTAAACTGGCACCTCTCCAGCTACCAGTTCACACTCAGTTCTTGGTCCATGTCGGGACTTGAACCGGTGACCCTCCGGTTCCCAAGCCAACTCCCTACAGACTGAGCTACTGCCGCCCCAAGAGGGTGTACAATATGCCGTTTTGGTTTTCATTTACGAGCTTGTAATGCATATAGTATCTGCTACAAATTATTATACCTCTGCCTTGCTGAATAAAGTCTGAATCGGCTGTATCACTCTTTCTATGCATTTTCATTTTGCATTATTCCAGTGGTTCTCAACCTTTTTAGGTCCAGCATCCCCTATGTATTATCCAGGTCTCTTGCTGGCCCCCATCAATTAAGTGCAGGCTGATTGTCTCCCCTGAATATTAATACTGGTTATTGTTCTGTATTATATCATTAAAAAGCTTGTCATTAAATGCCCAATAAAGGATTTGATAACACTGGACAACTGGAATATCATTATCATTAGTTTCCCAGGGATCCCAAAAACCATGTGAATAAAAATAATATATATGAGTGTTAAACAAGTGGAACAGCTTGTAATTTGACATTCAAACTTGAATAAGGTCTTGTTATTCATAACAAACGGTAGCCAATGAGAGACACACTTTGAAGCTACACACCTGATTCGACAGATATCAGGCCATCAAACGGGTGTTATCAGTCGCTATAAGCACCATAGATGTGGATCACTTAATACAAACACAGTACAGCTGAATGAAACATCACATTTTGAATACAAACAAGGCTTCTTTATGTTTTGGCAACAAAAAATATACAACTTCTTTAGGTTTAGGCAACAAAACTACAGCTCATTTATATTTAGGAAAAAAATATAACTTCTTTAGGTTTAGGTAACAAAACTACAGCATTTTATGTTCAGGCAAAAAATATACAACTTCTTTAGGTGTAGGCAACAAAACTATTAAGTTTAGGGAAAAACATTGCGTTTTGGTTTCAAATAACATCCAACCACAAAGACAAATAGACTTTGTTAGTTTCATACCGATGTGAACTCCGGTCTCCTGGGTGGAAACACTGTCCTTTGTGTTCTATTATACCTTCTTTCAGTGATATGACAGATGATAAAACCTTTAAAAGCCTGACAACAGTCTAATCAGCTGGGATATCAATAAGGTCCGAATAAGAAATAAAGGAAAAATAACCAAACCAAACAGAGGAGAGGCAAAGCTGCAGCCAAACTTCCCAGTTGCTGTAACCATCACCTGCAGAGAGAACAGACAGGAAACAGTCGAATAACCCAGCAACATAGATGGACATCACAGGGGTCATCACACCTTGGTAATAAGAAAAGGATTAAAAAACATTAATTTGTCCAAGTATTGGGAACTTTGCCTCAACCCCAGTTTAATGGAGTGAATGTAGTTTTGTTAATGAATCTCAAATCATTAAAAAAATCAAACAAACAAACGAAAAAACAGCATTTAAAACTTTATACAGAAACACATTTTTTTCCAGAAACTGTGTCCCCATTACTTTGGTTATTCAACAAAACACAGTAACCAGTTTATTTTTAATTTAAATATTTTTTATCAATGCATGCAGCTATTTACTCATTCAGGTTTGACTTATTATACTGTCGTCACTTGGTGGCTAGTTCCTATAGACCTAGAATGGAGAGAGAGGTACGTTTTTTCACATGACCCAAAAGAAAGCGAAAGGATGCCAAAACGTTGAAAGCTGCCTTTCCTCACAGGATATGCTTCACTGCAGAAAACCCCAAACAGACACCAACAGCTCCGCTCTTAGGTAAACTGACCATGAATATCTACTCATAGATAATTACCGTCATCACTTCTTTCCACGGGCACAACAGCTGAGGTAAGATTTAAATAATTATCAGTTTTTATAAATTTAAAAATGTTAACTTTAAAACTTTCTTGTTAGTTTACCATCGTACTTTCACTTTCCCTTCTTGAACACAATAACCAGTTTGCTCATGCAGCACACTTGAGTCAGTTTTACCAGTTACCGGTGTCTGAACTGACAAATACATATTCTGAAATATTAAGTCTCAAGTAATCTGTTGACATTTGGTTTGATTTTAGGTAGTAAATAATGTGTAATAATGTTTCTTGTTGGCATGTTGCCTCAATCTCTTATTACAGCCATGGGCGGAAAGACGTCAAAACCATCTCAGAGTAAGATATGCAAAATATTTCAGAGCATTGTTGAAACATATAGATCAGAAGAGCACTTTGCACATCTGTTTCATGAGACAAGTGCATAGGGGAGGGACTAGAAGATCAAGAGGTGCAACAACAAAATCCAGCAGATTCATTGTTTGAGTTGAAGTTATTTCCTTAAAATGTGCCTCATGAATTGCATCAACTTGTGCACTTTATTTATCAGCTCTGACTGAAGAATGGAGGAGCATACCGTGGGGGTGAGTGATGTGTTCAGTTTATGGTGCCTCTGGTGGTTAAAGACTCTTCTGATTTGTAAAACCAAACCTACAGATATGCACACACACCACAGAATATGTGCACCACAGACAAAATCGCTTTAAACAAGTAAATCTATAATCTTATCTAACTCTTTCTTTATTGAACAGCCACAAAGAGAGAGACCTGCAGTTTGTGGAAGATTATCGGCCTCATAACAATGAGGTCCAACAGCTCAGAGTTCTGCTTTACGGACTCATTGGTTCTGGCAAGTCCAGCTTCATCAACTCTGTCAAAATTGTTTTACGGGCTTTTGAAGATGCACCCTTTCAAGAGAGCTACACCTCAAAAGTACGACCCTTACCACAAACAGATTTTTCAAGTGTGCTATGAGTATACTTCTTTTAAACTTAAAGTAAGAGAGCATCCTTTCACTTTACTTTTTAATGTGCTTATCAGAGATATACTTAAAAAAAGTATACATAAATGTACTTGACTCATACTGACAAGTATACAGAAAAGTCTTATTATACTTGACTTATACTGATAAATATACAGAAATAGCTAAGTATACTAGGCTTCATGTACACACCTACTTTTACTTACGGTAATCTTTTATGTGAGATATATTTAAGATTACTTAATTACTTATTAATTAATTACTTATTCTTGCCTTATAGGCCAGTATAAAAGTATTCTGGGCTTCTAGTTGTGCTTAATTTTTGATAGAGTAGGCTGTTAAAGTGAACCACTTCTCAGTGTGATTTGATTCATTTAAAGCTGATTTGACTAGAACATTTGTGATATGGTGGAAACAGAGCCATGTTTCATAATTTTCACCATCATACATTCATCATTCACAACACAAAATTGCCATTTTTCATTTAAGGAAAGTGGCCTTAAGGATGGAAGTAACAAAAAATAACTTAAGAAAAGGGAAGAGATGAAAATGTATTTGAATTGTGTGATAAATTGTCCACTGATTTGATACGCTTGACTGATATTTCATTGGTACCAGTGTTGCTTTGATAATCAACTATCAACCATTCAACACTCATGTTAAAACTAAATGTTAAATGACAATTTTGTGTTGTGAATGATGAATGATGATGGGCAAAATAATGAAACATTGGTCTGTTTTCATATCATAACTGTCAAATCAGCTTAAATCAGTCAAATCACATGATAACTTATCACTCCATTTTTCATTTCACTTCCATTTTTATGGCTGCATTTGTCAATTCACATATATTTTCATCGCCTTCATTTTTATCAGTGAATCTTTGTCACTTCCACCCCTCAAACAGACAAACTGCTTCATAGTCTTTATTCAATAGTGGCACTATTGTCGTTATAACTGCACTTTTCTGTTTTACAGTACACAACTTATAAAATCCACAAAGGACAACCAGGGACATTTTACCCTTTTGCTGTCTCTGACATCATGGGTCTTGAGCTGGGATCTAATAGAGGAGTCAGTGTGGAGGACATCAAACTGGCCATGGAGGGGCACATAAAAGATGGATACAAAGTACAGTACAGTGTAGTGATCTGTTTTGCATACATAATTTTATTCACATAAAGATACCATTTACATGCAAAGTTATTCTTTGTTTTACATTGTTTTCCAGTTCCGTCCTTGCTCTAAAATATCGGAGGATGATCAATACTTCAACAGATCCCCCACTCTACAGGACCAAGTTCATGTTCTGGTTTGTGTCGTCTCTGCCAGCACAGCACATATACTCACTGCTGAACATATAAGAAAGATGAGGGAAGTCAGACTTGCAGCTAGAGACATGGGTAAGGGTTAGTTTTTGGGTTTCATGACTTGAATCAAATAACCTGACAAACACTATTTTGATTGAATCAGATTCTGCTCTGTATCAACAGGGATTCCCCAACTGCTTATTGTCACCAAAATTGATGAAGCCTGTCCAGAGGTCAACACAGATATAAGGAACGTGTATAAGAGCAAGTACCTGAAGGAAAAGGTAAGTGTGGTAATTGAATTGTTATTCAAGTTGGAGAATAATTTTGCTTTAAGTCTTAAAATTTGAACACAAAAACCTCCTTTGATCAGCACTTTCATTTCTTAAATTTCTAACTGTTCAAATTTAGATTGCCAAATTGACTATGGAGCTGGGTTTTACACCAAACTGCATCTTTCCTGTGAAGAACTACCACTCAGAGATGGACACAAATGATGACACTGATACGCTGATACTGAGTGCACTGAGACGGATAATTACCTATGGAGAAGACTTTGTCAACAACCTGTAGATCTCGGCCTACATACTGCTGTGTTCTTTCAGTGATATACCATGTGAATAGATGATAAAACCTTTAAAAGCCTCACAACAGTCTAGTCAGCTGGGACATCAGTAACGTCAGTAGTGTGTGGTGTGCCTGAGTGGAAGATGTGTACGATTAAATAATAATAATTTGTCCAAGTATTAGGAATTTTGCCTCAAACCCAGTTCAATGGAGTGAATGTAGTTTTGTTAGCAAATCTGACATCATCAATAAACAGCATTTAAAACTTTCTACACAAACATGTTTTTTTCCAGAAACTGTGTATCTATTACTTTGGATATTCAACAAAACACAGTAACCAGTTTTCATTTGGTCTCTTTGTTGGCAAATAATTACTTGAGTGTATGGGGGTGCAGAGAGTGTCTGTAACCATGACTGTATATATAAAATGATTTAAGAAGAGCTGGATAATTCACACACTATTATCATGTGTGTGTTATTAACATGATCAGTATTTCATTTTTAGAAATCACAATTATGGTCAATCCAGTATATCATGGCAACCCGATCCTTTATTTAAGTAAGATAATACAGCAATGTAAAGCTTGCTTATGAGAAGTAAAACTCCCGCACTGAATGTCAAGTAAAAGTACTATCAGTACAATGTACTTAAAGCTTCAATTTGCAGAAAGTTTTTGGCATTACTGGGCAATAAAAAAACATAATTCTGGTGTTGTGAGAGAAAACTAGACTTCTGTACGTCGTTGTGGCTCTGTCTTCAGGCTTTAAAACAATCTAGCCCGTGACGGGAGACAATCACAGGTTATTTCAGAGAGAGCGTTCCTATTGGCTGTGCTCCGGCTGGTGGGCTGTGATTGATATTTTCTCTACTGTTCTCAACATGGCCGTTGGATTAAAAGCTTTCTAATTTTACAGCTTAACAGTGCACTAAAAGATGTTACTGAAAAGATTTGAGGATAGTTATTACAGTAACAGAATATTGATTCATATTCGATCAGTGTTGCCTAGTTTGAACGTTTGGTCGGAGTTAGCGATTGACTTGTGGCTCTCATACTGTAGATGGCAGCTGGACGGCAGACTCCAGATCAGCTCTGACTGTGAAATCTTGCAGGTGCCATTATAAGCGCTGGGGGATGGATATATTTCATAAAAATAACTTTTTAAAATCATATTTGCTCCATTTCTATCCACTGCAGCTTTAAGTAAAAGTACTCTCAGCACAATGTACTTAATGTATTTGAAGCAAAAGTAAACATTATGCAGAAAAATGTCACCACAGTGTGTCTGTTATTATTGGATAATTATTGCTGATGCATTGACATGAAAGTAGCATTCAGCTGTTGGTCGAGGTCGTGCTAATTTAAAGTATTTGATAAATTGTTGAGATGTTTAATCTATAACTATGCCTTGATTTGATCATTCCGGCATGTGTTTTGTGTGTAAAATCTTAATCTGTAAAGTAATTAAAGTTGTTAGTGTAGCAGAGTAAAAAGTACAATATATCCTTCTGTATTGCAGTGGAGAAGAAGTAAATGGAAATAGTCAAGTAAAGTGCAAGTACCTTAAAATTTACATAAATAAAGTACGTGAATAAATTGTTAGTTTGACTTCACCATTGCACATGTAAACAGTTAGTAGTGTATATAATACACATGCAGTCTGTAAACCTCTAAATTAAGCTCTCTCTTGCCCTCACACATCACACACACACACACACACACACACACACACACACACACACACACACCTTCTTTTAGACCTCATTATTGAGTGATAATTATAGACAGAGTGAGACAGAGAGCCATTAGTTGTGAGGGGGCAGGAGTGAAGGGCCAGTTATTAATCAGCTGGACTCTGATGAGGAGCTGCCATCCACTCTTTCATTAATACACATCACGGTCAGACTGCACACTCAGCAGTACACAAGTTCACTCATTATATGGTCACTAAATCTGGATAGAAGACACATGCAGAGTAGGTGGATATCAGTTATTAGATTGTTTAGATGAGTGTGTCGGTCAGTTTATGCACATTTGGGGGGACTTGGCTTGGGAACCAGAGGATTGCCAGATCAAACCCCCATATGGACCAAGTACTGAGTGTGAACTGGTAGCTGGAGAGGTGACAGTTTGCCTCTCGGACCTTGCCGAGGTGCCCTTGAGCAAGGCACCAAACCCCCAACTGCTTGGAGTGGCTGTCAGGGGCAGCCCTTTCTCTCTGACATCTCTCCATTAATCCATGTATATACGTAGGCCCTGTATGTGCGTATATGTATTTCGGGTCTGTGTGTGCTGTGTAAAAAAATAACAACATAGTGATAATTTAAGTGTGTCTTCTTCTTCTTCTTCTTCTTCTTCTTCAGACAGCAGCAGCAGTAGTACCATGAGAGGTCCAGTGGGGGCGATGTTGCATTATTTTCTTTCACCAATGCCAGTGGCTAGTAAGCAAAAGCCCTGCAGCAAACTAACTAAAAACTATTCAATTAGGGAATAAATAAGATATATAACTAAAGCTCTCGCATTCTTCTAGCCCAGCAGGTCCAGCGGGTGCATCATGTGGAGTAAGAGTATGTCTCAACCAGTCACATGTGTAACTTTAATGTGATCCATTTGTAGGCAGGGTGAAGGTTCCAGCCTGCATGGTTTTGATAACCATGATACTCTGTTTCACTTGTGGTTGAGATTTTGTGACAGATTATAAATCTCCTCAAGTTCAAGTGTTGGATAACATCTTTATACTGTAAAACCATTCACTTACGCACAAGCCATGGTGTCATTTTATCACTCTGGAGATGCTATTAAAGATAAAAGAGAAATGTGAGATGTGTATGTTGAAGGGAAAAAGTGATCTTAAAACTTCAGAAAGAAAAGACAGGAAGGAGGGGAACAGGGAAGCGAAGGGTATAGGCAAAAAGGAGGGAGAGATGGTTTTAAACTTTTGAAACTTTCACTCCCCGCTCTGATTTTCTCTTCTTCTAAGTGGCTGTCTTTCCTCTCTGTCCATGTCCATCCTCTGGTGTTTCATGTGCTCTTGGCTGTAGTGTTTCACTGCTTATCCCTGTAGCTGTATAAACCCTCGCAGTTGTCTGGACTAGCCTAGGCAGGAGGGGATCAATGAGGAGATCGATAGGGTCCCTGGGAGTCCTAATAGCCCTGTTACTGCTCCCTGACTCCCTGCCTGGCTGCCTGATATAGCAGCACGCTGGGAGGCAGCGTGTGTCTACATGTGTGTGTGTGTGTGTGTGTGTGTGTGTGTGTGTGTGTGTGTGTGTGTGTGTGTGTGTGTGTGCGCGCGCCATCCAAATCCTGTCTACAACCCCCTGCTGAGTCTGTACTTACACTTGGTCATGATACAGCACAACAAGTTCTGTAATTGTGCCAATTGATGGAGCTGATGGCTGAGGATGATCTGTATGTGCTACGTGGCCTTCTACCGTGTTCACTTTCAGTCTGCATGTTGTTTTCCCCAGAGAAGAGTTGACTTGACACACCAGTGATGGAACATACGTATTTTAATGCTGCAGTGGGTAGAAATGGAGCAAATCTGATTTTTTTTTTGACCCTGAAAACTTTGAGGGCCATGGGGAGGTCCAGAATATATATATATATATATATATATATATATATATATATATATATATATATATATATATATATATATGCTGAGAAGTTATTATACAATTTTTACCCAATGATGCTAGAAATATACTGCCTACTGCCACTTTAATACAATTTTGATGTACTACTACAGTACTAAAAGGGGAACAGGGCCCGTTCATGTCATTCCTATGGTCTATGACAGTTCAAAAAATAGGAGTGAACCTTAACAACCCTCTCCCATATCCAAAAACTGCGGCTAAAACTCAAATTTGCGATGTCATAGGGTATAAAGTCTGTAGTTGCTCCACAGACAATGGAGTTCGACGACACTGAGAGCACCCAGGGGAATGATCCGAGTATATGGGTACAATTTCTGTTTCACAACTGAAAACTCTGCTGTAGAATAAAGCTCATTTAGGTATAAAAAAGAAAACAAACGCTCTGTGGGTCCACAAAACCAGTGTCTGAAATCATTAACTCATTCACTACTCCTACCCGCTATCCAGGGAGTTCTATATAGAGGACTAAATAATGAGCTCATTGACAAAATGAAAACAGAATTACAGATGCTACTCTGGTGACTTTCTCGGTGCCCTTAATTATAGCATTTGAAACATGCCAGATCAATGTTAGCTTGTAGACTGTCCATAATAAATACTGCCTGTATTTTTGTGATACACATTGCAAGCTATTTTGTTCTGATTCCTCTTAGCGAAATGCTCTAAGTGAATTTAATGTGCCAGTATATTTTCGGCATGTCTGGGCAAAAATTCCATAATAACCTTTCAGCATATTGTAATTCAAGTATTCTGAGAGAAAACTCGACCTCTGTGGCCTCTCACTGCTCTGTTTTCAGGCTTTAAAAAAATCTAGCCTGTGATGGAAGACTTAAACCAATCACAGGTCATTTCAGAGAGAGCGTTCCTGGTGAGCGTTCCTATTGGCTGTTCTCTGGCTGGTGGGCGGTGCTTGATAATTCCTCAATAGATCGCAACATGGCTGCTGGATCGCAAACGTTCTCATTTTACAGCTAACTACGAGATGATTCTGAAAACATGAGGTGAGAAATAGGCATTACAGTAACAGAATATTGATTCCTATTGATCAGCGCTGCCTAGTTTGACCGTTTGATCAGAGTTTGTGAGTGACTGAATCGTGGCTCTCATAGACGGCAGCTGGACGGCAGACTCCAGATCAGCTCTGATTGGTTGTTTTCCTCCGGTCTTTGAAATCTCGCAGATGCCATTAGGACAGGACACAAAGGCTCATGATTTTTTTTCAGATTACCTGTCTCATGCACTACTGTGAGGATATAGTATCGTTTTATTAAAATCAACTTTTTTTAAAATCATATTTGCTCCATTTGTACCCACTGTAACTTCAAGTTCCTCCTGGTAAGCAGTGATAGAGCATTTACTGTATGTCTGTGGATTTTATTGTGAAAGGTAAGAATGGAATAATAAAGCGGTGATGCGCTGCCGTTGTCAGCGTGGTGGCAATATGTGTATTTTCCCAAATTAATAAATACAAAGTACTTTGAGGCTGTTTGTGTTGTGATGCATTGCTAAGATTAAATGTGTTGATTTTGCACCACAACTCCTCTTGTCTGTCTGCCCTTTTTGCCTCCAGCACAATGCATGACAGTATACAGTTTAGTGTTCGGTAGCCACAGGCCAGCGGTCACTGATGCCAATCTTCGTTGTAGCCAAATTGTGGCACTGCAACTTCTGTGTCATCATGTGAAGCCATTGGGCCCAAAAAGACTTTTTCCCATAGACTTACATTGGGAAAGAGACATCAGTAACTCAACGGATAATTTTTTTGAGGTGAATCAACATCCCAGTATGAACACTTGAATAGCTCTTAATTAAATCATTAGGTCCTAAAAGTTGTAAAATGTACTAACAGCTGATTCCAGACTTATTTCCCATCCTCCTTTTTTGTGAATGAGACCCAGACTGAGGCTGGAGCGAGGGATGGGAGGCGGAGTTAGCAAGCCGTGACCGAGCCATGTCATCGTTTGAGACTTACTTCTCTGGTTTCTGGCTTTAGCAGAGAGTAGCTCATGTTCACAAACACTGATTTAACTTTCCTAGGCTATGGAAATAACATTGGATTTCTTAATTTAGGTGGTGTTCCAGCATTGCACCAATTTTATCTGCCTAGTGTCCTGGGAATTTAGTTCACATTGGGCACATTTCTGCATCTTCATGATTTACATCCAGAGCCAATGTTCAGTGAGGGTGTGGGTGTGTAGTAGCACGTCTAACTGTCATACAGGAGATCGACATTTGCATTTTTATTAACCAGAACCACAGTCTTTCCATACTACTACTGTAGTTGCCATATGCAGATATTGTAGAAAGTGTGCGTTTTAAAAACTTAAAAAACAATGTTGTCACTGCTTAGCCTGAATGAAAACGGTTGTAGTCTATAATGTCTTCTGTGGCTCTGGAGGGGCCTCTGTGTCTTAGAAGAAGCCCCTGATGATGTTCGCTTTACAAACTGGAGGCATGGACCCTGAAAGACATGGGTGTTTACAGTCAGGGGTGGTCTAATGAAA
The DNA here is from genome assembly GCA_947000775.1 of Pterois miles. Lineage (NCBI taxonomy): Eukaryota > Metazoa > Chordata > Actinopteri > Perciformes > Scorpaenidae > Pterois > Pterois miles. The sequence goes on from CAMQGK010000334.1 coordinate 97,655, forward strand.
GACGGTATATAGCTGCATTATGGGTTGTGTAGGATCCAGTGTTTATGTGGGGTTATACAAATGATTACAAGCCAGAATATCTCTGCTGCTTCAGTCTGGACTGTCCTTTGTTACATCTGACTAGTTGTGTCTGGGCATGTTTGTGTCTGCTTTATGTTTGTGGGTTATTTTCTGCCTTCAGGTGGGTGGATGGCTTGTTGTATGTATCTATTACATTTTTTTGCTACATTTAGTGGTTGCTCTGTGCTCATTAATGTAAAGCACATTGACGTGCCTACATAAATAATGCCTTGCCTTGCCATCACTGGAGTACACCTTTAAGCACTTCTTACCTCATTACATGTATTTGATGTATTTGTATCTTATTTGGTAATATGCACTTGTTACAATACAATAAATCCCATCCTCATTAAGTTATAATAATCTGTTTTAATTGAAATTGTTTTAGAGAGGTGCTGGATCTGCTAAATTATGATGGACAAAATATTGATAATATAATACTAATATAATTAGGTATACCTGTTCAATTGCTTGTTAACACAAATAGCTAATCAGCCAATCACATGGTCGCAACTCAGCGCATTAAGCCAACCATGTAGACGTGGTCAAGACAACTTTCTGAGGTTCAAACTGAGCATCAGAATGGGGTAGAAAGGGGATTTAAGTGACTTTGAACGTGGCGTGGTTGTTGGTGCCAGACGGGCTGGTCTGAGTATTTCAGAAACTGCTGATCTACTGGGATTTTCACACACAGCCATCTCTAGGGTTTACAGAGGACAGTCCAAAAAAGAGAAAATGTCCACTGAGTGGCAGTTGTGTGGACGAAAATGTCTTGTTGATGTGAGAGGTTACAGGAGAACGGGCAGACTGGTTTGAGATGACAGAAAGGCAACAGTAACTCAAATAACCGCTCGTTACAACCAATGAATACAGAATACCATCTCTGAACGTACAACACGTGGAACCTTGAAGAACATGGTCCACACCGGGTACAACTCCTGTTAGCCAAGAACAGGAAACTAAGACTAAAAGTCACACAGGATCACCAAAACTGGACAATAGAAGATCGGAAAAACAATGATGAGTCTCGATTTCAGGTGCGACATTCAGATGGCAGAGTCAGAATCTGGCGTAAACAACGTGACAGCACGGATCCATCCTGCCTTGTATCAACGGTTCAGGCTGCTGGTGGTGGTGTAATGGTGTGGGGGATATTTTCTTTGCACACTTTGGGTACGTACCAGTTGAGCATGATTTAAATGCTGCAGCCTACCTGAGTATTGTTGCTGTCCATCCCTTTATGACCACAGTGTACCATCTTCTGATGGCTACTTCCAGCAGCATAATGCACCATGTCACAAAGCTCATATCATCTCAAACTGGTTTCTTGTCTTGAACATAACAATGAGTTCACTGTACTCCAACGGCCTCCACAGTCACCACATCTCAATCCAGTAGAGCACCTTTGGTATGTGGTGGAACGGGAGATTTGCATCATAGATGTGCAGCCAACAAATCTGCACCAACTGCATGATGCTATCATGTCAATATGGACCAAAATCTCTTCGTGGCATACTTTCAACACCTTGTTGAAAGTATGCCAGACTTAAGGCAGTTCTGAAGGCAAAAGGGGGTCCAACCTTTTACTAGCAAGGTGTAGCTAATTATGTGGCTGGTGAGTGTATATATATATATATATATATATATATATATATATATATATATATATATATATATATATATATATATATAAATATATATATATATATATATATATATATATATATATATATATATATATATATATATATATATATATATATATATATATATATATATATATATATATATATATAAAAAAATATATATATATATATATATATAATATATATAAAAAAAAATATATATAATATATATATATATATATATAATAAAAATAATAATATAAATAAATAATATATATATATATATATATATATATATATATATATATATATATATATATATATATATATATATATATATAAATATATATATATATATATACACACTTTTACTTGACTTGTACTTTATTGACACTAAAAACTAACTCTCAGCTCCACCTGGTGCGCATTTGGTACAACTGAGGTTTGACTAAGAACAAAGAAATGTGATTCTGTGTGTCTGATATTACAGGAAGAAATCTGTAAAGGAAAACTTTTGCAAACTCCCTAAGAGAAATTTCCAACTTGTAACCAAGATGATGAAGCCTACTGCACTGGATGTGTCATCCAGTCCTTGTCTGCTACCCCCCTCTGTGCCTGCATTGATATTTACACCACGATACGGCGCAGGTTCTCTCAGTGTGCCCACTCGAAAATGAGTTGTGAAAAAGTACAATATATCAAGACTGACAAAGCTTGCTGCTATCTGAACACCCTGCTGATTTCTCAGATTATCAGGCTTCACACTGGCATCTCAGTTGTGGTAATAAACATGTGTAAAGGAGGCGTGTTAGTGAGAAAAAAAGGAGCAAGGTGATTCCAATGTAAGTCTGAATTTCAGGATGTAATTTGTACCAATTAGATCAGAAATCGGGAACAGTGAGGGTGAGCCTTTAGTTCAGTAACCAGATTTCTTTGAAGCTGGGTCATCGCTGGGTTTCCCTCCAACATCAAAAACAGATGGGAAGAAAGAAAGAAAAAAAAAGACTACAAATAAGCACGTCGAAGCAGCTGCATCTGAGGGGCCGACAGGAGAGTGTTTTGCAGAAAGTGGGCTTTCCACTTGGAGACATGTTGATATTCTGGAAATCAGGACATGGACCAAACCTTGGTGGGTTTCTGTTTGAGCGCCAGAGAGAAGAAGTTCATAATCATGTGGGGATCAGTGAGTCTAATTAAATGTACAGATACAGCTATATGGAATGCCCACACCCCCATCAGACAATATGCCTCTGCAGCCCATTATAGCGCCCCTCAAATAAGCCTGTGATCCCACTCATACACCACATACATCACATACTCTGAATGTAAAGTTCAAAGATCCACAGTGGAGTCATGTTGAAGGCAGATGTTGCGCTGTATATCAAGAGTTCCCGCATTACGTTCCTCCTGGGTGAGATGATAAGATGATAAGGCCAGGGCCGTCCTGCATGGGCCGGGGGGAGAGGTAATAATCGCAGCGTATAATTCAGGGTAATGAAGGCTCCGCCACTAGATCAGCCATAAAGAATGATAGGGGGAGGCAGACAGGGAGCCGCTCACGCATTTGACCTCCACTGGCATCCCTCCACCTTCTATAAATTTGTGCTGTGGTCTGACTCCAGGCAAAGGGACGGAGGGAGACAAAAGGAAGGAGATGGACAGATGTAGAGGAGGGAGAGAAGAGATGAGTGACAGAGTAAAAGAGAGGGAAGGTGCGCATGATTTAGCTTCAGCCAAGACACAGGTCAAATCTTGTTCTCTGATCTTTGGAGAGATATATTTCTTGTGTCTTCTGAGACTTCTGGTCCCAGAGAAGTGCTCTATAACGTATCCAGCATAGCCGGATGAAAAGAAGAGCCTCTTTGTTTAATTTCTTGCGATTGCAACAGTTTAAGGATCCTGTCAGCTGTGAGAGACAGATGAAAACATCCCCAAAATAAACTCTGGCATCTATTACCATCAAAAAAAAGGAAACATTGTGCCATCTCTCACACAGCTCTCTCCCACTCAGTGCCTCTGTTTTCCCCTCCAGTTCATCGGTATGCAGGCGGTGTGGCGGTGTACTGTGGGCAGACTGGGCTGCGCTGCTCTCCTCTACATGTCTGCTAAATGACAGTAATTATTTTCCTGGGCTGCAGGCGACTCATGCATGTTTTATTTCCACCTCCACCTCCCCCATCTGCCTGCATGGCGATGCATGGCACACACCGTGGTACAGTGAAAAAAAGAAAGAAAGAAGAAACAGCAGAGCATTTTATTTCTCTCCATTCCTTCCTTTGGGTCCCCACTGGGTTCTTCAGCCTCGGTTCCTTTACTGAGGGGGCCCAGTCTTTTATGGTACCAGAGGGGGTTTTTGCAGGGACTGACAGATGCCGTTAGGCTGGTCTCATGATGGTCTAGACACAGATAAAGATGCCTAATGGTGGTTCACGAACACTGGCTGCAGTTGTAAGCAATTTGCCACAAAATGGCTACCGTGTTTCAACTCAGGTCCAGGTGTCGCCTGGTGTTGGGGGTAACATCCATCAGTGCAGTTTCTCTTGATTTCGCCCAGCCGAAACAATGGCCCCTAAACTGCACAACTTACCAAACATTTTTGGCTCCGACAGGACAGTTGAAAACTGTCAGAACTCAGTCAAGGTTGCCTGATGAATACATCCTATTAAATCTGGAGAAGGTGGTATCCCCCCTCCCCTTAATGGCACCGCGTTGTGTGTCACGCTGTCCTGTGACATGCAGCTCGTTTGGTGCGACTCAGGGGATCTCTAATACCCCTGCAGCTTTCATAATGAACATGTGGCTTCTCTCTCTTGGGCACAATTTAGTGTAATTCATAAGCAGAGGACGGGGCATTAGCCAGATGGTGCTGTGGGTGGCATCCTTTCTCTGGCCATCTATTAGAACTGTGTTGGTGACAAAATTCCAATGTGAGGAGACGGACAAGGCATCTGATTTCAGTATCCATCCAGTTGTTTATGTTTGTGTGTGTACGTGTGTGTGTGTGTGTGTGTGTGTGTGTGTGTGTGTGTTTGCAATGAAGTAAACCTCGAGAAATGAGTAAATGAATGAATAAATTCAGATGCAATTAAAGAATTTAGAAATACATACTGTATGTGCAGTGTCCTAGCTAATCTATATCATGGAAACCAAAATGGACAAGTGTGTCTGCATGCCGACAAAAGGGACTTATTTTGAGATTGTTAACAGTACCTTATTTTAATTTTGGTCACAGAAGACCAGTACATCCTAACAGAGACTTGGCTATTTTTTGTTATTTGAAGGAAACTTTACCCTCATTACAAACAAAACTGATGATGGGTATGTTGTTAGTTAGAAATCTGATTCTCAAATTTGGCAATGGCACAAATGAGCAGCCTACCTGTGATGTGAAAGGACTGTTTGTGATGAACCCACAGATAATTATTACCTGCAGTTCCCCTCAGCTGTACATGGAGCATTAGCATCTTTTTAGTGAATTTTTATGGCTTTATGGGATGTGAATTTACTGATTCTGTTTCCCTCTGGTAGCTGTTTTAATTTAATTTGGTCTTTTAGCAAAAAAAAAAAGCATAAACTTACTATACGTTACTTGCTCAGCAAACAACAAATGGGCATAGCAAGGGACTAGCCGGTGAATATAGTGCATGAATGTATAAAGACAACTGGATTCAGCATTGTAGGAGGTCTCCCTTTCACCCTGATGAGAGTTGCTCAGTGAAGCCAAGGCTGCCGAATGCTAAAGTACTCGTATCCGGTGATCTTGCACATTCATTGGGCCCAAAGAGCAGGCTCAGCAGTGTTTCCTGTAACTTCATCTCCCAGCCCTTGGTCCAACCTCGGTCTGGGGCTCATTCAAATGAACGGAAGAGGGAAAATAACTCAGCTATTCGTGCGTTTCAAAGTTTTATGAACCTAATGATTTAAATTGGAGCAATTGAAGTGTTCTTACTGGGAATTACAGACATCTCTTTCCCAATGTAAGTCTATGGAAAAAAATCCTTTTGGGCTCAATGGCATCATGTGACGGACCCAGAAGTTGTAGTACCACTGTTTGGCCACTACAAAGATTTTCTTCAAAGACCAGCACTCTTCCTGAGGGCTTGACATAATGCAGCATTTAGCAGCTGAAGAGCCAGATATTTCCTTCAGGGGACCAGACTAGAGCTAAAAGAAGAACAAGGAGAGTGAATATCAGAGTTACATGGCCCAAAACACCACTCCACATTGATGCTAATGTTGCTCCGTGTCTGGTTGATGTATTAACAGGCAGCGCTATTTGTATAAACTCAATAGCCATCTCAAGTTCTGCCCTCACGTGGCAGAAAATGAACAGTTAATAGAACATTAGAGACTGGAACAAGTCCATCTTGTTTCCAAAAATGAAAATTGATTTCTGTTATACAGCTGGAAAAATCCCCCAAGGGAAAAATCTCCGGGGACCTCTTTTATACGTTGGGACAAGGATTCTCTTATGTCTACAGGGTACATGGCGTTAAAGCCTCTGAACACCCACATAATAAGTGTTTTCAGTTCCTCTGGCTGATAAAACTTCTGCTCAGGTTGAATATGATCTATACATCAAACCAGCAATACATCATCTAGAATAGGCTCACATGACCACAACCCCTTTTAGGGAAAACCAATCCCATGTCTCTCATAAATGGTAACTGGGTAAAGAGAAGAAGTTGAAACGTGTCTCGAAATGTTTACTTAACAATCAGTAATAGTTTCAAAATGATATAATAACAATCAAATATGTATAGATGTCTGGTTAAGCAACATCCACCCGCCGTGTTGGACAGGGGAAGACTGAGGGGACATAATGGTGATCAACCTGAATTTATTAAGGCATCACGAACGCTCAGGTTCAGGCAAAGTCACAAAATAATTATTAGACATGAATGAAAGATTCAAAGTTGTCAAAATTACAACCCCAACATATGTCAAATTGCATTGAAGCATCTTCAGTTTGTTTTCCCCCCATTAGGGGGACTTTTTGCGAAGTACCCATATGTGCCGTCTGATGTATGATGTATGATGTATGAGGTCACAAATCATCCACCAATGAGCTTGATAAAGATGTAATTTGTCCCGCCTTAACAGGTGCAACAAAGCTAAGAGGACACTCAGGAAGATGCAGTCCTGACAAAAGGTCTTATCAGCAAGGTGAAGTGAAACCACCTGTGTGGGTGTTCAGCAGTTCCATAAGGTCTTGGTAGTAGTCGTTCCAAAGATGACTTGGTTTTCTGTATCATTATAAACCAGGGTAGTGTTCATCCATATGTCCTCCTTTTGTCTTTGTACTGAGTATTTTTCACTGTCCACTGGAGACCACATATTTCTAAATTTGGTGATGTTGTAGATAGACTGAAGGACTTTGTGTTCTTTTATTGTTTAAAAAAAATCCTACATTTTAAAAGAACAATACGTAGTACCGATAGCTAGCATTTTAAAATGGGTACTGCAGTCCAAATTCAAAACAATGGAGCCTGTTCCTGTTCCTCCAGTGTGACTTATAGCAGTTAGCATGTGTCAGCATCTCAGTGTTGGCCACTGACTAGCGGTCGGAGGTGGAATCACTTCACTGGCTGTAAGTCTCAAATACTCGCTGTCTTGATAACCCAGCCGCACACCGACCGCAGGGAGATGTGCCGACGCTTTTCAGGTTGGGTAGAATCTAATGTTAACGTTATCACTGTTGATCCAATTGGTTTGCTTGCTTCCATGGCTGCAGAAGGCTGTTTGCGTGCCAATTTGTTTCATACGTATGTGGCGACAAGGTGTCAAAATGAGCAGTAAACTGGATCACACTGGACCGCCACTAAAAAGAAAAAGAAGTTACGAACTGAGATGGACATACCGGCTGTAGCACTGTTGTCAGAGAAGCCAGTATTTCAATTCAGCATGTTTCCATAATCTGTGATGACATATCAATCATTTTATGGTTTATTTAAATATTTTACATAATGGTCCTTTAAGCTATTATAGTAAAAATAGAAACAATAACATAAGGAATTCAAACCCATTTCATTGTCACAAAGCTTCTTCTATGAAAAGCTGACATTTTGGAGACAGCTACGATGTAATATCTACATGTTTCTGTTTCTTGATTTGACCTTTAAACTTGCAAATATGACAAACATGATCAAAAAAGGGAAGGGCTGATGAATACAAATCAAGCACCTATATTAGCCAAAGATTAGTAAAAGGCACCAATTATTTCAACCTGTGCATAAATTGTGAGTGACACACACACACACACACACACACACACACACACACACACACATACACACATTCTGATCAGCAACTCAGCCTTGCGTGGCTCTCGCTTCGTCAGTGGAGGTGTCAGGGTCCCCATGGCAACTGTATAATGGGGCAGGCCTAATTCAATCCCAGGGGCGAATGGTGGGTCTGGCAGAGACGCAGAGGGAGAATTGCTCTGGGTCTGAAACCTATTCAAGTCAGAGCTGATGTGTTTTAGTTGCCGCATGCTCAGTCACTGAAGAGAAAACATTCTGGCTCCGTTCATACCCAACTTTCGCATCCACTCTTAATCTCTTCTTTTGGCCTCTCCGCTTTCTTCCTCTGTTCACTCTCTGATTATTTTTACCATGTTCCTCCTCAAACCTCGTTCTCACTCTGTTTATTCACTCGCTTTTTGGCAACTATTTTCTCTCCTCATGACTACACTTCCTTGCTTTCCTTTCTTCCTCCTTACTCCCCCCGCTATTTCTATCTCTCTTGCGTGCTTTGGTCTCTATTCAATCAATACCTCATACACTCTCAGTCTCTACCTCTCTCTGACATTCAGACTCAGAAACCTGATAGGATTTCATTAGTACCTCTGGATCTTGTTGTATTATTGTTATCCCTCCCTGAAGAAGACAGGGATTAGCGCTGGGGCTGGAGACAACTTAAAGTAATAAGCCTGGAGCCAACAGTCCACAATCACACATACACAGATACGGTACACACTCGTACACCCACAAAAGGTGAGTGGGGAAGGGAAGGAGAGAGGAGGCGGTGAAAGATCCACATGCAAAAGGGAGGAGGCAGCTAGCACATCATTCCCGTATTGTTATTACCTTACCAAACCAATCACACAGCCTCATACATGCAGCCCAGTGAGAGCGAGGCTCGCAGCTTGTTAGGGAGGGAACAGTTTGTTACAGGGGGAGAATGGTGCGTAACTCCTGTCACTGGTTCTGCATATAGAAAGGCCTGGGACTGGCCTGGGGCTATCTGTGTTTGCAGATGGGGGAGGGGAGGAAGGAAGTGGGTAGATTTGCATCCCTTTGACTCTATATCTCTAAGCACCAGAGGAAGAGGAAGAGGAGAGGAAGAGGAAGAGGAGGAGAGGAAAGGAGAGGAGAGGCTGTGTGAAAACATCGAAATTTAGACTGAGAAAACTGTTGGTCGGTAGCAGTTGCTGATTGGTGCTGTCGAGCTCTACTCATGCAAGCGTTTAATCCAATCTGATTTCCATATTGTAGTGTTCGCCACAGTTGCACTTGACATAAAGTGTTTTTCACTAATACGAGCCCAGCCACACTCATGAGAGGGAGAGAGAAGATGTAGAGGCGAGGCTGCACCGTTCACACAACTATGCACAGGCTCGCAGATTGGCCATTACATTGACTTGAATAGATTTCTTCTTGTGTGCATGAATAGCCCAGTGAAAAGAGAAAAAGACTATGTTTCCTCGCCATGGGTTCATATTGATATTCATAGTGGCTCTCCACACCGAGAGCACAAATGTCACTGAAAACGGCCTTGATATATGCTCTCATTCTCTCCTCTTCCTGTCGCTCCATCCCTCTTTCTCTCTGTCTCTCTTCCCCCTTCTTTGTTCCCCGTTCGCCGGACGCTCAGTGCCTGCTGCTGCCGGAAAGGAAAGGGAAAAAAAAAGCAGACTGGATGATGGAGCGAGTGGGGGACATCCCGCTGTTACTCATTTAGGCTTTTAATCAACCAGCAATGGAATGTTGAAGCTGTCTCTACCTGTGAAGCCGCCTAACCTTGACTATGGTGTTGTTTATTCCTGCAGTGCAGCCCAAGAACCTCAGTAGTGTTGCACTCACTATTAAATGTCACACCACCTGGAATCTGAAGCTCTGTTTTGGCTCTGAGAGCTAATCTGTAAGCCTAAAAGAACGGGGAAGCTGGCATCAAGCTATTTACAGCTCAGATTCAATCTCTATGGCGTCCTTATCAAAGTCAAAGTAACATGTTTGCCATTAAACCATAGAAAATGAAAATGCAATATAGACATGGCATCCTTCTACATGTGTGCTTCACGTCTATGAAACATATTAAGAGAGGAAATGAGACTCAAGTGGGTTTTTCCTCCATTTCTGAGCATTCATTGTGACATTATAAACACTGGCAGACAGATTTAGAGCCTTTGGACAGGCATCCGGCAGAGGGTTGGCAATAACAGTGAGAGATGAAGTTAAAGTATTTTTGGGTGGGAGCAACCGGGTCGCAGGTGCATAAATCTCTGTATATTTGTTAATTGTCCTTGGAAATCATTGGATGACAGTGCTGTTGGCTGAGGTTTGTTGTGCAGACTGGGAAATAGGCACAGTGAGGGGATAAACAGGGAAAGAAACCATGAAAAAAAAAAAAAACTAACTTGCCTATCACAATGCCGACATTCACCAGAGGACCTTAAACAGCTACACACACACACACACACACACACACACACTACTACTACTACTAACACTGAGCTTCTGCACTGACAACCACCTGTTTGCATGTAAAATGCATTTGAGAAAAAGGAAAACCTTTATTGTGCAAAGTCATGAGTGCAATTGAGTAAAAATGATATGCATAAAACAAACACCAGATGAGGCCCTGCAGAGTAGCTGCATATTTCAGGACACGGCTCCCCGATCTGGTGGTAGTTCAACTGACATTTGGCTGACTTGTTATACATAGCTCAATATCTTCCAATAGCTTATAATGATTACCGATATTGGAACCAATAAAACATTTGTGGGCCAGAAATTGTGAAAGAATAAAATTAAATGATGTGTGTAACTTTGTTCTAACATTTTATGTCCCTCCAAGGCTCGTTCCGCTCTGCCTGAAAATGGCGAGAATGTCAAAAGAGGTAAAAAAGATGGCACCACAGTGTGTGCTCAGGGTGTAAGTTATGGCCGTAACTTTCTCACTCTGTCAGGCGCTTTAACCGTCTGTCCTGGAGGACACATTAACTTGGTATCCTTAAATAAAGTCCTTTAAATAAAGCTGGGGGAGTTAAATAATGAGAAAGCTGCTCCCACTGTCCTTTCTGCTTTTAAATGAACCTCTGCCTTTCTTATTAATGTCCCCTTATCGCTCATCACAGCCACTGACCCGCTGCTGTAACCCCTTTCCACTCAACCACATGAGAAGCTCCGGCAAGTGGTCGCCGCAGAAGTAATTGAGGGCAATTTTCAAATTAAAATTTAAACCCCTCGTCCATCTTCATGCGGTGGGAGGGAGCGGAGGAGAGGGGTTTTGGGGCTGATGACTTGATCAGGTTTTGCGAGCTGGGCAGGTACTCAGGCTGGGTGAGGTGGGATGATGAACGAGGGGCATTAATCTCTGTGACAGAGAGAGAGGAGTTAGCAGCGGTGATAGCAGCGCTAACGGCTTTAATTAGCATTTAATCAGACGCCTCGGGGCCGATGGAGGGGGAGAGAGGAGATCAAACTCCAGCGGCCTTCTGTAAGAAGAGGAGGAAAGGAAGGCAGTCCCTGTGGTAGCCGGGCCGATGCTGCAGGCTGTGTTGAAGAACACATGCCTATGATCCTTTTTTTGTACTCCTGTAATGATAGCAAGCTGGAAGCACCACAAAGGCCCTGGACCTTTAGCAGAAAGAGGTAGTGTTAGAAATACATAGACTGCACTCTCAGATACTGTAAATACTCAGGCTGTGGGCTCTTCCTAGATAGTTTGACTCCCCAAGAAGCTACTGAAAAGATATCTAATTTTATATTATAATATCTAATTTTCAAAGTGGGGCGATCCAGGGTCCTGGAATTTTTGGTCATTTACTGTCAGGTGACAAAGAAAAGCCCCACCCCTGCAGGGGATATAGACGGGCAAATGAGATCTGTGGTTAGACCCTCATCAATGTAAGTCCTCATAGCTGCTGTTTCAGGTCCCAACAAAGAAAACTACTGGCCCCTGGGGGATGTAGTGTTCAGGAGGAGATCAATGCCACAATCACAGGGCCCATGGACTCCGATGGGAGTGACAATACCCATAGACCAGAGTAGCAGAGTCGAAATATCGTGAAGGTGAGGAAAAGCCTACAAAAGTGGCAAGAGGGGTTTCCATCGTGGAACTGGAAAACTCAAGCACATAGACGCTCATCACTGCCGGGAGCTTGAGGCCCAAAAGACTAAATTGAACTCAGTCAATACGAAACAATGAGATGCACACTCAGGATCTCAATTTAACACCTCCCCTGTATAATGTGGGGATTGTGTTTCTTGAGCCCGTGGGTGTCCCAGAATGAGTGGTACATTAGGTGTATCAATAAGGAAAAATGACATATTTCCAAGTGTCTGTCAGTGTCAGTTTTGAGGTAGCCAGTAACCTTTTCAACCTATAGCCAAAGGTTGCCCATTTATTGCCGCGATGGCAAGTAGACTAGAGAGAGGAAATATAGGCAAGATTTTAGTCCAGGGTCAAGTCAATAAAACTACCAGGGGCGAATAGACCTGAATCCACAAACACGAGAGGTTGTATATTTTATTACCCCACGATAACTCAACTGACAGAAAGGTGCATTTATTGAGTGACGGGAGGGAATTATTAAGACTCCCCATGTTCTGATGAGGCTACTTGTTTCCCTGCACTTCCCTTTTTGACATTACGGACACATACAAACAAAGTGGTCAATCTACCCGAGAGAGCCACATGTGCCCTATTTAAATGGGTTCAGCACTGTTTGGCATTCCCGTGGAACGGTTTGGGCATTACCAGAGAGATGCTAAACTGTACCCCCAACATGGGAAGGTGGAGAAAATCAATTCCTCGAACGAATCAGGAACACTGCAGGATGCTACTTCGTCTTTAACCGTCTCTGATAAGGCATGGATAAAGATTACCATCAGGGCTTCCCTGTTTCACCCCAATTCAGCCGCTAGGGTGTGTTATTCAACTCGGCTGCAATGCTGGCGCCCTGATGTTACCCAGTAAGAAGTTTAGCTGCTTCCTGGCCGCTTATGTCGTGGCCAAAAACTCTCCTCATTTCGGCCACGAAGAGAGCAGCATCAGAGCAGGAGTCTGCTTCTCCCACAATGCCGTAGCCCATCAAAGAGGCTCATCTGAGAGAAGGGATTTTATATATGCTACCTGGATTTCTTGTGTGCTAAATATGGAGCGTTGCAACTCAAACACCAGACTACACTGAGATAAACCCTTTATATTTCCCTGGATGCCTGTCATCAGGCAGGTGGCAGCATTTTTGATAGACTGAAATTGGGCTGTGGGGCGGAACTGGGGGTGCTTGATGAAATACAAGGTTTGGCGCTTGGACTTTGAGTGGAGCTGATTTGGTTTCTGTAAACAGAAAAGTATTTCTCTTAACATACTGTCATGAGAAGCCTATTGTTTAGCGATGGCATGCTTCTTCTCATGGGAGCCTGCCCTGCCCTCACTAAGACATTTAGTTGTAGTGGGCTCAGACAGTACCAGTATTAACTAAAACACCAAATGCCGAGCAGCTGACTAGAGGATAAACTCCTGCTGCCACGTCAAAGCTGAGAAGCCAGGCCACACAGACTCACTCCACTCTAACAGACTACGCAAGAATAGCAAACAGAAAACAGCAAGTGCAACGGGCAGGTAGGTTCACATGGTAACTTCTGCCAATACACACACCTCTACACAGCAAGGACAAGCAACAGAGTGAAGCTCCTGCTACCTCTCACAAGGAGTCAATGAGTCAGCATCTGAACACTGGAAACCAGAGGTAGACATAGGCTTCACACACCTGATCCTCATCAGGGACAGTTAGGCTCCCACAGCTGCCCCTCCTCACAGAAAACGAAGCCAACCAGCAAGGAGAAAGCAAGGCAACACATTCTGTATGAAGTCATTTGATTTTATCAGATTCAGCCCTTAAGCTGCAACCTTCTGCTGGATGGCAGGTTTAAAAAAAAAAATGTTTTCACTTTTCCTACAATTTGCATGGGGAGCATTGTGTGAACAAATCATGGAGTAATATATGGGGTCACAGTGGGGCTAAGAAATATGATTTCTGAGAAACAAAGTTGATACAATAAAATCTGATGGCCAAAACATAAACACACATTATTATTCAGGAGACTCTTTTGTTTTTATGTGGATGAATATTGAGGATATATCTTCTAACCATAAAGCAAGGAATCTGTCTTACTTTCCGAAGGTCCTTTGCATATATCAAGAACTGCTTATTCAATCAACTTCTCCGGTTGGCAGGTGTATTGATGGGGACCCAAGGAAGTGCAGTGATGAATAACAAGAAGTTTACATTTTGGCCTGTAAGTTTTTAGTCATTATTGTTATTTTTTTCCTTATTTTTCTCTCCATACAAGCTATGCCCATTTTTTTCTAGATTGGATTTCTGCCATTTTGAATTGTGCCCAAATCTGATTTTTTTGCCACTCCTCCTATGCATGTTGAGCAATTCAACATCTCTAGACCAAGCAGGAAACAGTTACTTTTTTGGATTTTTGATGTCCATATGGTTTTGAATACAACATACATACAACATTTAGCTCCAACGCTGTGGGCAGGGCTTATATTGTAAACACTGCATTCTGTTGTTTTGCTTCATTTGGTGGACATGCAGATATGATATGAGTAACCATGGCGAATATGGTGCCATTTGGCCAATAGGTGGCACTGTAACAGGCAGCATCATTTTGGTGGACCGCCTTGGGACCTGATTTTCGAACAACAGTCAACGGCGAGAGACAAATATTTCTTTGATCGGGCTGTGAATCAGACACATGATGTTTGTTAATGTAAAACTGTATAAAACTGTGAAAATACATAACTAGAAAGAAATCACATCCAAAAATCAAAGTGATGTCTCTCTCTGAAGCTACGACGCCTGTGTGTTTCATATGAGGAATCTCCAGGAGCAATGGGTCTCACTCGTCCTTTCTCCTCCCGGCTGATAAAAAGACCAGGAGTCACTGGATAAAACGCATCAGGTTAGATAATATTTCATTTGTGCGTGGACCATAGCAGTTAGAAAGTCAGCTAGTGTTGGCGAGACATATTGTGTGAGACGAGAGATGTAGTTCACTGAACGGTTACACACAAAACTAAATGATGCTACAACAGACCTATGACAAACTGGGACTTTCTTGACTTGCAAAATGATGTTTATAAATTGACAAAAATCATATGTGCGAGACATGGCACAATTCAAATTTGTCTCTTACCGTTGACTAGTGCTCATATTTTTTTTCGAAATAAGGTCCTATGTCCAGTGGAAGGGGAGAGACTTTGGCTCGCTGTACTGTGGCACTCCTGGGGGCCAAGCTGTCGGCCCACTCCTGACGGGGACACACAAACAGGCACTGCACTAGTTAAAAGAAAGAAAGGATAAATGTTACTGCATAGTAACACACCTGTCTGCAGCTTAAGGCTTTTAATGTAAAGATAAAATGTAAAAAGCACTACATTTTGCTTTGCAGCATTTCCCTGCCACTATAATCTGTCTCTTAGCAGCACATTTGAAAAATATGCTTCAGGTGATACTATAAAGAATAACAGATCTACAGTTCTACCGGAAAATGTCAAGGTCTTGATGTGTTGTGAAGCAATGGTGGCATGAGTGTGTGTGAAAGGGAGGGAGTGAATGCTCTAGATTGGAGTTTTGATGGTGATAGTGAGGAAGAGGGCTTTTGGCATGAAAGGGGCCGGTGTGTGATCATGATGTCATTAGGAGTATACAGTGAGACAGACCGGAGGAGGCTGCTGTACTGCGCTACACCCAAGGGACGTCATTACCAACTGGAACTGCGCAGGGACCTGAGCACAGGTCAGACACACAGGAAGTGGTCTTGCACACACACACACACACACACACACACACACACACACAAGTGTACAGTTACCTGCATGGATACACATACATGTGTGCTTTTATGCTCTGACACACAATGCTATTTCTCACAGGCAGGCATCCATCACATAACAAATGGACAGCTCTGTCTGGCCTCTGACAGCAGACGGGTGCTTCTGTTGCTAAACCTGACGAATTCCTCGATATCTAAGCGGACACCTCTATGGACAAATGTGCCTCATTAATGAGCGCATACAGATGGACAACGCACACACACACACACACACACACACACACACACACACACACACACACACACACACAGAAGACGTGGACTGAGAGCTCGTGCTGTGCTAAGTTGCAGTGTGTATCCCGGTGTAGCCGTCTGCGCTTCATTACTGTTCACACACAGACAGTTGCAGTGTTTTTGTGTCAATGTTTAATGAGGGGCTGGGAGTCTGGGGACCTTACTGCTGTCAGGAGCTCCTGTAGTCTGGAGCTACCACCTGTTCCCATTCACTCCCTAAAGGCCTTAACACACGCACACACACACATTCACACAAGAACACAGACAGACAGACAGACAGACACACGCACACAGTCATGCAAACAAGAAGGAGCACGCACAAAAATATGTCTATACAAACACACACACACACACCTGACAAACTGCATACACTGATTTAGTCATCCTGTGGCACCACTGTCAGCGTTGGATGCATGTAAACAGGTTATTGTGGTTGGCTGAGCCTGGCTGCCTGACAGAAGCTACAAAGACCATGGGAATATCAATTGATATATTTCATATTCCTCGTCAGCTCGCCTGAGATGACAGCATGAAAGCTGCTGCCAGTGAGAGTGATCCCTCTCTGGCTTTTTCTGACACACGCCATTTGATGGAGATCTGAACAGGCCCGACTGATCGGCGCTCACCGGCCAACGCGAGCCTTCGAGCTCACAGGCCGCGTCCCATAACAATCCGCGACACACTTTCTGAGACAAAAAGTGCAGCTGCACCAAAAATATTTAGAGCTGCAATGATTCATCAGCTAGTTTTCAACTATTAAATTAATCAGAAACTATTTTCATAATCGATTTGTGAGTTAAAGCAATTTTTTGTAAGGAAAAAAAAAGGAAGAATGATCAGATTCCAGCTTCTTAAAGGTCCAGTGTGTAAGATCTGGCAGTATCTAGTGTTGAGGTGAGGAGATTGCAACCAACTGAAGCCTCTCCTGTGTGCCAAGCCTGTCGGAGAGCTACAGTGGCCAGTGCGACAACGAGAGCGGCCCTCTCTAGAGCCAGTTGTTGTCGTAGGTCATTTGGAGAAGAGCCAGTGCATAGAGGCAGTCGGTGGGCGGCAGTAGCTCAGTCTGTAGGCAGTTAGCTTGGGAACCGGAGGGTCACCGGTTCAAGTCCCGCCATGGACCAAGACCTGAGTGTGAACTGGTAGCTGGAGAGGTGCCAGTTTACCTCTTGGGCACTGCCGAGGTGCCCCTGAGCAAGGCACCAAACCCCCAACTGCTCACTCTGACATCTCTCCATTGTTGCATGTTTGTGCATGTGTGTGTTCGGGTCTGCATGTACCGTGTATAAGTTAACAACAGAGTGAAAAAATTGAATTTCCCCTCGTGGGACTAATAAAGGTTGATCTTCTTCTTCTTAGAGAGTGTGTGTACAAGGGAAGTGAGAGAAAGAGAGGGAGCGGCGGCGTCGGGAGCGAGTGATGTTATCGACTCCGGGCCAAACAGGAAAAGTTAAGTGTTTGGTTTGTCCACTCTGGGCTACTGTAGAAACGTGGCGGCGCAACATGACGGACTCTGTGGAGAGGACCTGCTCCCTGTGTCGATATAAACTGCTCAATCTAAGGTAACAAAAACACAATGATTCTTATTTTCAGGTGATTATACACCAAAACATGCTATAGTCCATTTCTACCAATAGATCCCCCTAACTGGTCCTTTAAATGTGAATATTTTCTGGTTTCTTTACTCCTCTACGGCAGTAAATCGAATATCTTTGAGTTGTGGACAAAACAAGACATTTGAGGATGCCATCTTGGGATTTGGGGAACACTGATAGACATTTTCTGACATTTTATAGACCAAACAACTAATCAATTAATCAAGAAAATAATCAACAATGAAAATAATCGTTAGTTGCAGCCCTTCCAATACTTCCTGGGTCCAAAACAAAAAGGCAGAGGATGTGAATATACATTTCAAAAAACTAACTTTTATTAAAACAAAAAACAAAAAAAAAAAAAAAATCAATTATTGACTCATTAACAAGATTATAAAACAGTGATTTAGTTACATAAATAAATTGATATCGGTGTATCAAATCTTAATTTCATAAGCATGTATACATGGGTCATTGTAATAAATAAAATGGGAGAGCAAAAGATTCCTACACAAACAAACAAAAAAGAAAATAAAACAGCTAGAAAGACTCAGAGGAAATTGTTTCTGAAGAGAACAAGAGACACTGGACAACGTATTTTTTCACCAAACACACGTGAGGAATTGCTTTGTTAAAGCATGAGTTACACAGCC
The DNA here is from genome assembly GCA_947000775.1 of Pterois miles. NCBI lineage: Eukaryota > Metazoa > Chordata > Actinopteri > Perciformes > Scorpaenidae > Pterois > Pterois miles. Next base: position 115,957 of record CAMQGK010000334.1, read on the forward strand.
ATTCACTTACTAATTAAGGACACTAAAGCTGGGACCAAGGTGGGTTGTCTCTCACCTCTTAGAACGCGTTTGGTTGTTAGATAGATCTCCTGTTTGGTTACTTTAAAGCGTTAAGACAAGGCAAGAGAAAAGGCTGCTTTTATCTTTAATGAACACAAAATAGAAAAAAAAAAAAACGATGCACAGAAAGAAAGAAAAATCAGACATATAAAGAAGGTAAAAAAGGCAAGTGATGATAGGACAGCTGAACATTGCAGAGGAGACATGAAAGGGAGAAGTGAGGAGACTTGTTTTTTAGCTAGATTGAAACTGTGCATAATTATCAATGTGAGTCGTGCTGAGCTGCACAACCGTTAGGGGTTATATTAATGCAACATGAGGCAGAGCTTCAGCCAAGAGATGCCCTTAAATGCATGTAAGGCTGGACACAATAACACATGATTTTTAACCAGATTAATCTCCAATTAGGTCCTGTATAAAGCACACCCCCCCATAGGAGCCTATGGAAAACTAGTGCAACAGCTTACATGCATATTTATGTCCCGTGTTGTGTTTTCAAACATTTCTCGACCCATGACCTGGAGTAGTCTCCCCTTTCTATGCTTAGTCAGCAGGAATGAACAATGTGTTTTTTTCCACCATCACCAATTTGACTCAACCTGCATTTCATGAAGGGATGAAGCCTTGCGAGTCCAAACAGCCATCAACAAGGTCAGTCTAGTCCTTCTGATATGTTCTGTTTTCAAAAAAAAAAAAGAGAGAAGACAAAAGAGAGAAGGAGAGCGAGAGAGAGAGAGAGCAAACTACAGCGGCTTCAAGTATTTCACATTACATAGAATACTCTGTATAAATTAGTTAACATATACTTTCAGATCCTCCATATTCAGACATATACTATGGCATATATACAGAGTACAATAAATGCTCGCTCATGTTGTGTTTTTGTCTTTTTTCCTGTAGTCAGTCGTTCATTTGTTCCGCCTTTTTTTTTTCCTGTGTAGAGAAATCCCTGAGAACGTTCTGGTTGACAATTACTGAAGGTTCCACACAATGAACTTTAACAGTAGAAAGTCTAATTTCTATGATTCACATGCACAGAGGGAAATGACACTGGCCTAGTCTTAAAAATACCGTACAATGGTGCCGTTGGAGATGAGAGGGCGACTGACATACTGACACATCTTCCACGTCTGTTGGAGCCAATTTTCGGTGGAAGTACCGACGACGTACAGCAGAGCCGAGCGCAGGAATCTGACTCCACATCTCCTCATAACCTTGGTCTCACTAGTAACTCTCCTGTTTTAATCAAAACTGTCAGCTATCATAGATGATACATATCATGACAGCAACAAAACAAAAAAAAAAAAAAAAAAAAAAAAAGGGAGCAGGGTCAATACCGTATCATGAGGTAGTCGTCTCCCTCTGGGTATCTACTTCAACTAGAGAACTCAACAATGGTTATTTAGTCAAACGTGGGCTGTTAAAAATCACAGCTGTACTACATTACATTAATGTAATAATAATACTCATTATCTTTGTGTAATGTGCCATCATTGTAGCCTGTCTAAAACAGGTACTCATTATGGAGGTGGGGAGGATCACAACAATAACAACAACACGAGTTAGGTAAGAGCATTGTTGTGTGTAATGAAGCTAATGCCTAGGACCCAGAGAAAACTAATGGCTGCTCAAGTGCTGCTGCTGCTGCTACTGCTGTGTCTAAAGAAATGCTGATGGCGGCTTTCTGTCAGTGCTAACCCAAGCTGTGCCGAGCCGAGCCGAGCTAAGCTGTGCAGTGCTGCCCAGCGCCCACCGGTAAGGGCCTGGACAGAGGGAGGTGCTCTGTGTGGTTTAAAGCCTTAGTTTCTCTTTGAGGATGCCGAGACATAGTATTTTTTTTTTTCTTTTATGTTTTTACATGAGCGCTATTGAAGAAGGGCTTCAGCCACTTGACAACATATAACTCAATATACACTGGAAAAGGGGAAAAAAAGATGTTTTAAATCATAAAAATAAAAGAACAAAAATAAAAAAAAAAGCCATTTCACTTTTCATTTTCCTCTCACACACATGTAGAGAAATACACACAACATTCACAACGTGACAAATTTCCTCTCTTCTGAAAAATAAAAACACTTCTGTACACATAGTAGTAATAATATTATTAATAATAATAGTAATAATGTTTATAACAATAACAACAGCAAGAACAATAATACCGCGTGGCTCTGTTGATTTTTTTGTTTTCCTTTCTCTTTTTGCTTCACTCTACAAGTCACATCCCTCTTTTTACTTGTCTATTTTATAAGTCCAAAAGAAGTTCAAAAGGCAGACTCAAGTTAATAGAAAAGTTCTAGAGTGGGAGGGGAGCCTCACCCTCAGCCAAACCTCTCCCTCACCAGCATCATCAGTTTCTTTTTGCCCTTGTAGATCTGTTTCAGGTTGTCTATGAACTGGGTGAACTGAATGTGTCCGTCGTGAGCCATCATGAAAGTCTCCCGGGCCTTGCCCAGAAACTCTATGAACTCGCTGTAGTGGCGTGGGCTGATGTGTGTGAGCCGTGAGTGTGTGGTGTTGATGTACGCCCCGATGGTTGCGTCCAGCAGCTGCCTGAGCGGCGCCTTGTCCAGGGACATCAGCTTCCCAGAGTTCCTGCGGCTGTGCAGCGCCGACACCATGCCCGGCGTGGTCAGCGTGCACCGCCGCAAAATGTCCGAGAGCACGGTGGCGCACTTCACGCTCTTGACCACCAGGGGGATGACGGCAGCTAGCTCGTTCTTCCCCAGCGAGTGACTGAGCGCGCAGGCCCAGAGCACGTCATTGATGGCCGGGTGCGTGTCCTGGTTGTAACTGAGGTTCAGATGAGCCATGGCTAATGTCGCCAGCTTATACGCCCTCATCGGGTAACCGCGGTGCTCCATGTAGCGCGCTATAGTGAACAGCTGTGTGTAGCTCATCCCTGTCGCCGCTGCGTCCAGTACAATCTGGTAGGCTGTCTCGAAGGCAATGTGGTCCTTTTCACAGAGTGTGAGAGCAGAGAGGGCGCAGTTCTGGGGGTCCTTCATGGCACACTGCAGGGCGAGGGTGCGGGCGGAGGAAGCCAGGTTCTCCTGCTGATGGCAGTCCAGGTGGAGGCGGACGATGGTGCTGTTGGACATGACAGTGGTGGCCACGATACTGGTGGCTTCTGTGGGGGTGAAGAGGGTGAACCAGCTCTGCATGATGCTGTCCAGTGCGTACACACCTGGCAGACACAAACGGGACAGAATGAAGTTGGAAGATTAAGTGATTAGATTGAGTACATCTTGAAACAAACAGAAACACTTAAGTAGGCAGGCACACTTACCCACTTCAGTGGCACATGTGACTAACCAGCGCACCATCTCTCTCCTCCTCCAGTTTAATGTGGACAGAGTTATTCTCATCACCTGAAGAGGATGGAAACGATGTAGAGGAAATAACAACATTAAACTCTCTAACTTGGAACAAACTGCACAAGGAAATGAAATATTGCTTCTATTCAACAGTATGGTTGAAGAACTGCAAGAGCAACAATTGCATTATATTACACACACACACACACACACACACACACACACACACACACACACACACACACACACACACACACACTCTGACTGGTCGGATGTTGTGAGTTTCCAAACGAACCAAACTCTCCAGACTCCGTCCCAGCTCCTCTCTAACTAGCTTTGTTCTGGGTTTGCCAAACCAGCAGTTAGTCAGTTATTATGCAGATGTGCTGCTTGGTGACATCACCACATAATAAGAAGAAAAGGCGGGACTTCAATCAAGGCGTTTCATGTGCAAAAGCTATTTAACCAACTAAAGTAAAGTAAGTAAAGTAAGTCCCTTTTAAACAGGGACTAGTTGTTCTGTAGTTGATTCATCATCAACAACGCTCAAACTTTCTCTCTGTTTCATTTCACATTTGCACTTTGTAACTGGCTGAGAAACACAGCTGCAACGAGGATGACACACCCTCAAGCAAATACTTATAAAATGGAACGTATGAGGACATTATGAGGAATGTAGTCTGTCAAAGATCAGCGTGGTTTACTACAGTAGTACATCCTCGTTTGACAAACGTCAGGAACTATTTAACAATACACCCTTTTTCCAATTCTGCGTAAAATCCTATTACGCAATCAACCTTTACAAAGTGCAAAATCAAAATACGGCAAAGAACATTTAATAAAATGTTTTGCCTATGACATAAAAAGCTATAAACTGGTCTGATAATCACTAGCATCTGGCATTAAATCTCAAAGTGTGCCTCAGGTAGAAATAGTAATGTGGTCCTTTGAGTCACACCCTTTTCCAACACCCAGACATTTTCAAAAAGCAAAAGGATTCACAGAGTTGGATCTGTAATGGTATGGTAGACGTCTCATGGGAGTCATGGGGCCTGGTGATCGCCCTGCATGATCGTATAATGGCCATGGAATATAGAGCTATTAAACAGGAACAAGAGCATCCCTGTGGTGCAAATAATGTTCCCTCATGATGTGCGCATATTCCAGGACGATAATGCCACCATAACTTAAAAAAATGAAGTTTCATGAACACCAGAATAAAGTCCTTCCATTGACCAAACAGATCTCAACATAAATGAACTATTATGACATCATGTAGAGTAGATTTCAACCCTGTACAAAAATGATTAAATATCTAAAAGTTTCATAGCTGTTTTCTTTGATAAACGGTGGCCTTATAGGGACTTGATATGAGTAAAATATCATTATCACACATACATAACAAAAGGCTGTCATGGAAATTGTTTTGGTTTTGGTTATCAGTCTTCTCCAGACTATAATGATTGGGTTGAACTGTAACATTTGCACAGCCTGATGTACACATTTACAACCTGACCTGATAGCCTCCTAAACGGTACCAGTAAACATACAGCGGTGCCTATTCTGACAGACAATGTGGGAGTGTGGTTACGTACCTGCAGTCCCAGCTCCAGAGACACTTTGAGAAGTGTGATGTCAGGTAGGCTGTCCATCAGAGTGGCGATCTTGAACGCATCCTGTGCTAGTTTGAAGATGTGAGACGAGGAGTGGATGTTTTTCTGGATGGACTCCAGGACCGTTTCCAGCCTGCGACTGTCACCTAGAAGGGTATCGAACAGGAATGACTTAGACTAGGATTACACAGTATACTGTATGTGTGTGCTGCTAATACTAGCTAAGAGTCTTCACTAGCATTGAGGAAGTTAGCAGTGTACACCTTCTATATCTGTTACTGTGTCCATCTGCGAATATATCCGTACCTTTGGCAGCAGTGAGCATGGTGGAGGCCAGCTCACACTGCTGAGACTCTATGTGGCTCAGGGTGAACCAGCGCGGGTAGCGGTTGGGCACCACGGACACGATGTGGTGGGGTCGTGACAAGTCACCAGACGATGCCGTCGACTCCAACACCGGCAACCTGACGCAGAAACAGTCACAGAACTTTAGATCCATGCAATTCGGCAGAAAACAATTAATTTAAAGGCCCCATATTATGCTCATTTTCAGGTTCTTACTTCATGATACATGATGTAATGTTAAAAAAAACAAACAACTTCATTTTGCCTTTGTATTTACCCTCTGTCTGAAACGCCCCATTTTAGTGCATTTCAATATAACTGCAACAGATCGCAACGGAACAAATACAGTACAGAATGACTAACTAAGCCCAAGCTGATAACATTATTTGTAATATGTTACTGTCATGATGTGTGAGAGTCGCCTGCATTGCATGTTGATTGTGTTCTTGTGTACTGTTTAAGCAAGTCGTGTTGGTGGTAATGGGTGGGAGAGACATGACTATTATACAGTATGAGTGATAGACATGTGATAGGTAATAGCTTCCCTTATTTTATGACATAAGAATGACAACTGTGGAATGATGACATTTACCCAATACTGATTTAGATGTGAAAGGTAGCAATGTAATGGGAGGTTTGCTCTAAATGTCATTACCACTGGAAACGTGAGTAGCAGCTATATGTATGTCTTGCAACACTTGCTCTGGTTGTGTGTGTGTGTGTGTGTGTGTGTGTCTATTTATTCTGTATAAATTTTTTTTACATTTTTTTGGTTTATCACTGTTTTCTTTTTTCTGATGTCTTTCTTTTCTGCGATGTACCTTCTTTTGAGAAAACAATAAAAAGTGAATTACAAAAAATTACGTTTAAAATTGTGAAATGGTCTATATATTGTATATCTGTGACATCACAGAGTTACAGAAGTCCTGACGGCTCGTTTAAAGGCACATTTTTTTTCTGAACACCGGCTGTGTGTATTTCCGTGGACTGAACATTTCGGTACTTTCACAGTATTTGTAAAGCTGCTTTATGATATAAAAAAAGACATGAGAGTATAGTTTTTAAGAATGCTTTAGATAATTATCTGTTTTAAATGAGCATGAACTAGAGTATGAAAAAGAATAATGTTGGGATAAGAAAGAAGTGAAGAAGAAGAAAGAAGAAGTGAAATGGAGTGAATGATAATCAGAGAGGCATCAAAGGCCCGCGAATCATCAAAATCACAGTGAAATCAGACAGACGGAAACACTACGGACAGAAAAAGTCTTCATTATGATGGTGACTTCAAAATGAAAATGACTTTAGTGATCACAGGGGGATTACAGTTAGCCTATTCCTGCAATTTACTTCCAACCTAGTATTTAATCACCTAGAAACCAAGGTATAATTAGTATTTTCTTCACTCTAATTGGTCATAATGAAGTCAGAGCCATGCAACACCTGCTAGTGGATGAAGGGGCTCCACTAGTTTCTCTCTCTCATTATAATAATACTGACAGGGCCAAGTCCTCGCGAGCACCACCACCACCATTACCACTGTGGCCGGCTCATCTCCTATTCTGCTTCACTTCTCTTCCCTCCGCTCCCACCTCAGTTTCAAAGGTCTCCCTTCCTTCAGAAGACAGCACAACCTGGCCTTCTCTCAGCCAATCACAAAGCTAATTGAGTCCATGGGGAAATTAAGGAATTCACCTTCCAGCCCCGTAAGGCTGGACACACATCAAACAAATACCGACACACATGAATGAAAAGTGCCAGCACACACACATACACACACACACTCACACGCACACTCAGACAGACACACACACCTGCCCTTTTGAAAATACATCAAAGCAGCCTGGTAAAAGCAATGTGATGCTAAATGCCAGTTTCAATTTCAGAGCAAAGTGCATGTGATACTCTTGCCACCTGAGTGAAGGCATGCACAAAAACAGCCTCCTCTTCGCTCGCTTTTGCCCAAGAGGGCACACGCAGTGCTTGTCTCTCAGCGAGAGAGAGAGAGCGAGAGTGACAAAAACCCAGTCGAGATGCGTGCGAGTGTGAACACTGACACTTGGTGTAAAATGGAGATGTTTGGAAGCCTTAGCAACAGCCGGGTTCATTTCACACACATCTAAAGAGCTGCTAAAAGCCTCCACCACACTGGGGCCTTCTGGAAGATTCCTGGGGTGTAGCAAAGCAAAAAAAAAAAAAAAAAGTTCCCTGGGTAAAGATGGAGGCCTCATCAACATTCCTGTCTTTGTTTGGTTTTCACCAGAGAGCCAGAGGCCTCCATTGGATAGGAGCTTGAGAGGCCTGGGTTGCTGAAAAATAACCTCCTCAAAATGTTGGGAGGAAAATCCATACTGGGCTATTGTTCCCTGTGAAACAAGCAAAAAAATAAAATAAAATAAATAATGAATAAAATCCTAATGGACTGCTCTGAAGCATTCAATCGAAGTACAAGTACACTATAGTCTGCTGAGGGTGCGTTGTGACCGAGAACGTGAACTACTGTAAAATGGTGCACACTGCGTATAAACATGATCATCTTCTCTATGCAATAACACTATAGAGCACTTCACAGTTCCACATACAATGTGTCCCAGTTTATTTCAAGTCGCAGTGTATGTGAATGAGAAAAGCTAACAGGAAGTGCACATGGACCCAAGCAGTTGCCTAGCAACACAACTCCTTTGAAACGGTCAACACAAACTCTCTACCGTAGAAATAGGAGTAAAAGGGTCATTGGTAGCTTGGTAATTTGACTAATACAAAAGAAAATGACAAACGTTAGTTGTTATGGTGACAACAGAACTATGAAGCATAGTAAACATATGGTGCCTTCAAATGGAGTCGTGTTTACCGTGCTGAGTCCATATGAACGGCCCCCTCATGTCGTATTCACAACCTCGTAAGTGGGAAGTCTCTGAAAGTAACGAGTTCACGAATTGTGACGCGTTTGTTGCCGCTGTGAGAAATGGTGGAGCCCTTGGAAGTTCATTTATCGGTGCATAAGAAGTTAATATTGTACGATATATTGTCATTTTAGTCATTTATGTTTTTCTTGGTAATTTTTTAGTATGTCTGAGGAAAATGTTGATATTCTCAACAAAGTCTTATATCTTTTCTGTCAATATGCATTTGCATTTACTGCATTACGCTACCCACTTGCTAGCTTGCTAAATTGTTAGCCTTTGTAGCTTTTAGACTTGGACAGTAACATTAATATTGCTGTTGCTTAGCAGCGGGGGGGGGGGGTCATGTCATGCATCTCTATATACAGCTTATGATAGTACAGTGGACTGTAAGACTGGGAACTGCCGCTGGCTACCAACCCACTGTTTGGCTCATTTTCTGTAATGGGGGAATTAGCCCAAGACCTAGCTAGCTTGCTCTTTCCTCCATGCTCTTCCTATTCTCTTCTATACTCTCAAGTCAATTACAAGTGTGCTTAAAACTTCAAATTAAACTCGTATTTCTTTACAGCACTGCCCTGGCTGGATATAAATGTGTACTACCAATGATATATAGAACATTAACAGTGAGCTGGAAGAGGCCATCGTTCCCTGTGTGAGGCAGGGAGGGAAGCTCTGGTGTCCTGTGGCACTGTGGCACCCCGTCACATCTGAAAGCAACACAGCAATACTTGACATACCAGAAATATTTAAGGGTGACGATGTGGAGGGAGTCTACAGACGCCACACAATCAGTGGACACAGCTGGTGATCAGATGTTTAGGAACAGCTCATGGTTGGTTAGGGATTGTAGATATGGACGATTATTTATGGAATACAACAAAAAACAAGTGAGAGCAAAGAAGAAAGAAAGAGATGGTGATAAAAAGCAGTCGAGCCAGGTTTTACTTAAATCCTGAGGCCCTCTGGGAGTTCTGGTCAGCATCACTATGATGACTGACCTCTCTACCTCATGCTCCTTTCCCCCTCTGACTGTAAACACCCTTCACTTTCATAATCCATCAAGCACACATCTATCACCTGAAGTGTCACATCCGCTGGAAGACCTCCACTCTATACACAACCTCAAAGTTGGAAACCTTCATAATGCCTGACAGGAGGGATCAGGTCACACACGACCTGAAACATAACTCTTCATTTTAGTTCACTCTTCTTTTAAGTGCCTTGGATTCTTGAAATGGCATTTGCTTCGGGTGAAGTATTGTTTTCTACACAGCAAGTACCTCATCAGAAAGTCCTCCCTGTCAGGTGAAAATCTCAAACATACCTCACTTCTCAGTAATCTAGGAAAATAGCCTTATTTTTGGCTTGACCTCTGTGCATTTTTTAAGTTTTTCCAAGAGGTGTCGAACAGGTTTTATGAGCACCGCAGGTTGGACGCTTTTCTCCAACTGAAACATGAACATGCACATAAATATTTAGCAATACATACTTGAATAATGATATTTTCTACTCCAGGGTATCTATGGTGATGGTGCAGTAGCTTTGATCAAGTCCAAATGCTTGGACATAAAAAAAAAAAATAAGATGCTGATGATATTGCTGCATTGTTTTCAATAAGTGGTCCAATTTGACCAGATGTTTTTATTATCTGTGTGTTCATCTGTTAAAGTATGTGTCTAAGTACACTCAAGTTCAGTACACAGGAACAATTTTGAGGTACTTGCACTTTACTTGAGTACTTCCACTTCATGCCACTTATTGTTACAACTGCATGATACAAAACTCCATTTTCAGAGGGAAATAAAAATTAGAGTACTATATACAATATAAAAAATATGATGCACGACACTACTCAAGCGTGTGTGTTGTAATTAGCTTCACGTCAACCAAAAACACTAAAATGCTGCTTACTTATGATATGCATCATTAATGATAAATTAATAATTAAAATTTTGAATGCGGGACTTTTACTTATAATGGGGTATTTACAGCGTAGTATTGCTACTTTTACTAGGGTAAAAAAAAACATCAAAAGTACTACTGCATCTATGGATTCCCTGCATCTTAAAGTCAAAATGAAATTTAAAAATGCCTTTTTCATCCTTTTATATCACCTCCACAGTCATACCGTTTACTTATTTAAAATGTAAAAAATATTTATTTGCATTATATATCAAAATTCAATGTAAAACAAGATATGACGTGTGCTCATGTAAGCTAGTACCAACCAATTTCAACCAATAATATCATGACATCCATCCATCAATCAATCTGCAGCTTTTAGTGACAAGGGTGGTATGTGCGCTTTAGCTCCAGATCGCCAGTCCCCTCTCATTCCCAGGGCGTCAAATACCGCTTCGTCACGGCCAGCGGCGTTCGATGCTGCTGCACCCTATCGCAGCAGTAGGAGATGCACCAGGCTTTCCATTAACTACAATGCAAACCATCCATGGCAATGACAGTAAACGCTACACAGGGCGAACGGGAGGGGAGATGGATGGGTCCAACAAACACAAGGCTTTCATCCAGGAGACCGTGTCCCCTGTGTTAAGTTTCACTTTCACTTTACAATCAGCTGTTCACTCATGTCCTGTTCTCACGTCAAATCACACTTTCACTGTACACACAGTTTTAAGCTCAACCATGTTGCTTTTATGGTTTTGCAGCCTCCTGAAAGTTTTGAAAAAACTGACACTGAGAGGTCACTAAGTACGTGTTTATGCAATGGAAAAAGGAAAAAAAAGCGCCAGTTTGGATAAAAAATGTATTGCTAAGGAAGGAATTTTTTAAAAAACCCAAAAAATAAAAAACCCAAAAAATTTAATTTTACTGGATAAATTAAAAGTTTTTTTTTAAAAAAAAAAATAAAAAAAAAAAAAAAAAAAAAAAAATTTTGGGGGATGGTTAAAAAAGAAAAAAAAAAAAAAAAAAAAAAAAGGGGGCCTCTCGCTGTTCACTCATGTCCTGTTCTCACGTCAAATCACACTTTCACTGTACACACAGTTTTAAGCTCAACCATGTTGCTCTTTCATGGTTTTGCAGCCTAATCCTAAGCAAAAGTATTTCTTTAAGTCGCAGCATTAAGCTTGTGTTTATGGCAACCAAAAACTGACACTGAGAGGTCACTAAGTACGTGTTTATCGCAATGGAAAAAGTGACAACAAAGCGCCAGTTTGGATCAGAATGTGTTGGTATCGCGCTACGAGCGAAGGATTTGCTTTAAATACCGCTCATAACTGTACACCGCTCAAATATTTCATTTTACTGGGACTTTAATTTGAAGTCCGGCTTTGTTTTTTATACAAATATTTGCATGATAAAATGATGAAAATATTCAAAAACCTGTGTATTTTCAGGGGGTATCAGGCTGTCTACACAGGTTGGCCTAACGTAAAGGAAAAAGGATGTTGGTTCCCTGTGAGTGTCATTGGTGTGTCATTGTATTAGTTTATCCACAGACTACAGTTATGATATACAGCGCTGTATATTATTCAAAGATTATGGATCATGCAGAGGATCAAAGGTTGCGGATTACAGCGAGGATCTAGATTCATTAGCATTAGAAGAATCATATCTCGTACGGAAATCTCATATGATAACAGGCGGCAGGGATTTGTCTCTTTGGCTTCCAGAGAGTCGTGATAAGGACCGTCTCCGGAGAAGCAGCGAGTTGCTTCTTCTTCTGTGGCTTTCTGGGCAGCTCGTGAACCAGTAGGCAGCTCCTCTGTTTTCATGTTGGCCGCTCACACTAAGCCATCTCACGGCATATGCTGCTCTCACACGCTTTAATTAACTTCACATAAACACACACTTTAAAATATTGGATATGCATTTGTGTATGGAGGCAGTCTGACTTCCTCGCATTAAAAAAAAAAAGAGAGAAAAAAGCTGGTTTGAGAGCAACAGCGAAGGAGAAGACAAATAGAGAAAGTGGAAAGTGAAAAAGTGTGTGTGTGTGTGTGTGTAAATGAGTGCGAGACACTTTCTCTCTCTCCTTGTATCAATGATAGTGTTATAATGGGTCCATTAAAGTAGCCCTGGTTCCTTTACCTCCTCCTCTATATTTAACTGTCCGCTGTCCCGTGGGAGCGGGGAGGTATATGCTATCATATTACACTACGCTACATTACACACATTCATTATGTGCTGAGTAGACACCCCTGGCTCCCAGGAGCACCCATAAGTGGCCATATTATTCTAAATCGCCGGTTTCACACCACAGGAGTGAGGATGGAGGAGGTGAGGGGAGGAAACGGGGAAGGTGAGGGGAAGTAGCAAGGGATGGAGGGGAGTGGCTGACTCAGGGAAAACAGGTTTGGGACTTGGGTTTAGAGGCGAGGAGGGGACACTCGGCGGCTGGATGCGCAACCTTGAAACCAAACAATGAGAAAGCCAACCGTGTTGTTTTGGTTGTTTCTATTCCTGACGCCTCCTAACTGGTTAACTGGAGGAAAGTGTGAATGACGCCTCTGTTGTCCTTTTGTTCTCCGTTTGTCCGACTGTGACACACGATGGTACAAGCCAGAGGAAAAAAAAAAACACACACACACGCTTCTCATTCATTCACTAATCATTTGCCAGTTTCTCAGCGATAGACTCGGAGAAGCTTTGTAGAAACAACAACAAACATCTTTCCCACACTGCCCTCTCCCTGTTGGCCCTGCATGTGTGTGTGTGCTTCCTCCTCATTACAGCCACACTAATTACACTCTCATTAATGTAATTAATATTCACTGATCCAGCTCCCACTAGTCACCACATCAAAACACAGCAGCGCAGACTGATTAACACACATACACATGTACACATTGTCCACAGATGAATACACACAGGAGCTTAATATGGAGAGATCACATGGAAAAATGTACAGTCAGACCCACAAGCAGGACGGACCCCTGACTTCAGCACCACACACACACACACACACACACACACACACACACACACACACACACACACACACACACACACACACACACACACACACACACACACACACACACACACACACACACACACATGAAAGCACAGACAAAAAGCTCTATATTTGTACCATCCTTGCATCTCTAAATCCTCTGATAATAGCCACGATTCAGCCAGGATGACTGACTTTAAAGTTCAGGGAGAGCGTGTACTAGTCTGTAGAAAATGGGAGTGATCTAGCTTTCTTTAGTTGCAGGCATCACAATACAGTAAATAATAATACGTTTCAGAGTTGGACATATCTGAATGTGATCCTCCAGTTTGAGGTGGTTAAAAACTGAAATGTGATGATTACATGAAGTCTGAGGTTTTAGTCCCTGCTTTACAAAAACCTGACATGTTTAAGAGTCGTCTGTATTGATTTTTTTTTAAAAGGCTCCATTAGGATTTTCTTAATCCAAACATCAGCATTTAAATCTTCAAATTAAAAATCAATCAAAAGTGATTTAGAAGGTTTTTACATGATTACAACAACAGGTAACACCTACCGCATGGCTCTCAGTGCAATTTTGTACGCCAGTTCAGCGTCGTGAGGTAGGAGAGAGGTAAAGAGATAGCGGGCGAAGGTGTGCATGGGAACACTCTCTCTGTGGACGATCTCTCCCAGGCCAGAGTACGGACCAGCTGCTCGGAAAACAAAGGAAACACAAAAAAAGGGGGCTGCTTTTAATGACGGAACAAAGAGGTGGAAGAAATTCACCGATAAAACAATTATCTGTCTCGCCATAAATGTTACAGTGTTGTATTGAAGTTGATGATATATACAGTATAAACAGACAACAAAAAACAAATGCATTTATAGTTTTTCTATAGTACACTGAGGAGTGACTTATCCCTCGCAGCCAGGAAGAGGCGAAGCCACGCGGCATTAAAACAAACTGTGATGTCAAAAACCATATGGTCGTGTGTGCAGACTTCGCCCCGCACTCTCTCCCTTTCCTTCCAACCCCCCGTCTCTTCCTGCACTTCCCCTCGTCTCTGGTGGGTTATTTTAAACCCCAACAGGCTCCTAAGCCACAGACCACATCACACAGTGGCGCGGCTGCAGCCTCCAGGGGCCCGCAGAGGCCTCGGAGCCTGGTGCTCTATTAGTAACGGAGCCAGAGGTGGGTGGTCGCGCCGGGGCCAAGGCAGGGCTGGGGTTTGGGCGGGAACTGGAGTGGAGGTTGACTGGGCTGAGCCCTCCTCCCTCCTCCTCCTCCTCTTCCCTTTCCCATAACCAAACCTCATTCTGCTCCAGCCCCAGTCCTGTAAATGTACACACTGTTGTGTGTGCACGCATGTGTGTGCTGACACAATACCCCTGGTGTTACTGTGTAAAGAGCTCATTTTGGTCTGGCCCAGGGCAGCTCAGCCTCTATTTGCACCACAAAATGAAAGGATAATAAATAGTGAGACAGAGTCCAATGTGTTTTTTCCTGTTTTAGCAAGAATGTGTGTGAGTAGGTCCCTGGTGCGTGGGAGGGAGAGAGAAGAAAGAGGGGAGGTGTGTCTATGCATGTCTGCTGCTGGGAGATGTACTGAAATAAAGGGACAATAAGGGTGAAAGATTATCTGTTAGCTCCCTCACCCTCTAGCAGAAAGACGGCCTGTTTACGGAAGATTTTGACCAGGGAGTCGTCCAGTTCCACTTCCTGCAGCTTGGCCAACAGCTGCTCTTCGTTGCGACACACCTTCTCTTGAGCATACAGCCCGTCAGGCATCACCCGCTGCTGGCCCAAGCCAATCAGAGCCGTCTCCACCGCCAGCGCCACGTACGACTCACCGTCCCCTAGCAATCGCTGCACGGGCATTCGCTGGAGCTCTGCTCGGCTTACGACGCTGGAACAGTCTGAGGAAGAGAAAAGTGAAATTTAGTGGAGGAGAAAGGGAGCCGGACCAAAGGAACTGAGTCGGCATAAAGCGGTAGTCAATGTCTATGTTATTCTCTGAGGTTTTGGACACAAGATGAGTCCGTCTCCTATAGAAAACCACTATGTCATTCACACAGCAGAGGTCTGAACCCAACGACCATCCAAAATAAAGATCAACGCCTCAGGAGCATTCCTCTGTTCACTTCTCTACCTCAGAGGAGAGGGCTATTTCTGTGAGCAGAGGAGGCAACGGGGGACAGAGCGATGGCGGAGCGTAGGAGACGAGGTTTGAAAAAAGAAAACACAAAATGAGGCATGATAAGATAAGACAAAGAATGAAGGTGAATCTGCACTTAAACTATGATTTCATCCGCATTCTAATGTAAAACGAGGAATAGAAAAGACCTGAAAAATATCTTATTATGCAGCTACAGGGGTGTGAATATAAATCATGCATTATGTCCATCAATATATATCATGTTGAAAAATTTAAATTGTTAAAACATCCATGTCTAAATATACAATGTACTTTGCCTTACATGATTATAGCCCTGTTCATTTTGTATAATGTTATAGTATTGTTTTGTATGTGGTTAGATTACCCATGCATACAGTGTGTTATTATATATAGCATATGTCATATATGTCATTTACAAATCATATAGTGCAAGTATGTGGTAATGGGAAAGCACAGACAAAACATACTGGATGATGTTTCTGGATTTGTGTTGGCTCAGGATTTATTGTTTCACATTCTGCCATAAAACCAGTGTGTACATTTGTTTTATTCTGGCTGCTAGTTACTGTAGGTGAGCGGTACAGTACCTGAGAGGTCTAAACAGGTGTTGGAGCCCTCCTCTGCCCCTCGTCCCGACTCTGTCAGGGTGCTGAACAGGGTGCCGATAGGATCTAGGGGATGTCCCACCCAGCCCTCCATGTTGGTTATGGAGGTGTGGCCTTTATGGAGCAACTCTGAGACATGACAGGTAAAGACACAGTTAAGGAAGAGTTCCCACAAAAGGCTGATGTTAACACAAAACCATGTACTTTAAAAAACATATATTAATCAATGGCCTTCACCAAAAGAACAGCTGAAAAAAAAAACCACTATAAAATGACTCACACTGGGAGAGTGGACATTTCTTAAATCAAATAAAATGAGGACAATGAATAAAAGACTATTGAAGGACAGTGGTTATTTCAGCTACCACTCAACATTTCTTCTCTTCGCTACTGGTAATCAATTACTCCAGCTTCCAAAAACTTACAAACAAGCTTCCCCTCAGGAGGATTTTTGGAGAAATTTCTCTTTTCTGTGGACGCTTTTATTTTCCCGTGATGTTATCCACTTCTCTGGGGTGTTTTTGCAGAAGTGTAATTTCCGGTGAGGTAGCGGAAGTAACTAACCATAGTGACTAATTCAATTCAATTTAGCAAATCAGATATTTAACAGATATTTAACTAACATTAAATTTGCATTTACTAAAATGTCCTTGCGGAGCTGTGGTACGGCGTTCCGTATTATTTTCGCCCTTCGCCAGGCAGCGGTCCTCTGTTGTTGAGGGCCTGACGAGCATGTTAGTGTGTTCATTCCCCAGGAGAATATCCATTAGACAGTCTATAGTTTGATTGATGTCTTTTGGACCGATGTGTGCTCAGTCTCCGAGGGAATATCCATTAGACAGTCTACACTTTGATTGATGTCTGTTGGACCAAGAGTTTTTGAGAAAAGTGGTGAAAAGTAACACCTCCGCCTGCGTAGGACGTTCATTAAGCTTAACTGTGCTCCGTACAGAGCGCATAACATGATTTCAACGGCGATTAATGAAAATTTTAAATGTCAAAATACTCAATTGATGTAATAAACGTTAACTTTATTGACCTTTTATTAAATAACACTGCTGTAACATCAATATTGGGCGCACAGTGAAAACTGTGTTGACAGTGCTGCAGTGCCAAGCAGTCAGTGCGCACCAGTGCTGTTAAAAATGCACATTTTAAAGCATTTATTCAACAAAGAGTCACATATTTAACAACTTGTGATAGCATAATAATCATTTCATACAGACTACAGTACTGCGAGAAGCATAAATTACATTGAAATGTACATTTTCGCTGCTCCAGTCATCCCCCTCTCAAGCCACTGTGGGCTAAAGAACTTATTGAAATCGCACAGGAACAAATGGAGTGAACGCGGGGGAACTGAAGATGACACCCGTATACACGATGTGGAGGTATTTATTCAGGGATTGGGGGAAAATGGCATCTGTACGGAACATCTTGAGTGTACAGAGTGTAGTCGGGGCTATGAAAGCGCAGCGGAGAGGAAACGTCGGTTCTTAAAAGGACTGACAGCAGTGCCAGGAGAACGTCAGGCATGATTTCATGTGTCGGGTGGACACAGCATTGTAATGTTGGCTTAATGGCAGCCAGCTACTTTTACTATTTTCTGTACAGTTTAAAGGCAGTTTATGGCACAGAGAGCAGCATTAGACTAAAAACAGTAATAAGTAGTAATAAGTAGGGTTATCTGTGTCAATAAAGAGTCAAGTAAAGTAGCTAAATATGCTAGTGTACATTCTCTAAGGTCACTTCGTCAGGTCGTCCTCGCATCCCTCCATAGTAGAAGACAGAAGTATGATCACATTATCCCATTTGAGCTGTATTAGGTGGTGTTCACACATTTACTTTTTTTTTTAAATACAATAGCTCTATGAGAGAGGGTTAGCGTGTTGTTACCATGGAAAACGATTCAGTGGCACAACGCGCCTGAAGTTACGCCAATTAATCACACAAGGCATCATGGGGGCTAGGATTAAGGTGGATAGGGTGTTTATGTATGGGACAGGTGAAGGATGGTGGGGTTTATATGTATAATAATGGAAAATGGTTTGATTGCTCATTTGTAATCTGACAATAAAAACAACAAACTTGAATTAAAAAAAAAAACTAGCTTTACCTTTCTTGTGTCGGCGGAAGTGCTCCAGCTGCCTCTGCTGTTGCCGTCGTAATGTGTTTACCACGGCGATGGCCAGTCGGAGAGCTTCTCTCGGGTACCCGTGTGAACGCAGGGCGTCCACCCTGGCGCAGGCCGTCGGGACGTGTTCTGAAGAAAAGGCTAAGTTTTAACGTCAATACTCTTCCAGTGGCTACTGCACATTCTCAGTCCAACTTAATGCGTATACATACGTGCACACAGACTCACCGTGCCACAAGGGCCAGCCACGGGTGTCAAAGAGGGAGCCCTCCTGGTTGTCGTGGTAACAGTAGTTGGCATAGAGGTCACTGGCGATAATGTGCTGGAGGTGTCGGTCCTGCCAGTGCAGGTCACAGGCCTCAATGGCCCGTGTGAACACAGTCCGGTGGGGGCGCATCTCTGCAGAAGAAGAAGAAGAAGAAGAAGAAGAAGAAGAAGAAGAAGAAGAAGAAGAAGTATGAGAAGATTTACACCTTAAGTAGGCAGAACATCTTTGGCATCAATAGGCAAAAATACCATAATAACCTTTCAGCATATTGTAATTCAAGCATTCTGACTTCTGCACATCCTCATTGCTCTCTTTTCAGACTTTAAAAAATGTAGCCCGTGACGGGAGACTCTGGCCAATCACAGGTCATTTCAGAGGGCCTGTTGTCTGTTCATTCAACAGTGTCAGCTGCAAATCACTCGCAAAGTCTGATCAAGTGGTCAAACTAGGCAGCACTGACCAAATATGAATCAATATTCTGTTACCATGATGCCTATTTCTTGCCTCAAATGCTTTCAGAAACATAGTGTACTGTACTGTTTAGCTGTAAAATGAGAAAATTTGCTCCGGCTGGTGGGCGGTGCTTGGTATTTCCTGAACTCTTTTCAACATGGCTGCCTGGTCACAAACTTTCACATTTAACAGCTAAACAGTACACAACAAGATGTTTCTGAACACATTTGAGGAGAGAAATAGGTATTACAGCAACAGAATATCCATTCATTCATTCATTTGATTGACTGTTTGATCAGAGTTTGCGAGTGACTGACAGCTGCTAGAGGCATGTGATTTTTTTCAGATTACTTGTCTCATGCTCTATCGTCAGGATATAGCGACCATTTTTATAAAATAACTTTTTAAAATCAAATTTGCTCCAGTTCTGCTCACTGCTGCTTTAATGCTCGATCACCTTCAAAAAGACAGGTAAGTTGAACAAGCGCGTTCATTTGGTTGCTTTTTTGTCTTAAATGTCTGAGCTTTTTAACATCTATTAATAACATGTTAATTTTTGGGACATTAGCATAATTACTATAAACAAACAAAACCATCACCTACAAGACTGGCAGCCTGTACCAGCTTCTACACTGTAGTTAATCTGCTGACAGTTAAACTGCACGAAAGCTTTCAAAGTGAGCGGGCTAACACGGAAAAATCACCTCCAACAGGTTGACTGTTCATGCAGAGTGATGCTCGGGATGAGCGTTAATGTAGGCTTCACTACTGTTGTTCGCTGTAGCACCTCTCCCCTTGAGATACGCTGTTACAAAGTTAAATATGTTATTGACAGACATACAAAACTTGTCAATCTCTGACCTTGGTTGCCATGGGCACCCTGAGGCAGTGAGTGGGTGAGGTTGGGCAGCTCGTTGCCATGGTTACCGTCCTCCCAGGGGCAGACGTCCACGCTGTTCCATCTGCGTAGCTGTCGCAGCCATGATGACTTCTGCTCTGCTTTGCAGTGGGGGTTCAGTACGATGCACATCCACAGGGCACCTGGACACCCATGCGAACGTAAAAACGCACACACGCTTCAGTCAGCTGCCCTACTTCACAGCGCGTGACAGTGACGTCAGCAGTGAGTCATACATTGCAGGTAGGGGCGTCTATTGAGCTTTAAAAAATCCTAAATACTGTTATCATTCAAGACTGAAAGCTGGAGGCAGTTTTCAAAGATGTGCAGCATTCATAACATTGTTTCTTTTTTTCTTTTAGTGCACATTTTGTATGCTGCCGCCATCTTGCACTGGAATACAAAAGTCTGTGAAAACGGAGAACTTAACTAGTCCCGAGGCAACGCTGACTGCACACACATCATTTTGGAGTAAATTGGAACAAACAGAATATGAAAAGTGTCTATGTCTCTGGGGATGCAAGCACATTCAGGGATTTTACTCTCAAGACTACTGGAGATATGTACACTCTACAGCGTCTGTGTGTGTGTGTGTGTGTGTGTGTGTGTGTGTGTGAGACTGTGTTGAATGTATGCATGTGTGTAAAGACAGAGAGAGTTTGGGAGGAAGGACGAAGACAAGGACGGAGACGGAACATGAAGAGGGAAATACAAAAGGTGCAGAACAGAGAGAGAGCAGGACAAAAAAGGGGGAAGTGGAAAATGAAATGGGAACGGAGATGATTTGGACGAGGAGACATGGGTGAGGACAAGTGAATGAGGCTTGGCTTTGTGTCTGGAGGAGAGCAGTAGCTGCGGCTCAAAGAGGAGAAAGACAAAAGAGGGGGAGAGAGAGCGAGAGAGAGCGGCGCCGAGAGGCAGCATTCACCGCACATCAGGGGGAGTGATAAGGACTTGGGAAGAAGGGTTTGAAGTGTGGACTTCAAAGAGGCCGTACACACACTTCCAAAAATACGTGGGATTGAAACAGATGAGATCACTGTGCTGTCCTCGCAAAGTGCAGAACAAGACCAAAGGGAGAAAACGAACATCATCATCAACAACGGCTATAGCAGAAGCAGGCAACATCAACCGAGACATTAGAGGAAAAACAACAAAGACGGGAGACGACACGCTGTCCTGGTGACGGGCTTGTTGGTTTTGTGGCTTTGTGAGGAAGTGTTTTGCTGTAGGTACAGTACATCTGTCAAAAGAACTGCACACTATATCAAACTAAATGACTGCGTGGCGAGCAGCACTCTGACACATCAACTAAATATATAATGTTTGAAAACATTACCGAGGTCATAATATTTGGGGTTTTTGATGAGGCGTGATGTGCCGCATTAAACGGTTTGTAATTCACAAAGACACTCTTGCTGAGCTGCCAAACCTTCGTTCACACTGAGAGGGAGAGACTGGGCTGTCTCGGAGTGTGTGTCTACGTGGGCTGTCTTGGACACAAAGGACAAATAAACAAACACGGGGAAAGAAAAAAAAAAATGCATGTGCGCCTTTGTCTCAATGTCTGGGTTCGATCGCCCACCTCGCTAAATCTGTCCGTGCTTGTGCATACCAGGAAGGAGGTGTGTGTGCGCATTTGTAGGACAGTCATTGTGTGCGTGTGCTGTGTTTTTCCCCCTCACCTAGCTCGTCCCAGAGCTGTCTGTACTTGTCGGTCATGGTGGTGCCCTGCTGTCTCCACAGCGCCAGCCGAGGGTCGGCCATGAACTGTTCTGTGATCAGTGTTAACATCCTCGCTCCGTTGGAGTCACGCATCTTCAGCATCTCCCTCACCTGCAGGAGGAAGAGAGGAGGAGACAGGGAGTTAGACGGGTTACGTGCTGTACTCACACACACCCACCCACACCAACACACATAGTTTATACAAACAGAGAGCTGTGAACACACAGACACACACACTAAAGCAGTGGTGGAAGTATTTGGATCTTTTACTGAAGTAAAACTACAACAATGTAAAAAATATTCTATTACAAGCCCTGCATTTAAAATTTTACTCATGTAAAAGTATAAAATTATCATTAGCAAAATAGGCAGTGGCTGACATATTACTATTTTATATACAATTTTGTTCCAACTGGGGACAGGCGGACAGATTGTAAGAGATCACGAGCCAAAAAGATTGTAAACCACTGGTTTAATCTAAATCTTATTATCATGTGTGTTTTATGACAAATATTACTCTATAACTAGTGGTCTAATGAATGTACTGGACTAAAAATTACAATATATCCCTCTGAAATGTAGTGGAATAAAAGTACAAAGTTGCAGAAAATTTAAATACTCGCATAGAGTACAAGTACCTCAAAACTGTATATAACTACCATACTTGTGTAAACATACTTAGTTCCTAAACCCTGCTTATGGGCATCCACAGTTCCATACCCACACCAGGCAGCACTTTCTAACAATTTTATACTAATGTGCTTAAAAAAAAGACCCATATCCACTTGTTAGTATTGTTAGTGAGTGGTGCAAACTTTCAAAATTGAGAGTGTTCAATATTTGCTCAAAGCAGAAGAGAAAATTCCTCTCGTACCAGCCTCGCTTTCTCTCAAATGTTTCCAGCACTTACTACACATCATGTAAGATCGATTACCATTCAAACCAGTTTTACGCCCTCTGAATAGTTTCATGGTTTCACTTCAGAAACAGAAGCTACATTGTACTTTAAGGCTAAATATCTTCAGTTATTTCTTATTCTTTTTGAAGCACAAAACCAAAAATGTGTCCGCATTTATCGTAGATAATTAAAAAAAAAAGTGAAAATCCAATTTTGAAAAGAAGAATACAAAAACTGGTGTTACAAAAAACAGTTAAACTCGTTTATTTCCTTCCTCTCTCTCTTATTTTCTCTTCACTTTCTCTTTTCTGAGCTGTTCGAGTCGCAGCAAGGTCACGTTTGTCGTAAACTACGATGGTCAGCATCTTCTAGCAGCAGGAAACCCAACCACTATTAGGTGAAAACATTGTTTTAAACTGATCTGCTGCTCTTAAAAAATTCTGGATGTTTTTTGGTGCAAAGCTGTAAAAGAAATTCTTAGGTGTACTTCAGGATGTGTGCACAAAAAAAGTACAAAAACTGTGTGCTTTCGTCTTTACGGTGAGAGGAGTGATGACATTTATTATACACATATACACATTTATTATATGTGACTCTCGACGCAGGTGTGTGAGTGGACGAGCATGTATATCTATCTATCTATCTAGCTATATATCTATATCTATAGATATAGATATAGATATAAATATAGAGATGTGTGTGCTGAAAAGGATATAAAAGGGTTTGAAGCTGAGAGACATTGAAAGCTGGGCAGTGTGGATGATAATGGCCTTGGCTTACACTCTTTACATAGCACACAACATTAGCACTGGCCTAGCTGTAATACACAGCAGGCAACACCACACATCTCTCATGTAATTGTTTACAGTGCATAGTTATAGTTCTCCCTCTCTTTATGTTACACTTCCTTTCTGCTATTAGCTCTAGCTAAGAGCCTTTTAATGTACTGTATGTGCCAATATATGCAAGTTGTTTTGTCTGGGATTGAACAGAGAAGGTCTCTTTTCATAAGGGAATAGAGGAGAAGTGCACTAAAGAGAGAGAGAAAATATTTATTAGCAGGATGAAAAGGGGAGGATCTGTCTTCGCAGAGAGACGAGAACACCTAAAGGGAGGCGGGGTGATCTGTGTGCCCGTGGCTGTGGCCGTCACGCTCGGTATGTGTTGTATGCGTGCTGTTATGTTCTGTATGTGGATGAATGAATGTTGGCTCCTCACCTTGCTGAAGAGCAGGTTGAGTTGCTTGCCCGAGCCGTGGTATCCTCCCTGCGACAGGAAGAGCTTGACTTGCTCCTGAACCTGCTCCTCGTCCAGATGCCAGCAGTTCTCGTCGTCCACGCTGGCTCCTGCTGTGGGATCCGGGGCCCCTGCACACACAAATATGTCCTACATGTATTCGGCCGCTGTATTCCTGGGATAGAACGATGTATCAATAGGCTTATATGCAGCATATGTTGTGATATTGCTGTGATATTTTATCTTTAAAAAGCACAATAGACACAACTCAGAGTAGTATTACGTCCAGCTTCAATCTTATCTTATGAACATCTTATCAACCACAATTTATCTTCATTTTAATCTTTAAAATTTCTTTTTACTTTTTTTTTCCCAGAGCATTTTTTTTTGCAGACATGGCAAATGTCATCTTATCAAATGTAGAATGTAAGTCAGTGTCTGTGATATGAAGTAAAAACAGAAAAAGGATCACCCCTCAGCCACACAATAGGAAAATAGAAAATAAAATAAAATAATTTAAAATGTAAATAAATAGAAAATAAAATAAAATAATAAGAGAGAAAAAAAATCGAAGAAATCAAATAATGAATTTAGCTTAAAAAAAAAAAAACCCTCATTCTAACCTTAACAAAAAAAACAACAATTAACCTGTAATGAGTGAGGAAGAAGCTGCCACAACTTTGTTCATTTAACTCCTTTTTCTACACCCATGACAACATTTATTTGTGTCCCCAGGCACATATATACAAGAATTAATTAATAATACACTATTAATAATAATAGTAATAACACACATATGAAATAACTGTGTAAGTAATGTAGCATCTCTTAAACCCTTTCATATGTTTAGTTATGGTAACAGACTCCCTCTCCAGCTCCCTACACTCTATTTTAAGTGCAATTCATTTGCCAAAAAGGAGACAAAACACACAATAAACGAAGTTAAAGATTAATTTGTCTAGCATTATTATTATGTTTTTTTTTTTTAATTTTCTATGGCTATCATGATAATATAGTTATCGTGAATTCTTTTGGCTACGATAATCATGTAGTGAAAATCGGATATCGTGACAGCCCTAACAAATACACCGCCACTGTTGAGGGCACAGTGATGTACAAAGCAAAGCCAAAACAGTTAATTGTAAGTATGAAGTAACACCCTGGGGTTTAGGTAAATATGATTTCACTATTCTCTGACATTTTATGTGATTATCTGAGAAAATAATCCTCAGTTTAAATCAATAATAAAAAAAATCTTCAGCTGCACTTCTGAAACTTCTAATCTAACAGTCATAATGTGCAGTAGCCTTTAATACACAATTTGAACAAACAGTGCACTATGACAATGCAAATGGGAACAAATCTAGACACAAACAGCAAAGCTTTTTGTCACAACTCTCGAAAAATGGGCTGCAATTACAGCTCGACATCAATATCATTAATGTGGTCTACCTTCTTCCATTAATACTACCCTCAGTTATTTGACACTGTATTCAAAGCATAATTTGTGAAAGCAGCCCAAAGAAAAACTAAACAAATGATCCATTACTTGTCACTGTGAGTGATATTGTAACATCCCTTCAGACGTTTCAGTGAAACATTGTGCTGTTGTTTCAGCAATTCAGCAACACAAATAGGAAGACGGCACAGTATGGCTGCTTCTTCATTCCTCACAACTACTGCTATGTCGGGAAAATAAAAGACCGCGATTGTGAAAAAGTGTAAAAGTAAACAGATGCGTCTAATAGGTGAACTGAATAGGAGTAATTAGTCAGATGCTTCAATCCAAATGATACGTTTTAGTTTTACAGGATTATCGATGGAAGGACAACAAATCAATAGGCTGTCAAATTAAAAAAAAACTCTTCATCACAGCACTTTGATGAAGATCTCACTTTCTTGTTCTCTGAGTTGCTTGCTTATTTTTGTCCCCGGGAGTTTCTATATCTATGGTTCTTTCCTCTTTCCATCTCCTCGTTTCTCAGTCTCTCCAAAATCCTCCAAATTTTTTCCCTGTATGCCTCTATTGATTTCAGACTTCCTTTCCTTCCCTCTTGACAATAACACATGTATGTGTTTTCATGCCTTCCTCTGTTCCCAGTTTTCCGTTGGTTTCTTAGCCTCTGTTTTGTTTGCCCTTCAGTCTCCCTCTTTTATTAAGGTAAGTACCAAGTACAGTATCGATAACAAGAGATATGCACCTTTCTTTATCTCAGTGCTAACCTCTTCGTCTCTGTTTCTGTATCTCTCTCTTACTCTCAGAGGTAAATAACGGGTCTATACTGTTGATTAGAAGCACACAGTCTCTCCTTTACTGTCTGAATCTCACTAATGAGTAACATTGATCTTGCCACACTTTACCTTCATCACGCAATCAATGCACGCATGCATGTAGAGGCAGGAACACACAACAAACTTCACCGGACACACACACTCACCGTGGACCTGGTTGATCTCCGAGTTCTGCGACAGAATCTCGTCAGCCAATTTCTGCGCAGTAGGCAATACTTCGGTGTGGTGGACTGAGATCAGATACTGGACGAACTTCTGCAGCTGGTCTCTGCTCATCTGGAACAAGGTCTCTGAGATGGGCAGGTGCAGTTTAACCTGCTCGGGCTTGCGTACTCTGTAAAGCGACAGCGCCACTACGTGGGCGCAGTAGAAGATGTCTTTGTTGCCGCAGGTGCACGTTACCGCTGTGATCTTGCAGCGGTCGAAGCTGACGCTGACGCTGCAGACGAGCTCCGGGGTCGAGGGTGTGGCGGGGTCCGTCACTGTGCCGCTGAGATGGAAACCTGAAAGATTGAGAGAGAAAAGAGGGAATTATTCTTCAGGAAAGATCTTTTTAGAGAGATTTACATCCAGGGCTGCAACTAACAATTACTTTCATGGCTGATTAAATCTGTTGATTATTTTCTCAATTGATCAATTAGTTCTTTGGTGTATAAAATGTCAGAAAATGTTGATCAGTGTTTCCCAAAGCTCAAGGTGACGTCCTCAAATGTCTTGTTTTGTCCACAACTCAAAGACACTCAGTTTACAGTCATAGAGGAGAAACCAGGAAATAGTCACATTTAAGAAGCTGGACTCAGAGACTTTTTCTTTAAAAAATTGCTCAAACCCATTCATCGATTACCAGAATTGTTGCCAATTAATTTATTTGATTAATCAATTGATCACTGCACCTCAATTTACATGTATGCGGAGCAGGGATGGGAATGATTTGGGTAAAAATCCGAACCGTTCAGTTCGCCAGTCACAGTTCGGTTCGTGTATGTATCGTTCGATTCATTTGAAATAGGTTATGAGACCGTGCATTTTTCGTCATGTTTATTGTCACACTAGAAATCTATGTAAAGAGGCTGGGACACGTGCAGACAGGATTATGAGGTATCACACGTGCACAATGTAACTGAAGCTGCGGTCGTGCGTTGTTATTGGCTCGATGACCAGATTTGTGTTGTAAAACCGAATATGCTGAATGAAACACAGAGACATCACTCCGGTGTGTCCGTCGATAGCACACGGAGGAGAGAGTCGGGGAGGAAAGAGCAACTCTTCCCAGCAGCAGAACATGAAAACAGCAGAGTTGTTTTGAATCAGTGTGTGTTTGGTTTATGCTGCACTTTATGTTGATGGCCTTAACCTCTGCGTTTTTATATCATTTTTTAAATACCAGGGAATAGAAAGACATATGTTACTGTTGTTTAAAAAAGGTCTAGTGCTGGCTTCCCTGATGCACTTTGTGTTGATGGCCTGAGCCTATAATTTCTTTTTTTAATTATTAATTGTTTTTAAATAACACAATGGCACTTGTTCCTTATGTTAGCCTAGTCTACTGTTGGTCAGGCAAACAGTAAACAAATGAATGTAAATGAAAAGCTGTTCAAATTGAAATTTGGCCTCATTGCTGTACCATAAATACTGTTTAACGCTGTACTGAACCAAACCGAAAACCGTGACCCCAAACTGTGAATCGAACCGTGAATGTTATGAACCGTCCCACCCCTAAAGGAGAGGTATCTTTTTTTTCTCCATCATCTCCTCCTTCCATCTTTCCTTAAGAACTGCGACTAATCTACTAAATCAATTATTGATGAAAATTCTGATGATCGACTAAACAAAAAATGCCAAAATTTCACTGGTTCCAGCCTCTCAAATGTTCTTTGGCATATAGTTAACAAAATATCTGGGCTCTGTGGACTTGTAATGGGCTCATGGGGCATTTTAAATAATAAGGGATTAATTGATTTATTCTGAGAATAATCCTCAAATTAATCCATAATGAAAATAATCCTTGGTTGCAGCCCTACTGAACTTTACCGATAATGAAAAGAGAGGAACTTAATCAGGCCTGGTCCTCCAAAAAGAAAAAAAAGAACCAATTAAAATTTGTGTTAAAAAGAAATGTGCTCAAAAATATAAAAAAAAATGAAAAAACATTTTAAAAACGAGTAATGGACTAAAGAAATCTTAGTCGGCTAAGACCAGAAGGACTGATTAGTCAACTAATCAACTAAAGGGGGGCGCCCTGAAACTAATATGACCATTTATATTTTTTAAGGTTCAAGCCCAGCAACTTTAAAGACTTCACTTTATTAAAGTTTAAAGTTTTTCAACTTCGATTATTACTACAAGTTCAGAGGTTCAACCAGTCATCATTAAGTAATCGTCTCCATACAGCCAACAGCCAAGGATTTGGCCTAAACTTGATCAACTCATTGAATGTGCCCTTTAGTAAATTACATTAATGTCTATATCTCTTTAGGAATGACTGCACTCAGTCGGCCACAGTCACCTGCCCCCATGTTCTGTTATCATGGGAACATGATCAGGACCAGCTGCAGACCACTGTTAGGACTCTGAGTGAGAGTCTGTGAGTCTGACGGATGTCTATATGCAGGAACTCACATCCACTGCGAGAGGAACTGAGAACGAGATGAGGAAGTGAGCAGTGAGCGCGGCTGTTACAGTATGAATTATACAGCCTCTTGTTTGAATATAATGTTTGATCTCATCCTGACTGCGCCATCCGGAGGCGCGGCTAGTCATTATGCGAGGATGAATATGAATGAGCAGGGCGGGGTCCCCGACAGTGGCCTAAAACACACACTGATGAGCATATGAAAGAGAACACACACATACACACACGCTGAGCCGCCGCGTGAGATCATGCATTTATTAATAATGGGAGTGGTTAGGAGAGACAGAGAGAGTAGCTTATGAATGCATTTATGTGCACAGGAGAGATCTGTGAAATGCATGTGGACCAGGCGAAGACACACATCTCTTAAATACGTTTATCAAAGGGCTGAGCGCACGAATCGCTGTGATATCAAGCATGTATTAACGCAGATATCAAAGCGTTCTCTGGGCCTCTACATTAGGTAGGAAGGGGAGGGGCAGCAGTTGAATATTTCATAGGATATAGATGGAAATGGGACGAGGGGCTACACAAGCAAGATGAACAGAGGTCAGGTCAAACCTCTGGTGGTGAAGGGGCACACTAAGGATGTAGGTGAATAAGAAGAAAAAGAGAGGATGTAAACAGAGTCTGAACCGTTGGCTACAGTGATGGCGATGCCCTCAGGATGGATATAAAAAGAAAACAAGCTGGTTATGGAGGGTTTATATTTCTCCTCTGCAGTTTGTAGAAAAGACAGTCAGTAAACGAGGGGTGGGAGAAAAAAACGATACAGTGTAATATAATGATATTTTGCTTGGCAATATTGCACTGGCGGGCTGCACGGTGGTCACCACTGTCGCCTCACTGCAAGAGGGCTGCAGGTTTGAATCCGGCTTGGGAGTTTGCATGTTCTCCCAGTGTTAGCATGGTTTCCTCCAGGTTCTCCTTCCCCCCACAGTCCATAGACATTCAGGTTAATTGATGACTCTAAATTGCCCGTAGGTCTGAATGTGTGTGAATGGTTGTCTGTCTCTATGTTATGCCAAATGCTAGCTGGGATCAGCTCCAGCCCCCCATGACCCCTACCGGAATAAACGGTTATGGATGGATGAATATTGTCGTTGCACATGGACGTCAAGTAATGAGCTTTTATTATATAACCTATTAAACTCTTAACAATCCAATGGCTGCCAGGACCCTGACACTCTTCTGTCTTTCAGAGGTTGTAGCAGGCTCAGTCTTCAAGCTAGAGTGAAGATACTGATGTCATAACACAAAAGCATCAGAAAACACTAAGGAATCGATTGGTACCAACCTTGTCATGATGGAAGATTACTAAACAACACTCTGAAGTTATGCTAAATTCTGGCGAGGAATAACTGGCATGGCCGTTTTCAAAGGGGCCCCTTGACCTCTGACCTCAAGATATGTGACTGAAAACTCTGAGATCAACAGATCAACTGTATCTTATTTGATAAAACAAGACAAGCTGCATAATTTGCAGTTGAAAAAAAGATCATAAATCTTATCGCAATACTTGGGATAGTATATTGTAGAATATTTTAAGTCGCAATAAGATTGTATTGTGACTTAAGTGATATTGTCGTATCATGGGAC
The DNA here is from genome assembly GCA_947000775.1 of Pterois miles. NCBI lineage: Eukaryota > Metazoa > Chordata > Actinopteri > Perciformes > Scorpaenidae > Pterois > Pterois miles. The sequence goes on from CAMQGK010000334.1 coordinate 146,006, forward strand.
CTGTGGTGATTCCCTCCTCTACAGGAAACCCATTTAAACAGCCTCTACGTGAGTTCGACAATTTTATCAATCTAAGATTCAAAAAGCTCCACTAGTGCGGATGTTGCAAAGAACATCAGAACAGAAATAGCTAAATGTTTTGTTATTGTACCGCAGAACTAAGAAGTGTTGGCTGCAGATATCCAACAGTGCAGAACTGCAGAACATTGCCATGGAGATATGCTTTTTCCGTTCGGAAAGCCAGCTGGCAAAGGAAGCACATGTTCGTTAACAATATCCACAGAAGAGAGGGGTGTGGATCGAATATGGCAGCCACTCGCATCTGCACTGATCAAAGCCTATACGTCTACAGCTGTGAGGGAGAGAGAGAGAGAGCTACTGAGTCACTCTTAAATGAGACAAAAAGGTTTACATGGTGCAGCTGGTTGTAGAATGGAGATCTAACTTATTTAGCTGTGTAACAACATGTAAATGAGCAATGGCTTTTAATACTTGCTGATGCATTTAGTGTGTTTGTGTGTGACACGAGCTTATGTTTCAAGTGCGGCCTCCTGGTCCAGAGAGGGGAAAGAAAAAGAGAACATCAAAAACATGTGGGACTGAGAGAGCTCAAAGAAAAATCACCCTCCGATACAAACACTCACACACATGCATATCAGACTGTTGTAAAAGCAGCTGCAGTTTGCAAATGTTTTCTCTTTTTCCCATAGGTAAAATTAACAAAAAACTTTTTTTTAAACTTCAAAACACAAGGAGTTTGAAAAACTACATAGTGATAAAAGACGTATCCTAGTTCGAAAAGTCTGCCTTTGCTTTATTAATGGCCACTCTCACTTTCTCCGGCCCTTTTCATGCCTCCCTCCCTCCATCCACATTCCCACAGCTCTCTCTCTCTGACAGATGGGTAGGTAATGAGTTTCGCCTTTCCCCGTCCAATCGTCTGGGCACCAAAAACTGCCCCCCCACGCCAAAAAATGCCCTTTTAATTTAGCCAAGCACTGAATACAGGGCTATTACTGTTTAGGTACACACATGTATGCACACGCACACACACCTCCCATGACTCCTGGTTGGGTGGGTATGAAACCTTCAATGTCTCATGTGCTAGCTATTAAAGAGCCTGGTTGGTTTCCCCCCTCACCCAGTCCACCCAGGTCCCCTCCCCGAGTGGTGCTCGGGGCTCTTTTCTGTGCATGTTCAAGAGGCCAGGGTTGGCTTTCAAAGTAACCATGGCGGCCATTTTTAGAACACGGCCTCTGTGAGGTTGCCCTAGAAACCCCTTGTGACCGCCCTGGTGAAATCACACTTGGCCCGAGGAGCTGCAGCAAGAACAGTGTGTGAAAGAGGGAGAATTAGCGTATGTATATATATGTTCAGATCCCACAAAAAGCCTGCAGACCACCCACATTTTTTGGGGGGATCCACATCAAAGCATTCCCCCAAATAAATAGCACTTTGCTGTATCTTTCTGTCTGGTTTTGGACTTGTATGAGTGCCGATAAGCCAGCGTGCGCTCTCTTGACCAGCCAGGACCACTTCTGTCTATTCAACAACAAGGGGCCCCAGAAATACCGGCCTCCTGCTCTTATTTCAGGGAGGAAAGGCTCCAGACTAAGACCTGCAACTCCTTCAACATACATCTGCCGTGACGGAAGAATGCCGCCTTTATACGCTCCCTATAAAACAGGATTTAGCTTCCCACATGAAGGCAGGCGGCCGGGCCTGAAAGGTTTGCTTGCCTAAGCACAAAAGTGCTCAGTGTTCCAAAAATCACCACAGTAAATTAGATTGAGCAACATACATATATTTCCGCAATCAAATTAAGATTCCAAGTCAACGGAGAAAATTCAGGCCCAGCAGTGGGGAGGTCATTAAGTTTATTGGCTGAATTGGTTCATGAGTGACTGTCACCTAAATCTAATATGGCACCATGCAGCTCAGACAGCGCTCATCTGTTGTATTTGTGTGTTTGTGTGTGTGTGAGAGAGAGATTCTGAATACATGATTGATTTCAGTGCGAGAAATAAGATGAAACAAATGGGGCTGGTGTGAAAGTGAGTCAACAAAAGCACAGAGGAAGAAACAGAGAGAGCAAATAGATATTTAAGGTCCATTCGCCTGCACCGATTCACTTTAGCCTCGCACATTAATCAAATTACCTCAAGAGCTGCAGACAGACAGAAAGCAACACATAAACTCGACTCTGCCCTGTTCAGGCCCTGACACACCAAGGCGACCTTTGGACATTTTGGGGCCGTCGGTGAGTGTCCGTCGACCTACATTTTATGGTATGTCTCGCACTGTTGATTCTAGTCTGCCCCCGTTGGAGGTTTTTTGGACGATTCAGCTTGTTGAACCGGCAGCGGAGCCCGTCATTTAGAGAAATCACTCCGATTGGCTGTTCAGCTCAAACGAAACGGTGCACGAGAAGAGAAACATGAGGAAAAACAAGCCAACCAGTAAAGCCATAGGAAAAACACAGAACTCTCATTTTTCATCTTCATCTCATTATTCCACTACAGAGATATTTTCACAACGACATGGCCATCTGGAATGAGTGGTGAGTGAGAGTGGTGTGAAAATAGCTTGAAAATGGCTTATATATCCACAGTCCTCTGTCTTCCGGTTTTCCCTTTCTGAATGACGAATACAGACTTATTTAATCTCACTCAGGTGCAGAACGTCCAAGGTAACTGGCTGTCAGATGTAGTCTTTGTGGTGTGTTCGGGGTAACGTGAGGCGACGCAACCGGCGGCCTTTGTCGCCTCCAGCTCTCTGATGTTGGGTTGGTGTGTTCCCAGCTTTAGAGCTTCTCCCATCCACAGGGGACCACCTGCACTAGTTGGGATCCCACTCTGTGCTGACCAAAGATAGCTAAAACATGACTGAGAAAAGGCCCCTGGACTGGAATCTAATCTGTTTGGTTGGACTGAACTGAGAGGCCCTGCTGAAAGGAGATCTGAACCACAACTGAAGACAAGCAGGTCAAGGAAGAGGCAAGAACTGTCGGGCAACCCCCACCTCTAACACCACCTCCATCCCACCCACAGCTAAAAAAGACAATTTCCTCCATCGTAGCTACTTGAACTGGCCCAATTAATATGCCTATAAAGACAAATACAAGGTCTTCCAGCATCTTACAGGGCAGGTCTGTCTGTGTGAGTAACAATGAGTATGTGTGTGTGGTCCTATAAGGAAGCACCCATACAGAGACTATAAACAGAGATCAATGCTATCCTGCAGGAGACCTTGCTCCAGGCGTGTGTGTGCAAGTGTGTGTGTCCTAGGTGTGGGACGGGCTAGAATAACACAGCTGAGCTCCAGGGGCGGCCATATTTATGCCTTAAACCCTCTGGTAGACCAAAAGGCCTTTTCCAACCCCGGGTGTGTTTTCATCACCCACACACACACGCACAACTGAAACCTCTCACAGTCTGAATGCTCATCCCGACAGACACAACCGAGCATGAATTAATGTTTTGAGCTATTCTATGAATTTCGATGCTTTTACTTCCGCTTGAGATTCTGACAGCAAAATATGCATGCTAATCATAGGGATGGGAAGGAAAGAATATCTGTGTGTGTGTGTGTGTGTATCTGTGTGTGTGTGTGCATTGACGACTGTGTGGGTGATTGGAGTTGTCATCAGCTGGCGGTTGAAATGACAGTCGACTACTGGGCCGCTGCCACTTAGTTGTCATGCGGTACATCAGGAATGACTTGCAATTTTCTAACTATCACTTTCAAAATGGATTCTAATTTTGCTGGATTGGGCCTGTCAAGCAGAGCTGGTGTTACTGCTCCGCTGACTGATCCCAAAGGTTGGCGTTCAGAAGGCTGACCAGTATAGAGAGACAGTGAAGCCTCTGTTCAGGGACGTGATAGACACAAGACAAAGGGATAAAGTGATGAGAAAATGAGTTCAGTTAGTAACAGATGAAAGAGACGGTTGCAAGACACCTGAAATTTAGGGATATTTAGCTGGGGCAAGATACTGTTTAAGGAAAAGTTTGACATTTTGGGGAATACGCTCTCTTGCCGACAGCCAGATGAGAAGATTGATAGCATTGTCGTGTCTTTACAGTAAAAATAAAACTTGAGCAAACAACTGGTTAGCTTAGCTTAGCACAAAGACTGGGAACAGGGGGAAGAAGCTAGCCTCCATCCAAACATAGCAAAATCCTCCAATCACCACCATTAATACATCATATCTCTTTTGTTTAATCCGCACATAAACCAAAGTATAGAAACAAGAAGATTTGGTTTTAAAGGCTAATTATGTTCAAGACTATTTCTTGGCCAGGAGCAGTGATCTCCTTGTCTCCATGCTGGAGGGCAGATTTTGTTACCTTTGAACTGAGCCAGATTTAGGGTGACAATATTTTCAAGCCCCCAAACCAGGCCCCTTAAAGCTTCATTAGGCAGTATATTTTTGGCATCATTGCACAAAAATTCTTTAATAAATTTTCATCGTAATTCAAGTGTTTTGAGAGAAAACTAAAATTCGCTGCACCTCTTCGTGGCTCTGTTTTCAGGCTTGCAATGGGAGGCTGTGGCCAATCACAGGTCATTTCAGACAGAGCGTTCCTATTGGCTGGTAGGTGGCGCTTGGTATTTTCTCAAATGATTTCAATTTGGCTGCACAACCTTTCTCATTTTACAACTAAACAGTAACTACAAGATGTTTCAGAAAACATTTGAGGTGAGAAATAGACATTACAGTAACAGAATACTGATTCATATTTGATCAGGGCTGCCAAGTTTGACTGTTTGATTGGAGTTTGCGAGGCAGGCTCCAGATCAGCCGTGACTAGTTGTTTTCCTCCAGCCTGTGAACTCTTGAAGATGCCATTAGGAGGACACCGGAGGACACAGATGCTTCCTTCAGATTACCTGTCTCATATAATGTTGTCAGGATATAGCAATCATTTTATACAAATAACTTGTCTTTAATCATATTTGTTCGATTTTTACCTACTGCAGCTTTAAGTGTACTACATATTCATGCTCACATGTACTGTATGTGTTCATGCACGCACCTATGTGCTATTGTATATTGCTCTCTGGCATGAATATGATCTCTTATATCGGCAATTCCACAGTGTGTGTGCGACATGTTAAATGTAAGCACTGAAAATAAGTACAATATTAAAGTAATTGTGGTGTAACTCCACATTTACTTTACAGATAAAACGCTCAGTAAGAAAGAAAAAAATTGTATTTTCTCAAATGTCGACTATTATCTTAATAGCTTTTAACATAGGTACATACGATAATGTCGCATTTATTATTAACATTAAAAATATAACATTGTCCAATATAGCATACTTAAAAAAAGAAAGACCCAAACAGATTTTTGGATGTTTTTGTTTGTATCAGATTATATATCTGACAAGGCAGGCTATGTTTGTTGTAGTTAACTATTTAACACTTTGGTCTAAAATTACTATTAGGTGTAATTTCAGAATGCCATCTGTGTGGTGTTGGGTGAACTGTCCCTTTAAGCACTATTCAACAAATCTCTGTCACTGGAGAAGCCAGTAGCCTGCTAATTCCGTCTCCTGGCTGTACATTAACTATACATTATCCCAATCCATGTGCAAGGTTCATTAGTGTGAATGAAATTACAGCTGGCTGGAAATGAATGTGTGTAATTAGCAGGGGCCTGTCCCAGTAGAGCCACGCAAGCTATAGACTGAGGTAATGGGATCCATTGAAAAGCCATTGTCTGCTACTTCAAGGCTTCAGTATCGTTGTAACGACAAACCAATGCAGTCGAGACATTATAGCACTCACGTCCTCACGAAGCAGAGCCTGGGTTGAGATGGACCAGTCTGTGTCGGCCGCACATTGTAAAAAGGAATAAACAAAGACTATGGCGATACTTGACTTTCATTGGTTTGGGAATGTGTGTTTGTGAGGCGGAGCTGTGTTTGTTAGATCTTGCGCATAATTTGCTCGCGGAAAGTATGCCAAAAGGACATTTGCTGTGCCTGTCAGAATTGATTACAGATGTGTTTCTCGTGCTGAATTTGAACTTTGCCCTATAAATCCTTTTGAGATTAATCTTTTTGATAAAACAGCTTTCAAAAATTAGTCTTGGCATCAAAGCTTAAAAGCAAAAAAGGGTAAAAAAAAAAAAAAAAAATCAAATCAGATTGTGTGAAGCTAGTACAGCACACAGACAATAAGGCACTACTGTGGGCGCTAACATGGCTGAAAGTGAACAGAATTCATTTGCATATGAAAACAGCTGAAAACTGCCGCATGACTGTGTGCACACACGTGCGAGAATGTGTGGATATTTAGGTTCACTTCTTGTCCATGCCACGAAATAACCTTACACTCTTTACCCTTCCCATTTCGTTTGGAAAGTCACCCGACACACTCCACCACACACACGCACGCACGCACACACACACACACACACACACGTTACCCCACCCTTTGACACACACTCATGATGCCTTCACGCATGCACACATACTGGCTTCAGTGACTCCCTGCAGTCAACCTCCTTCTGCTCACAAACAGCCCCTCCTCTTTCCTTTTTCTCTCTTCAGTAACTGACTCCTCCCCTGTTTCCCCCTCCCACGACACACACACACACACACACACACACACAACGTTGCCTAGCCCTAAGCTGACCCGTTGTGTGTACTGACGTCACACTCTAGACAAGGGGAGGCATCATTCCAGACAGACACACACATACACTCACACACACACATGCACACACACATACACTCACACACACACGTGCACACACACACATGAACGCACACACACACAGGCCCAGCCGAGGGGGGAGCTGCATTCCAGCACAGACACACAAACACACATCACCACGCCTGGCGGTGGGAAGCATGGGGAGCGCTCAGCTGTAGCGGGGAGGTGGGGAAGAGGGCCAGGGGAGGCGAGTGGGGAGGGGGGGTTCATAGGAGGGAGGAGGGAGCGATGGCTCTGAGCCAGTGTTCCTCTGAGCTCAGCACTTCCCCTTTCAGCTCCAGCCAGCCGCCAGTTTGCGTAACGCAGCCCATGCAGCCCTGCCGGCTCGTGCTTAACCCCTTCCTTCCTGGAGTCACCGAGGTCACACCCACTGTTCTCCGTTTTGGCAGCGCATGCCACATCCTGGTGTAAAACACGCCCCTGCCGAACAGCATTCCCCCCGCTCGGGCTGTCCCATTATAGCACCGAGCACACCGGCTCGCTACTCATACTTCCACATTATTACCTGACACAGATGGAGGCAGATACACACACACACGTGTGCAAACACTACAGAGAAATGATACATTCACCAGGAACTAGGTTAACCTCTTATATGCCGCTTTCCTTTTTCATAACTATGTCTTTCTTCTGAATTAGAGATTCTGATTTTGAATTTCTTTTTATAAACCAATAACCGACCCTCGTATTAACCGTTAACTGACAAGATTAGTGTGTTGCATGCAACAGTGCGCCGGCTGCAATATATGAGCACAGCAGACAACTGAATCCTCAGTTCACCCATCTGAAAGAGTTACTGTAGCAGCCACAGTGCTGTGTGTAGTGTCGTGGACATGCAGCCACTTTTAGTTTAGTTTAGTCTAGTTAGCTTTTAGTTTAGCAGGTCGTCAGCTGTGTGTCTCACCGGTGTAACAATAGCAAGTGTCCGACAAATAATGTGTGTGTTTGTGCTACGTTAGCAGCTCCAGCATTGCCGGCGGCTTCCTGCCATACACATACACTCTACCAGCACGGTGTCACTTTAGCGAGCGTCCGACAGACTGTGGGTGTGGTGGCAGTGACTGTGGGGTTGTCGGTGGCGTCATAGCTGTTAAAGTAGGTGTAGCAGACAGTGTGTGTACAGTTTATTTGTCAGTGAATAAACACAACAACTCCAGCTTCTTAAAGTGACGAGCTCAGCTATTTCCTTAATTATTAACATTTCTTTTAACCATTTAATTGATAGCGTTAATCGGCTAAATGCTTAATGGCGGTTGTTGGTTAAATGGTTAATGATTAACACCCCTATTCTAAATATAATGACCTTGTGTAATAATGTAAATATAGTGTGCCTGAGAGTGACTTTGATTTACTGTGACACCTCTCTTTGAAGACAAAGACAACACAAGAGCACTGCAACCACTAAAACACACAAACATTCATTAGCAATTACCAGGCAACTATCATTGCCACAGACAAATGTGTAGCTCACACACTAACCATCTTGACACAGATTTGTTTGGATTATGAAATTACAAAGCATGCCTCATGTGGCGTGGGTATAATGCAGTATATGTGCACATTCAGCTGTATATCCATTGGCCTTCCAAGAGCTTATGTCGGCCAAAGTGTCCAGTCCACCCACAGAGACGCGAGGCCTCGTACATCAGACGTTCCCCCCTAAAAACCCCAGTGAAAAGTGTCATAGCTCACACTAACCACAGCAGACACAGTCCAAGGCGGAGGAATGGGCAGAGCAGAGGAGGGAGGGAGGAAGGGAGGGTCTCTCACATTTAATATCATTTGACACGCGTCATCCAGCATCTCTCAAACGGCCGCTGAGCCTGTGTCAGAGCCGCCGTGCACGCGTACGAAGGTGCACCTTGTATGAACACACAAAACAAAGGCAACCCAAATGTCTCGGCCACCTGGTGCCGTGATCGACGGGTTGCAGCAGAGAACGGGAATTACCGGGATGAAGGCAAGCATTGGAGAGAAAACGGGAGAGGGGGGCAAGAGAAAGGTTGAATACGTCTCCGCTGAATCGTGGTGGTCGATTCTCTTGCCTGCGGGCTATTCCTGTAAATATTGACGTTGATGTTAGGACCACTCTCTTAAGGATAAGCTATAAAGCAAGGGGGGTTAGATTTACTCTGTGCAAACTGTAAGCATCTGAAATCACACGCTACGCTTGGCCTTCTCCAAGCGTGTTGAGGGGAAATGGTGAGAGACTTTCAGGGTGAGGAGCTGCAACCACACGAGGGAACTGAGCTCTCTCAGTAGGTTTACAGCTCGCTCCTCTCCCTGCCTCTCTGCCTCTCTAGATGGTTTAGGTTTCCACTCTCAAGCTAAAAGCAGGCAGCTGACATCAAAACCTTCAGAGAGACCCCTATTTCCCAGAAACAGCTCTCGTTTCATGTAAATAGCTGCCTTTCATGACTCCATTGAGATAAATTGCACCCTGCTGGACAAGAGGGAGACAATGTTCACCCTGGAGCCCCTTTTGTTGACATCTGCATGTGTTGCCATGACAACACAGGTCTTGTCCGGTCTGTGCTTGTATGTACATGTGTCTTTGCATCCAAGGGGGCACCCGCCATGCACACACACGAGGGCAAACACAAGGAAAGCGGGCAGGTCCCCACACATAGAAACAAAAAATACCTCTCATTCTTTGTCAAATACACAGAAGCACAGCTGCACGAAAGCTCGCAAAGAATAACACACGAGCGTGACCAAAACACTGAATCGGGTTAGACTTGCTTCCAACTATGATGTCCTCGTGGGAGGCTGCAGGCAGAGAAGTTTATTACTAATCATCTTCACGTTAAAAAGGGCAAAACTAATCCAACTATGACAAAGCCTTTTCCAGAAACCCTCAAGAGGGCCGTATGTGTCCGGTCAACTGGGAATTAATCTGCTAGAGGAACACAACGATGCATGAATTCCTTTTAATACAAGTGGGTTAAAGATGCCAGTCCTCCTGTGGGACGGTAGTCTCCATCCATCTAACTCTGTAAAGGAATTACCGTGATTGTCTGCACACGCAAAGCATCACATTGTTTAATCAAATTCGCTCAAGTTACCATTTTCATAGATGACAGAAGAATAATCATATCCGTATGCAATTACGCTGATTATGTCCCTTCAGAGACTTGTGAAGTGAAGGACTATGTCACCTCTGAGACCACGTGAAACAAAGGCCAACTGCTATGTTTATATTTCACCACTTGTCTGCACTTTGAGATCCTCGTTAAGTTCATTTGAGTGCCGAAGGAGGTTACGACCAGGGGTTTAATGTGGGATCGAGGAGGTGTAGTAGGGCACATCTGAGGGGGTACATGCCCAGTGCCATGGCAACCATAAAGGAGGTTGAGGGTCTGCATATTAATCATAAGTATAGAAAAAAATATGTGTGTGTGTGTGTGTGTGTGTGTGTGTGTGTGTGTGTGTGTGTGTGTGTGTGTGTGTGTGAGAGAGAGAGAGAGAATCCCCTCCCGTGGGCAAGTCAGCATTCACCCATGAAGTAGGTCAGTGAAATTTGCCCAAATTAGGTCAGTGGCAGTCAATGGGTGCCATCCTGGACAAGAGAAAGAATAAAAGGGGGAGAGGGAGTCTATAAGGTTAGGAGACCAGAACCAAGCGGCTTACTTCAACTTAGCTTTTACATTTAGTTAATTACTATTGTGCTTGTCAGTGCAAAATACACACACACTCTAAACACACCACTCAGCGAGGTACCAAAGCTCCCCCCAAAGCGGACACTTCTTTACAACTTCAAGCCGTCACTTTTTCTCTCCTCTAACATCCCCGGTATCAGAATCAGTGCGCCTCAAAAGCCTGTTTTGATTGAAAATGCTTTTGAAAAGCAGTCCGATTCGGTTACATTGCTTAGGTCTGATTATTTAGCACCCCCTCCTCCCTCTTCCCCCTCTAGCTGTTTGGATGGTAGCTCCTTTTGTCATCTCCCTCTGTTTCGTCGAGCTTTTTTCCCTCCCTATTTTGAAGAATCCACATTGGGAGAGAGGTTGTTGTGCGTTGTTGCCAATAAACGGAGGAACACAGGAAGCTTTGAAGTCGGTGGCACGTTGTGATTTGCTTTCATCGTCCCGTATCTGTCAGTCAACAAGAGAAAACGTGACTCCAAAAGGAAACTTTTGCTGCTTTTCTACCCCTCCCCAATTTCCTCTCCACACACACACACACACACACACACACACACACACACACACACACACACACACAAAACCAAAACAACACAAAATGACAACAAAGGCGGCAAGAACGACAAAGGCTGTATTGGGCATTAGACAGACAGGGAGTGGGCTGAATAATAATCTGTGAGGAGTTGCGAGGTGTTCCAGAATATTCTGATGTTGCTTCAACTGGCGCAGACCGACACTGCTGCTTCTTCCCGGGCTTCCTTGGCCCACTTCCACACAAAGGGAATGGGAGCGTGTGTGTGCACTGTAGCTGTGGGGTGCTCTCTGAACTTTCTCCTGTCAGCCCTGTGTCGCTCATCTCAGAGCAGTTTGGTGTCAGAGAGGAGGAAGAGCATTGACAGGTGTCTTCTGTGGGCAACAGAAGAGTGATGGCGGAGGCTGGGCCTGCACCTAATCACACCAGCCTGCAGCCTTGCTCTGACAGCCGCAGAGGTTGGGAGGGGAGGAGGGGGGAGGAAGTGCTCCCATCCCTGGGCAGCGATCAAACTCGAGCCCCCGGCTTGCCTGGAGATGCGACAAGGCCCACTTCCCCTTTCGCTTGCTTTTCCCCCATCCTCCCCCTGCTGCCAATCATGTGTCATATGCTTCACACTCTCGCATGCATCTGCGTGCTGAGCGTATGTGTTTGTGCTGGGGCCGAGCCTGTCTACACAAGTTAGAGAGAAGCGAGAGACAAAGAGACGCACGAGGACACAGCTTCGCGAGGAAGCGGTAAGCCAGAAACGACCAAATGTACGAGCCGAACGTGGCTTGGAGTAAAGCGAGCCACAATGAGTTACAGTGACTACTAGCCAGAGAGAGAAAGATGCCTGGCTAGAGAGGCTGCGTATAGGAGCCAGAGAACTGAACTGCAGCCAACCTGGATGAGGCCTCGGTCCAGATACGTTGGGACAGTACCAGGGGCCCAGCTACAGCCCGTCAGAGCAGGGAGGAGGGGGTGAATTAGCAAGAAAATACAGAGTGAAAAAACAGAACAAGGGAGAAAGAGAGAGGGCAGGCTTATAGGCAAAAAAAGAGAGAGGGGTTTTGAGGCTTTTCAGCTCCGAAATGGGATGGAGGGGGATGGTTGGAGGGAGCTGCTGAGAGTCAGGCAGAGCTGGAGCCGAGGCTCAGAGGCAGGGCCAGGGCTGAGCTGGGGCTGCTGAGAGAGGAGCCAGGGCTAGAGGCCAGAGGAGGGAGGGAGGGGGGCTGAGAATAGGAGGAGGAGGCTGTGGCAGAGCCGGGGCTGGGGCCGGGGCCAGAGCCAGGGGCCCGAGCTTTAGATTTAGTCAGCTGTTCCTCTGGCCAGCAGCTGGAAGGACGTAGGGAGAGAAAGGGAGGGGAGGTAGCAGGGGAGGACAGCGCCGAGACTCCGGGAGGAGAAACGGAAAGTGAGAGGAGATGGAGAGGAGAAAGAAGGGAAAAAAATAGCACAGCGATGGAGAAGGAGAGAAAGAAGGGGGAGAGGGTGGTGGTGGTGGAGGTTTGGAAGGAGGACAGTGGAAAAGCCATTAGATTCCTATGAGAGAGAAAACAGCGCTGAGAGCAGACAGACTGACAGAAGGTGGTTAAGGCTCACTGGCTTTGCAACCACTCTTCCCTTCCTCCCTCGCTGGTCCTCCTGCTCCTCTCTTCTCTCCCTCCAGCTATCCCTTCATCCTCCTCCTCTCCTTCCGTCACTACTCTCTGGCTACCTCCTTCTCAACCAGTTGTGCCTCAGTAACAGCCCTGCTATTCATTACGCACGACCTGCAGGCATGACCCTAAAAACACACACCGAGATCCCAAACAGGTGCCCCCCCCCCACGCACACACACATACAGCAGCAAAGGGATCACACATGACTGAAGGGGGGAGGGACGTAGAGTGTAGACAGATGGGTTGGAGTGAGAAGAGGGAGCTCTCTGTGGCCGAAGAACAACAACTAGGAAAAGAGGGATGGAAAGAAGAGAAAACACTGAAAAAAATGATGTAATTAAAGCAGAGCGTGTACATGCTTTGTTTCCATAACAGTGGTGAAATGAGATTTGGAGTAGGGGAGCGAGGGGCGAGGGTTTGCCACGGGGCAAGCAGCCGCTGCTAGCAAAGCACTTTATGGCCTATTATATTCCATTCAGATGGGCCAGGCGTCTGGGATAAAAGCATTTAGTCTGTGCGTTAGTGAGTGACTCAGCACTTGGAGCCTTCACAGGTGGACCCCTTCATAGCTACACAATGCATATCAATGAAGTGGCCTGCTCTATGCATATGGATCACTCACTCCCACACCTCCTGCCTCTTTTTCTCACCTCCTCCTCATCCGCCTATGCCACCTTTTTCCTCCTCAACCTTTCACACCTCACTATTTTCAGCTAGATTTAAGTAATTCCACCTGCTGCTCTATGTAAAAGACTTGATCAGGACGGTATCCAGTAATGCAGGAAATAAGAGGTTGGAGAGGATGAATGGGAACGGTGCGCTCCAAAAATAAACATGCATCCCTTTGCACATTTCTTGTAAGTTATTTGCCTTTTCCTCAAAATTAGGAGGACATTTTTGTGCATGGCTGGAATAGCTGGCCCACCTCCTCTCCTCCCCTTCCCTCTCATTTAGTGTTGAGACGGTAGACAGCCCCCCCCCCCCCCCCATTGCTTCCTCTCCATCACTCTCTTGTCTCTCTACAGCTCTCCCTCCACCCATCTGCCCTTTCCTCCTCGTTCTACCTCTGCACCTCTCTATCCCCTCCTCTCCTCCCCTCGGTGGTGGTTAATGGCACAGGGATCCAGCGTGGAATATAGATCAGCGCAAGATGGATGGGGCACCAGGAGCTCCGGCCAGTCCCGTAGGTCCCAGACCAAAGATTAACTAAATATTAGCTGACAGAAAGAGAGAGAGAGGCAGGGACACAGCTGCAGCTGCTAGTGCCACTGCCAGCAGAACAAACGACAGAGACTGTTTTTAACCCCCTTCGCTCTCGGGAGAGGGCGAGACGCATGCGACGAGCACACAAGAGATGCAAAAATACCCACAACGCAGTGGGAGATGTACATACTGCCGTGCACGTGTACGCACATGATATCAGAGGCACCCTGGGAGAAGAAGTCCACTAATCACATTCTCTCCTCCCCCTCTCTGCCCTGCCAAGGCGGATGGCGAGGGGGGAAAAAAGGAATAAATCTTTATTAGGCGATGTGTCCCTGCTTTATCGATCGCTTCGCTCCTTCCCTCCCCTCCTCCCTCACCGCCCCCTCTCTCTTTCTCTCCCCTCCTTTTGTTATTTTAGGCGTGTGTCTGCCATCCAGTCCAATTGAGTCAGGCTATACATCAGAGAGGACCATTACCCACGTCTCCCTGGGCCAGGCTGTCACTGGCGGTAAGGGGGTAGGTGGTGAGGTGGTGTAGCCACACAGGAGGGACAGCTAGCCGGCTAACGGCTAGCCAGACAGACAGGCAGCCAGATAGTAGGTTTTGGGCAAGAATGCAGACAGACAGGGTGGCAGGCTTTCTCAGCAATGCCAAGTAACAACAATGGTGGATCTGTAGTCCTGTATGGTTGTTTGAGCAGAGTGCAGCGCAGAGACAACCTGATTTATGGGGCTAATTTCCCACCAGCTAATAATACTAAGGAGTTGCAGCAAAGGATATACCCCAAAATACTCTGATTCAAACCCAGCAGCTACACTCTGTCAGGGCTGCAGCTAATAATTATTTCCAGGCCATCAATCTATTCGTTATTTATTTAATTTTTGTTTGGTCTATAAAATGTAATAAAATGGTGAAAAATGTCAATCATTGTTTCCCAGAGCACAAGATGACCTCCTCATATGTCTTGCTTTGTCTGCAAGTCAAGGATCCCCACTGTGGGACTAATAAAGGTAGATCTTATTCTTCTTCTTACTGTCATAGAAGAGTAAAGAAACCATAAAATGTTCACATTTCAGAAGCTGGAATAATTTTTAGCTTTTTTTTCTTAAATAACTCAAACTGATTAATCAATTGTCAAAATAGTTGCAGATTAATTTAATAATAATAATTTAATAGTTGACAGCTAATCAATTAAGTGTTGCAGCTTGAAACTCCGGGTATGGATTTTTCATTAAAAATGTCCCAGTTTTAGTTCAGATGTGACAGTAATACTGTTTTTTTTTTTTTTTGAGAAACAGCGGCATAATTTTCAACAAAAAGACTTTTTTTGAACAAAAGGAAGTTCTCAGATATTGAATACTGTATAACACAAGCAGCCGTACCAGGACTTTGTCTATAAAACAGATCAGGACCTTTCTGATCAAAGAACAAGATTTTGAATTGGACCAGATATTCGATGCCAGCCAGAGATAGAAGAAGTACTACGCTCTTAAATAAAAGTAGCAGTACCACATTGTAAAAATACTGTTACATGTAAAATCCTGCATTCTTAATTGTACTTAAGTAAAAGTACAAAAGTATTAGCATCTAAATATACTCAAAGTACCAAAAGCAGCACTCATTAAACAGAATAATATATGTTATACTATGGTATCATAAGTATGTTTTCACCACTTTAATGTTGCGGCTGGTAAATATGGACCTCATTTTAACTACTTTACTCTCTGGTAGTTTAATCTATAGTAATACATCAGCATTTATTAATTGAATATATTTTGTTTAAATTATCAGAATCTGTAAAGTAGAGCTGTCCCAAATATAATTTTTCGGGCTTTGAAACTTGGGTGAGAAATATTTAAAGGTATTCAAAGTTTCAGGACAGTACTGCTGTTGTACTACTGTGCACACTCGCACCTCTACATATGACAAACTGTCTGATAATAACTAATAATTTATGTTGAATATTAATAATGTTGTGAGATTATTCTTTATATCATGAGCTATTTTAGAATATATATATATATATATATATATATATATATATATATATATATATATATATATATATATTAAATACTTATATACTTACATATATAAATACTGATTTGGAAGTTGGTTACCATGGCAACGACCAAAGCTCTGAAGCATTCAGATCAGCTCTATTGTAAAGTAACTAAAGCTGTCAGATAAATGTAGCACAGTTAAAAAGTACAATATTTCTCTCTGTGATAGTATCGTAGTATAAAGTAGAAGAAAATGGAAATACTCAAGTAAAGTACCTCAAACTTGTACTTAAGTACAGTACTTGAGTAAAAGTGTTTAGCTGCATCCCACCGCTGATGATAGCCTTCGGTACTTGACAATCTGTGACACTCAGTGCTACAAACCAAAACAGTCCTGAGTACAGAGTAAAAACCTTGACCTGTGCAATAAGCATTCAACGCGTCATCGAGCAAGACACTGAACTGCTCACTCAGTGCATCAGCTAAATGACTAACATAAAAAGTAATGACACCAGATTAATCTGTGAAGGGCAGAGCACCCCGACAATGTTCCAGGGTGGTCCTAAACACCAAGAAACATCAGGGTGAGGATCATTTAGAAACGTCAGAGAAAGGACACAACAGCAAAGACATGTTCCTCTGCTAATTCCAGGCGGTGCTAAACAGAGAGCCTCTAAATGTAGAAGCAGCGATAGCTCCTGACGTCTGGATGTTAGCACTAAGCACAGCAGAGAGAACAGGAGCTGGCTAGCCGGCTAGCCTTCCTTTGGGAGTTTAGACACAGGAAACACTATGGAAACATGCTGTATCTAGATAGGGGCAGTGTAAATAAGATATGAGTTTCTATTGCGTGGCTTGGGAAATGAAACTGGAAAATTGAGAAGGGGAGAAAAAAAAGAGCTTATAAACACGAGGAAGGAATGCATGAAAGAGAAGGAGGATGGGTACAGGTATGGAGTGATGAGGAGAAGAAGAGCGAGGAAATAAGACAACAGGGAGATGAAGAGCAGGAATGAGGTAAGAAAAACAACAAGCAAGGAAGAAAATTAGCAAGAAAGAGCTCCTTCAAGACAAAACCCTTTCGAAGGGCAAACTAGATTCCACAGTCAGCTGAAAGCCGTCTTCTCCTTTTCTTTGAATCTCTCTCGTTCTTTGTCTGTCTCTCATGCCTGGAGAGCCTTTCTGGCTCTATTCAGTCCCGCTATTCCACCGAGCAGTGAATGCATGTCTCACATGCCACACGGCCACGACATCGTTGGACCAGGCACAGCCAGAGTCACCTCACACTCTCAGGACCTCCTCCTCCTCCTCCTCCTCCACATAGCTCACACAGCACTCAAGCCTGCCGGGCAAGGAGAGAAAGGAAGGGGGGAAACTCCCCCACTCAATCTGGCTCGGATTCCCGATTGTTCCACTAAAAAAAAAAAAAAAAAAATCTGGGTTTTGTACTTTCTCTATCTCCTCTCAGACTCAGGTGAGAAATTGCTTACTGGGACATGCAAAACACACATTCAATCAGGCAAGCAATCTTTTCCTTTGCTCAGGTGATGTTTATTGGAAAACAATAATGTGAGCATAGGCCCGTCTTTTAAGCAGAGCAATCGGCCGCTGGAGGGACAGTCTGACCAGCTTGACCTCTGGCTTTAGTAAATCCCTGGGGGTCAAGTGAAGAGGTCAGCAACGGGCCAGCTCAATGCTGGGGAGGCACCAGTCGATGAGTGAACACCTCTGTTGGTGTGTGGTGTGTGTGATAGGGGTCAGCAGCAGGTAAACCCGCATCCTCTGCTGTTGTTTACTTTCAGGCGCCGAGTCACCGGCACCAGTGTGTGTCTTAGAGCGTGTGTGCAAGCGAGTGTGTGTGTGCAAGTGGAAATGGGATAGTGTGGGAATGATGACAGATGGGAATGTCATCCACCCTCTTATCATTTACATGCCTCACCTTTATTCAGCCTGACACACACGGCTGTAAACACACTAAGTGAGCCGTTAACACACAAAGTCATGCACACATATGTTTGTATTCAAACACACCTAAAGACAGGCTGAAAGAATCTACCTGCACATAAAGGTCTGTGTAGGTATCTGCAGATTTAATGTTTGTCCAGGAAGCAGCTTGAAGGTGTGAATGCCAGGAGTGAAGGAAACAAATCAATAAAGCCTAGTATTGTGATAGTCCTAAAACCCGGCACTGAGTTAGCATTTAAGCACTTCCGCTTCCATCGTATGGAAGTCAATGGGTTTTTAGTTAGATGCCTGAAATAAAGTCTGTGGTTAACACCAGCTTAAAGGGTTTTAGCGTTTTGTTCTATGACATAAAATACATCAACAAATATCCCACTCACAAATTTTTAAGCTTTTACATGTGTTGAAACAGGCAGTTAAGTGGATAAATGAATGATGATAAACGTCATCACGGCGAACGCAAATCCGCTTTTACAGCCTTGTTGTGTATACAACAAGGCTTAGTTTTTTACTTCTGGCGATTGCATTAATACTTCAAAAATCATACAAGTGGTGTTCATTTGTGGAGATTATCTTGCTGAACAAAGCGTGTAAGTATCATAAAAGTTTGTTTGCCACAGAGCTTAATTTCTGCAATAATCCAAAACCCAGCAGGAATATCCTGTTGGCTTTTTGTCGAGGGGAACCAGGGCGATGCTAACTTCCTGGTTGGCCTACATCATACCTGGAGCACTCTATCGTGGATAAAAAAAAGTCTCCACACCCCTGTTAAAATGTTTTTTGTGATGTGAAAAAATGAGACCATGATAAATCAATTCAGATCATTTCTTCCACCTTTAATGTGACATAGAACTTGTACGATACAATTGAAAAACAAACTGAAATCTTTTAGGGGGAAAAAAATTTTAAAAATGTGTTTGCACACCTTCTTATAACTGGGGATATGGCTGTGTTCAGAATTAGCCAGTCACATTCAAAGTCATGTTAACCTCACTATTAACCTCTTAACCATGCGACACCCTGCCAGTGGGCCCGGCCACTATTCTGTATTTCAGAAGTGAGCTCAGTCTTAAAGCTAGAGTGAAGATGCTGATATCATATCACACTAGAAAACCTAAAGAATCTATTGGTACCACGCAGCAGAAAGAAAGTTAGTTAAATTTTGGTGAGGAAAAACTTGCATTTCAAAGGGGTCCCTTGACCTCTGACCTCAAGATATGTGGATGAAAACTCTGAGATGAGCAGAGTGAAAACTGTTTCTTCTTAGATAAAACAGATGTTGACAAACTGCATAATTTTCAGTTGAAAAGGGCAATATATCGCAATACATCTTAAAGCAGTATCTCAAAATGTGAGAATGCACACTCCGCTCTCAACCCAGCGATCATTCACAATCGCATCAAGAGTCAAAGATCCTTGGTGGTCTTTTCGGCGAGCAGCGTTTACAGTAAAGGTTTAATGCACACTAAACACTACAAGCAAAAGTTGAGATATTCTTTTCTACGCTCTTCGTTTTTGTCTTGGATAGATCAAAAAGATTGCCCTAAATCTGGGACAACAGCAGGTAACTCTCCAGTCTGTCAGAAGAGTATACGGTGATTAGGTGAAAACACACATATCATTTGTAATCTTTGGGCTGATCCAAAGCTGTTTTGCTAATGGAGAGAAGCAGCTGTTGACCAAACTGGACAGAGAGGCTCTGTTCTGTGAAAGCGTGAAAGCATGGTTAGTCTTTAACGCGTATTCTCAGAGTAAGTACACACACACAGTATACATACATTGAACCTTCTACTGCAGTAAGCAGAGTCTTGGCCTGCTTTGTGCTTATTTCAGCAGCCCATTGGTGCAAAGAGGAATTCATTAAAAAGAAAAAAAAAAAAGTGAAAGGGAGCATCAGATAGGAGAACGCTGAGTGCTGCATTCCCCTGTTGTTATTATTGCCAAATCGAAGAGAGAAGGGCGGCTGGTAATAAAAGTCATTAAATGAAATAGAAAAAACAGCTTTTAATGGGGCCTTGTCATTGTGGATTTAGTAGCCTTTCTATCGCCTGCTCCCTCTGCTCCGTTGCCTGTGCTCACAGTGAAGAGAGGGGGCAGCGGCTCTGTGGAAGGAGCACCGGATTCCTAGACAGAGTCAGCCAGCCGAGGAGCTGTGCTGCTGACGCACACCCAGCAGCCACAGTCTGGGACAGGAGACAAGTCAAGCTGGAACGAGGACCGGGGCAGACGTTAGAGAGCTCACACTGGAACTTTATTACTTTAGCCGGTTTATTTTAACTGGGGCAATGCACGCTGATCTTGTACATTGAGCGTCTCTGAAAATGAGCCAGTATTAGCATGCTGGGTAATTTTGGGCAACTTGGTAATCGGCCTGGGAGTGTGGCAGACGCAAGGTGGCTAGAGCTGGAACTGGGAATGGTGATTTAAGAGGGGAGGGGAGGGAACGGCTATGTCTGGGACCAGGAATGGGACTGGGAGGGAGGTTGGCTCCAGTCAGGTGGAAGGACTGGAAATATAAGACGAGATGGCAGAAGGACTGTCTAGTGGTACGTCTTGGGTACAGTGTTGGAAATGTGAAGAGCAAGAGACCGTTACGGCTGGGTGTAGAGGATGGAACACGGCTGGCTCATGGACGTAATGCTCTGCGGTGGGAATGATCTATCTAGAGGCACATCTGGGTCCCGGAACGAGGTTGGTTAGAGTTTGGAGTTGGGGCTGTGACAAGCATTGGGGCCTTCTGGAAACTTCTGGGAACGTGACGGAGCAGGCAGAAGAACCAGTGGTCATCTATCACTCACGGCGCGGCAACGCCAGGTTTTGTTGTCTCATGGGTTGAGTCCTTGAGGGGGCCACCCAGATTGGAAAGTAGCTGCTTACTGTCTGCAAGTAATCGAAGGCGGAAACTGAGCTTGTGCTGAAACTCATTATGAGCAGAATGAAAGTAATTATCACGTAAACACATTTCAGATTTACAGTGATGCTTACTCTAACTTCAGTTTACATGGAAGATATTTGACGCAACTTGAGGTAAACAAAAACCCCGTTACTTGAATCCAAACATTATCAAATACCAACATTGCAAACGCTGGCTATTAAACTGAGAAAATTTGTCTATAGAAATATGCACACACTTGCACAAAGAAGCTAACGTGTTTCCATTAAGCGATAGCTGAAAAGCATCCTATCTTTTTTCCATTCAGCCAACAAAATGGGACAAAGACCTGGACTCAGTCAGTCAGAGGGAGCACTTCCCCTAAAGACTCAATGTCTCTTCACATGGATGCAGTTGCTGCCCCTCTCTCTCCCTCGCTCCCTCTTGGACATCCATTTGTTTACACTAGCTCTAGGCTCAGCCATGTTTCCATGACGATACAAGCCCAGGGATAGTCACATGGCTGGGGGTAGACCTGAGGCACCGGATCCAGGACCACTACTCCTTCAACACTAACCTTTTAGAGGCTCGGCCCACAAACAACATCTGATAAACTCACCTAAGAGCGTATCATTTAGAATAACATCACACATTTTTTTTAGGGAATAATCTTCAAAAGTCCAGAGTCATTTTGTGTCAGCGTCTCTTTACAGTCCTGAGTCACAAGTTGAGCCTTTTTACAACACACTGGTTCCACGCAGTTAAACAGCATATGCGTCCTGTCTGTCTCTCTCTGTCTCTCGTGGTAGGCATGTGGGCTCAATCTCAACGGGCATTGTAAAAAGATAAAGGAACTCTCTCCAACCTAACAGGAAAATAAAACCAGATCCACCCACATGAAAAGAAACAGCCCACACACCAACAAAAACAATAAGCCCTCACCCACCAAAAAAATCCAGCCTCGGCCTGATAGCATCTCACAGACGACATGCTTGTGCAAGATTCGCATTTGGCATCTTAAATTCTGCGCCTCCATGAATAAAAACGCTTGAAATGTTGCTGTGGGTCCTAAAGAAGCCTCGTGAATGCTTAGCTCAAAAGTACAAAAAAATGTGTGCGCGCGCAAGTGTGTGTTTCTTGCACAAACACGCTCGGTGTTACTCCACCTTTGTAAGCGGCGCAGATTTCTCCTTGGCATGTGGCTCGCCGCTTTGTCACACAAACAATAACCTACCAGTGTGTGCAAATATTCTTTGTTGTTTTATCAGTCTCTTTGTTTTGTGGGTGTCGTCCGTGCCTGTGTGTTGTATTGTTTTAAATTATGTCTGATGCTGCCACGGTTCTGCCTGAATGCTAAGCACACATGTGATTTAAAGTCAATAGGAAATGACATATGGCTCCACAGCTCCTCTATGCACACACACCTAAAGTGTGCTTTTTTTTTTTACGTGCTAACCATAAGGTTCAGGAGAGTCTGTGTTATGATTTTCACCATCTGCGTTACGAAAAAAAAAAAAAAAAAAAAGGAACAGGTTAAAAAACAGGGAACCACCAGCCTGGCTGTTATTTCACCGTTTCATTGACATCATGATAAAACGAGGGTGAGAGAGAGAGAGTAGATGACGCAGAAACCTAATTAAGATTCTCCCGAGCGTGAACAAATTAACCTGAGTTATGAGCGTGCAGAAGCACAAGACAGACACACACATATGCACATGCACACAAATTCGTCTCTGAAATAGGTGGAGCAGAGGAGGATGACATTCACACTCAAACAGGCATGACTGCCATGGACATTCAGTGATATTTTAAGCAGGGGAATGGCAAAATAGTATGGGCTATCTAGTCCAACAACACCACCATGGAAAATGCACCAAAATAGGCTACAGGATATCTGCTTTCATTCTAGTTGAATTTAAAACAGCCTCAACAGCCTCATCACTCAGATTTGGGGCAGCAGCATGATAAAATGACATGTAGCTTCATGTGAGAAATTAGCCTAACAAGGGGAGTCGGATGAATAGGCTGTAGCATGTAGCCTAATGACATTGCAGGGAGCGACATATGCCAGGCATCAGTATGTCACTCCATAGGGACATGGGGCTTACGGTAAGAGGATAGTGAGAGTGAGGGGTGGTGGTGGTGGGGGTTATGGTTTATTTACCTCCTGGCACAAAGCCCTGAAGGCAGAGAGAGGGGGTGGATGTAAAGAAATATGGGGATGAAGGGTCAAAGGGGGAGGAGCAGGACAGGACATGTCTTATATGAATGAGAGACTGGGGGGATGAACTTGACCCAGACTGGAGGACTAAGACAGGAAGGTAGGGTAATGAAGTGCAAACATGCTTTGTCATGCCATGTTAGAGCCATAGGATTAGAACTCTATAATTAGAGGACGGGGCACCATAATACTAGCCTTGCTTTCAGCGTGATGAGCCGCCGAGTCTAAATTACACAAGGGGGGCTGGAGAACAGATGCTGTGATCAGAACAGGCAGCTCTGGAAGTTTTTTACGCCGGTAAATGATGCTCAGTTAAAAAGGTACGGCACGCTCTGATTGACAAGCTAAAGAAACTTGGCACACGGTTGAGATTTGCCGTTACCAGGGGCTGTGTCAAAGTTACAATAATGCGCTAACACACATTTGTTTTGACGCTGCTAATTTCTTTAACGCAAACGATCTTTCGGGGATTGTAGTGGTCTCAGTTTTAAAGCAACGCTCTAAACTTGCATCTAATTCTGGCAAGGAAACACTGGCAAGTCACCCCCTTTGACCTCTGACCTCAACATATGTGAATGAAAATGGGTTCTACGGGTCTACGAGTCTCTCCTATACAGACATGCCCACTTTATGATAATCACATACAGTCTGGGGCAAGTCATAGTCAAGTCAGCACACTGACACACTGACAGCTGCCATGTTATGATTTGAGCCTATTTTTTATGCTAAATGCAGTACTTGTGAGGGTTTTTGGACAAAATTTGTCATTGTTTTGTGTTGTTGATTGATTTCTAATGATAAATATGTATTCATATTTGCATAAAGAAGCATATTTGCCCGCTCCCATGTTGATGAGAGTATGAAACTCTCTATAATCTCCTTCTAATGTTTTGAACAGACAAAAAGTGTGTGATTAATTTGCAATTAATCGCGATTAAATATTTTAATCAATTGATAGCTCATGACCATATAATGTTCTTGGAGGTTGTTGGGCTGTTGTCTGAAGCTACATGCATATTTCATTATCTGAAGTTTTTAAATATATTATACACACAGAGCCTTTTCACACAGGTTGGGGTTAGATGTGTGCTCAGCGGCTGACAAATTCATCACTGATTCAGTGGCAGAAAGAGTGCGAGAGGGCTGAAGCTGGGTCGTTATAACACTCCTATAACAGGAGGAGAAGGAGTGGTGGACCGCTAGATAACACTCGCATTCGTATATGAATATTTATCTCGGAGGCTGGCATTGGAACAGATGAGCTCGCATGGGAGAAAGAACAACTCATCCATCTCACTCTCGCCCATTCTCCGCGCTTCATTCTTTACTTTCAGACATCCCCTTCTCTTGCAATCACCATTTCAATGCCTCTTTCCTCTTTTGCATTTTCCACCCACTTTTTCCCTCCAGGCTTCCCCTCTTTTTCTTGATATCACCCGATCTATCGCTCTTCCCCTTAAACGCCATCCCCCCTATCCGTTCCTTCCACACCACTGATGTATGGAAAGAGATGGAGAGGAAAAAAAGGAAGAGGAAGAAAAAAAAAAGCGTGTGATTAATGTCTTTGAGAAAAAGATAAATAATCACAGGAGACTGGGGGCTGGTAGTTGGCCTTAGGGGAGTAAATATGGAGAGTTTTATAGCTGCTCACTTGGGAGAGAGGGAGGTGGAGGAGATGAGAGGGGGAGGAAAGGAATACAGCGACAGCAGATCCATTCAAGTATATTAGCTTTCCCCCCCATACACAATAACCTCCGCATCTATTCTATTGCTCTACTGTCTTTCATCATCAACACTGAATCCCATCCCACTGACAGCACACACACACATACTAGGAGCCACACAAAGCCATGCACGCCTGTGTGCACACACACACACCCACCCTACACTTTTTTTTTTTCCAGGCCAGACCCACTATATGTGTTTGATGGGCCAATACATGTGGTGTGTGATGTGGCTGACAGCCCCCCTCCCATGCTGCCCTGCTTTTAAGCCCTCATCCTCCAGTGGCTGCCTGTCCCCTGGAGTAGATTGCATCTTTTATTTATCATTTTTTCTCTTCCTTGGCTTTATTTTCCAAAGCACCCCCCCCCCCCCCCCCCCAAAAAAAAAAAAATTCTGGGGCGAAAATTGCAATCAGCATAACATGCCCTCCTCCTGCTGTGTACTCGCCTGTCATCCTCCACTACTCTGTGAGCATGCGGGATGAGACTGACAGCCCGTGTAGACGAAGACACACACAGATGCATGCACAAACCCCCTCTGTGTTTATCAAACCCCCCAGCATAATCTCTCTCTTTCACACACACACACAAAAACATGCATGACCAAAGAAAATGACCCCATTCCCCTCTTTTGTCACCATTTCGGACTATTTTCCATAGCGCGCACACACACTACTCACTGACGCCTTACACTATTTTACCCCGTGCTGGGTGTTTAGCTTCCTAAAGCCCCAAAAGAGTGAGCACACAAATGAGTCTAATGCTGGGGAATCTGGTAAACAGGCCAGAGAGGGAGGGAGAGCTGCCTGCCTGTCTGCCTGCTCCATGGCTACTATTGTGCACTGCACATTCTCTGAGCCCACAAGAGCTGAAGCCATCTCCACACAGATTCTTTGGAGGGATAGTAAGCCAAGAAGTGAGAGAGGGAGAGGGAGCGAGGGAGATAGGGTGAAGGGAGGGAGGGAGGAGGAAGAAGATCATGCATAAAATCTTGTTTGCAGAATGCATTAAGATTCAGATGAACTGGGGAGGGTAATGGGATTAGAATCCTGAACCGTTTCCAAGGGTGGGGAGTCGGATTGACAGCTGAGTCTATTGCACTGACGATTGCAGTGAAATATTGTGGCTCTGGCAAAGGCAGCCAGCCAGCCAGGCAGGCAGGCAGGCAGGCAGGCAGGGGGTTGCTGACAGCACCTCTGTTTACTCCAAGCTTTACCACAAATAATGCAGCAGACAGACAAAATGCATCTTTTCCTTTACCAGCAGCATACAGCTGGGGCTTTAACTGAATATTGGGAGGAAAGCAGAAAAGCTTCAGTCTGTCTCACAAAGGTGTTTGGCAAACAAAATAGAAGCACTGTGGCTTTAAATCACCGTCCCTCCCACCCTTTCTAAATATCGCCTATTTAGCCAGCGGTGAAAAGATATAGGGGGCTTTTGTCTGCGTACCCATTGGTGGGGGCATGGAGAGCTGGAAAGACATAAAAATAGGAACAAAGTGCTAAGCTTCCAATTGGGATGGCTCTCGGCAGTTCAATGCGCGCAGCTCAGTGGGCAAAAACAAGGAGAAGTGGGCTACTATTATGGGCTTATCTGAAAATAGGCTATTCTCACACAGCTATAGGGTAGACTGGTGTGGAAATATCCTGCATTGTTTATAATACACAAGGCTACGGAAGGCAAACACAAGCCCTTTAAAAGTGTGGCATGGTTCCATAGGAAAAGGCAAACAGTGCGAGTTATTTGTTTTGTTTACTGTGGGCTGTTTTCCTGTATTTTTCTAACGTTATAGTCCACTCACCGACTTGCAATACGTTGTCCACCCAGCCACCCTCTAGCAGAGTGACACCCCGTAGGAAAGGCAGCTGGGTCTCGTCATTATTATCCCCGCTAGTTCCACTTTCCTCTCCTCCGGCGTTGAAAGAGGAATACATACAGATCTCCTTCTCGCTTCTCGGGAATGACCAGTATACGATCCTCCGCTGGACGGGTTCCGGGATCCTCTCGAACCGCTCCTCCACCCTCTGGAACGGCCACTTCTCCGCGACTCTGCGCGCCGCGATGTCGAGCAACGACTCGGGGTTGTGCGTTTTTCCATTCCCCGACCCTCCCGGAGCGGACCCTGCGCCGCCACACAGGACTCCTCCAGCCCGCTGCCCCTGCCTGCACGCCGGGTTGTAGCCGGGCCTGCAGCAGAGCCGCTTGGCTGGGGGCTGCTGGACTCGCTCGGCCATGATCGCACCGCTTCCAACCTGAAGCGCAGTTCCTCTCCGATCATATAAACGGGATAAGGAAGAGAAAAGGGCAATCTCGCACCGATTGTTTGCCGTACATGGAGAGACTGCCCTTATTTGGAGAGGGAGGCGGCGCCTGCGAGTTCCGTGAAGTCCTTTGTGTTGTCAAAGTAACCGGGATGGGCGGGATCCTGGAGAGCTGCCAGCGCACGAGTGGCGCTATAAAAGGAACTGGAGGCGGAATTCCCGGACGTCGGCAAATCCTTTGTGAAGCCGTTTGGGAGCGCGAGGGCGGAGCCCCGGCGGCCGACGGCCTTTGAAGTTCCCTTCTTATTTGAGTTTAAAGGCGGGGACTTAATCCAGGGGCGGGCTCGCAGTTTCCCACAGGGGTAAAAGGGGGCAAGAAAGCTGACTTTTTTCCTTTGGAGCCTGTGCTACCACCCCGGGCTCCAGCTCCTTCAATAACAACGTGATGGTTGTTTTCGAGGCTTAAGTCCAAAGGACTCTCAGCTGTCAGAGACAGAAAGGGCGTGGGAGGAGGAACATAAAGATACGGAGCTGGACATGCCTGTCTTCTGTAGCCATTAATCAGTCATTTTGGTCAGCATTTTGCCATTTTTTTTTTTTTACTGTGCAGCAGTTTATACAGACTAGTAATCACAAACACTCTGAAAGACTTCACCCTCTCACTGTTCATTTAGGCCCTATATTGATTTTATAAAGAAAGATCAGAATAAATTCATTACATGTTAACACAGATTCCTTTAAACACCACCAGTTCCTTTAAAACATTAACACAACTTGCGATTTTTAGGTTGTAGCAGGCTCAGTTTTAAAGCTAGTGATGATACTCGTATCATGGGAAACTAGAAAACCTTTTGGTACCAAGCGTTGTACATATGTGTCGCAAAAGGAGGCAAAACAACACAAACTTACTCCAAGGGGTCCCTTGACCTCTGACCTTAAGATATGCAAATGAAAATGGGTTCTGTGGGTACCCACGAGTCTCCCCTTTACAGACACTTTATGATAATCATGCAATTTGGGGCAAGTCAGCACACTGACAGCTGCTGTTGCCTGTTGGGCTGCAGTTTGCCATGTTAAGATTTCATCATATTTTTTTATGCTAAATGCAGTACCTGTGAGGGTTTCTGAACAATGTTTGTCATTGTTTTGTGCTGTTAATTGATTTCCAATAATAAATATATACACACATTTGCATGAAGTAAGCATATTTGCCCACTCCCATGTTGATAAGAGTATTAAATACTTAACAAATCTCCATTTAAGGTACATTTTGAACAGATAAAAAATGTGCATTTAATTTGTGATCAGTCGCAATTAATCATGTGATTAATCATGATGAAATATTTTAATGAATTGACAGCACTAATGTAAATATATTTTTTTTGTGGACAGCTCATTGAAATGAAACCATCTAGTTTTTCGAGGGGTCCAACATACAGACATTTACCGACCCACCCACACATCATCCCCATAACCCACGACACCCACATAAAGTTAGCTGGAGATAGATACCACAAAACATATAATGCAGTAGTAACAATAATAGTAACATTATTATTATTGTTGACAATAGCAGCATTATCATTGTTAGTATTAGCAATAACAACAATGACAACAATAATAATAGCAACAAAAACAACAGAATGAATTGTCAGTCAAGAGCCACACAATTTTAAAGGAGCAAGAAGACATTGCCATTAAAAACAGCAGCATGATGTTTTAAGAAAGAGTAATAATGAGTTGCTGAAGAGGCAAACTGAGCTGATTGTTCTTATGGTATCGGGCAGATTGTTCCTGTCAGATGAACCTTTGCATTTAAAAGCATGTCTGCCATTTTTTAACTTAATTTTAGGAACAAAAAAAATAAAGGTTACTGAGTATGTCTAAGACCTAATGGAGGTATGTATGGTGTTAGGTATTAGGTATCACCCTGGTAATGTCATCAGGGTTTTCACGGATTGGAACATTAAGATTTTTGAACAGAAAAATAATGGTCTCTACTCTTTACTCGCTCCAGTACTCGAGTCTATCAATTTGCAACAGAAAAAAAAAAAAAAAAAATTCAAAGGATGTTGGAAATTCCTCAGGGTCTGGCCAGACTTGTGGGTTTTCTTGTAATCATTATGACACACACCACTAGTGGAGCTGGTTAACTATAAATTGTGGTGCAGTCATTTTATGGTCCTCCTTCCTGTCTGTTGATAATGCTAGTTCCATAGCTGCGTCATGAAAAGGGGGCCCACTTCTGTGGGAGTAAAACAGTCATCGGGTTTAGGGTGCGGCTGCATTGCCCACCCCCTGGCTTCTCCCTGCCTAGTGAGACATGTAACAGAAGCTAATAATTATAAGCAAAGCCACCAGATTGGGGATGTGTTTTTAAATTGTCTATAAAACTTGGCCAAAACTATGCTGGCAAACCAGAAAGTGTGTTTGCAATGTGTTTGCCCTCCGCATGTGTTCCCAGCTGCCTCTCTCCTTCCTCTGTGAGTAGGTCTAAAAGGCTGGCCTTTGAACTGCTCTGAAAGTGATCCATGCCGTATGGACAGAGCAGATGTGGCCTAACCTGATTTGGTTTCAATACTTCCCCACAGGAAGTTCACAAAGCAAGCAGGTCCTTCTTTGTTATGTTAGTCATCTTTCCCAGAGGGCCAGTGGAGCCTTTTTCTCTTTCTTTTGACACAGTTATATCATTTGCCTTTATTCTTCAGACAGAGCAGTTCCACACATGACCAGAAGTTTCAACAACCAGCCTACATGTCATCTGATTTTACATTTACAGTAATAGAGTCTACCACATTGTGTTTTATAATGTAAACCTGTAGCCAATATTCTACTATAGTTCAGCAGACATTGTTTTACATAATATTCACACACATATTTATATTCACTCTGTAGGGAACCATGACAGACAAGAGTACCAAACAGATAATCTGGGGGTTTCAACCAGCAACTGCCTGATCACAGTTCTGCTGACCCTAACTGACCCTATTAAACACATTTACTCACTCGCAAAGACACATTTGACTTCATCTTGATTTAAATTCACATTTTAAATTCTGCACTCTAAATTAATAAAACAACTGCTTTGATATCATTAAAAGTTATTTCAACTCAAATCAGGCCACATGTTCATGTTCCTAAAATAGTTTAAGAATAAAATTACAAAAACAATTGTGTTATAGTGCTGTTCTGAATGTATACTTTGTGCAGTACTTGTTACTTCTGCTTTAATTCATTCCTTTGTACCACTCAACAGTTGCACAATTTGTAGGCAATATTGTAAAATAGCACAACAGCACTGTATTAACTATTGCTCGTTTTGCCCCGTATTTTGATCATTATAAATCGAAAATACAGTTTCTATGGTTAAAGGACTACATTTCCCATCTTTCAAGGAATGCGTCATATCCAATCACGAGCGAGCATTAAGCAGGAACTACAGTTGACGCTACACTTTCCGGAAACAGGGAGGAGCTGGTACTTATTATCGTGGATATAAAGACAACATCTGCGCATTGGTAAGTTTTATTGTATTTAGTTCGTTTTTACCACCACTAACCAATATGAAAATATAGATTCGTCGTTTTGTCACGTTCATATGCATAGTTGTTTAGCCGAGAGTCTGCTTTTGCTCCTTAAAAGTTGGGCCGTTATGGATGGGCGGGTTAGCTAGCCTAGCTAACGTTAATAGAAATGTAATTTCATCTCAGATATACAGATGTAATCCTAGTGGTGGACCAGGTGAATTCCTCATATTAGCCTGTTTGTATGAGGCTGTAGTAGCCAGAATAGCTAAATGATTTGTGTCGGTTTTCAGATGTACCGTTAGCTAACGGATGCTAGCTTCGACTCGGGTTGATGCTAGTTAGCTGGTGATCATTAGCAGTTTACGAGGGACCGTTTGGTCGGAGCGCTCAACAGGTCGCAAATAATCTAAATAAATGCAACGACACAACAATAAACATGACTCGATTTGTTATGCTAGTGATGCCAGTGGGTAACATCGGAATAAAGATGGCGTATGGTGTGGAAACATGTCGCAAAATGTATTTTAAGATTTCTATATTAACCTTACTAAATGCAATTGGAGTTAGCTAACTAGCTAGCAACCATGACAGCTACCCATTTAACGTGCCGATTACTATTTCTTTGTATAATCACTGGACTTCTTACTATTAGAATAGCTCCAGTTTCATTTCAAGTACCAGTGTTTACTTTAAACATGTTTTGTCATTCGTCTGACATGTTTCCCGAGTCTTGGATAAGTGATGAAAACCCTCCAGTGTAATACAGGGAGACCAGTTGTCTTTGACTCAGCAGCACTGGAGATTTTATGTCCTGGATGACTGAAAAAAAAAAACACTTCTGTTTGACCGCATGTTTACCTCCCTATGACCATGCAGCCCAATCTGATCAATTGAGCCATTTTGATAAAGAATTTTACTCAAAATAGGATATCCTGAAGAATATCATTGTGGATATATCGTTTCGTTCATATTTACCCTGAAGTTATATCAATTTGGAAACTGTCAGCAAACTTCCAAATTCTGTTCCTTCCTCTTCTCTGTATATTTTAAAGATTTCTGGATATTTTTTGCCTTTATTAGATAATAGACAGGAAAGAGTTATACAGGAAACAAGGGTTGGGAGGGAGGAATATGAAACTTTGTGGTCATGTGCCACCAGGAAGCCCTGAAAGATTGCGTGTGTGTGTGTGTGTGTGTGTGTGTGTGTGTGTGTGTGTGTGTGTGTGTGTGTGTGTATGTATAGTGTTTTTTTTTCTTGCATCAGTTTAAGAAAGTACCTTACTTTTTCAAGTTTGTAATTTGCTGTTTAGTTAGAAAGGTTGTATACCTGACCCAGCCACAGTTTTATCGAGGACAATGTAACTTTGTCATATTGCTTTTTTTGTGCAATCAGTAGTTCAAAATCCAAATATACTGAATTTAAAATGATATAAAAGTAAGAAAAGATGCCAAGCCTTACACTTGAGAAGTTTGAACCAGCAAATAGTTGGTATCTTTCCCTAATAAATTACTTCATAACTGTATAGGAGTTAGGGGGATGTATTGGCATAAGTGGAATATAATATTCATTTGTGTACCTCAAATTAAGAATTGTGTTTTCGTTTGCTTACAATGAGCTCTTCATATCTACAGAGGGAGTGAGTCCTCTTCATGGAGTTTGCCATGTTACTCCACCATGTTTCTACAGTAGCTCTGAACAGACAAACCAAACATTGGCTCTAGAGTGAGCCTTTAACGTTTTTATGTTACCTGAAGGCCAGAGTAGTTCTCTGACATGCTTGGGAAGGGGGTGGTAAGTGTAGGGGTATTCACTTGGTTGCAATCTGCAACCTCACTGCTAAATGCCACTAAATCCTCCACACTGGTCCTTGAAATACTGACCTGATTATCAAAATTGTTGGCGATCTTCTGTTGAATAATGTGGTTGTTTTATCTGTAAACTTTTCTCACTGTATGTGAAAGTAGATCATATCCATAACACCCACTCCTAATATCATTATTGGTTGAAGGTTCTTTGGTTATTGTTTCTCTGGTTATTCACTGTTTTCTTTCTTGGTACCCTTTCTTAGGTTGGATTAAACCTCGTCGTTGCTGACCAGGATGATCGACGTTCGGGCATGGGCAGAGTATGTGGTGGAGTGGGCTGCCAAAGACCCCTACGGTTTTCTCACCACTGTCATACTGGCTCTCACACCTCTTTTCATTGCCAGTGCACTGCTGTCCTGGAAACTGGCCAAGATGATCGAGGCACGTGACCGGGAACAGAAGAAGAAGCAGAAACGTCAGGAAAACATAGCCAAGGCTAAGAGGACCAAGAAAGATTGAGCCTGTGGGTAGAATGAGGGCATTAAAAAGGAGGAGCAACCACCATGCTCACAGCCCCCCTTTATTCCAAATAATGACACGGTGCCCTTCATTGTCCCAGCCCTACTGTCAGCACAGGGTCACTGCGCCTCTTATCCAGGGTAGGAGACTGGCCCCACAGGCCTAACAGTGCTGAGACGGACAGTACTGCCCGAAGGAGGCTCGTCCCAGTGGGACTTTGGTCAGCAAGAGCACAGTGGTCATCTGTATGATGTTGTTATACAGAAATCCGCTGATAGTATTGTGCAGCTGTTGCAACACCTTGCATTCCATTGTTAGCATCCATGATCCGCTGAATTTACGATGTAATGAGCATACTGGAAGTTTTTCCAAAATATCCCAAATACTAATTTCTAATCAATAAAGTTTTTGTGGTTGATATGAAAATCTAATTCCCTCTTTATGGATTTAATATTGGACTAGGGAAAATAACTCAAGTGTTTTAAATTTAGTGCAGATAAAAAGTATTCATCCCCAAGTTTTATCGTAATGTAACACTGAACCAGAGTGCATGTAATTAGGCTTTTATGTACCGATTAACAGGAAAGAGTTAAATGTCAAACAAAAACAAGCAATTAAACACAAATGTGGAATAACCAGTTGTCTTTAGAAGTTGTGTGGAATTACCAGTGAGAAAGGAGTTTGGGTTAAATATTCCTGCATGGTCTCCTCCAGTTACAATATGAACACAAAGGTATATCCAATCAAGTCCAGAAGACTTTCCAAGGCACTGAATATCCCCTGCAGTACAGGAAGGTCAAACAAAAGCATACTGTATGTAACGGCTATAAATGACCAACTTACTGCCAAAGGTGCCCTCTTATTAAATATAGCCTTAAATGGAGTGAACAGGTATGTTTTGGCCAAAACAGACACTCATTTTGTGTTTTATATACTGCATGTTTTTAATTTAGATCCATTTACAAAGATGTGTTCAATTTGTAGTCTTTATTTATTAGTATTAAACAAATTACATTCAGTGTGACCCTGTAACTAAAAAGTCCAATGGGATGGATACTTTTTCTGTGTTTTTAGGGACTGTTATTGAAGCAGTTAAAGTTCAGTAGGCAACATGTTTTTTTTTTTTTTTTTTGGCATCATTGGGCAAAACTTCCACAGTAACCTTCCAGCATATTGTAATTCAAGTGTTCTGACAGATAACTAGATATTTGCATCTCTTCATAGCTGTTTTCAGGCTTTAAAAAAATCTAGCCTCTGATGGGAGACTGACCAATCACAGATTACATCAGAGAGAGCGTTCCTATTGGCTGTGCTCTGGCTGATGGGCAGTGCTTGGTGTTTTCTCGAGATCTCAACATGGCTGTCTGGTCACAAACTTTGGAGATGAGAGATAGTCATTACATTTACAGAACACTGATTCGTATTTGATCAGCGCTGCCTAGTTTGATTGTTTGGTTCAGAAGTTGAAGTTTGGGTTCACAAGTGATTGACAGCTGGTTCTCATAGACAGAAGCTGGGCTGCAGACTCCAGATCAGCTCTGACTGATTGCTTCCTCCAGTCTGTGAAATCTTGCAGATGCCATTAGGAGCACTAGAGGACCCAGAGGCACATGATTGTTTTTCAGATTACCTGTCTCATGCACCACTGTCAGGATATTGTGACCATTTTATAAAATCATTTTTTAAAAATCATTCATCTACCCTCTGCAGATTTAAAATTGTTGATTCTATATACAAACAGGTGGATATGCACATATTTTGTCATTTCTCTTTCTTGAAATTGTATTCCTCTCTGGGTCTTCAGGGGGTTCGGTCGGGGCATTTAGACAGTCGTATTGCGTAGGAGGGAGACCACGTTTTCAACTCCAGGATCCCAGTTTTCTTTTTAAGCCCTGCTGAACTTTCCTCAGCAACTCTGTGGCCAACATGCACTCTGACCTCGTGAAAGAAAGTCTTACTGGGGATCAATATACTGTAACATTATTCATTCTCCTGACTTGTGATTAACAAGCTGCAGCACCACCTCCATGACAAACAGAAACAGCATTTAATGCAAACACAGCTTCATGGCACCATCTTCAGGCCTTTCCTGAGTTCAGTTTACAGTTAAACTGATATTATCTGCATTTCCCCACAGGATTAGACGTGCTTTTACACAAGCTCCCTTGACAAGCAATGCTTTTCTTCTTTACAATGTCAAATGTTGCTCTCAGAGGGATATTTAAAATTACTGCTGGTCATAGCAGAATCCCTGAGGTCTGTTCTTCTGATCAGCTTGAATTTGTACATTTAATATTCGTAATTTATGTTACTGGTTAGGAGTCAATATCAATGTAATTCAAATAGTCACTTTCTTTTTACAATATCCTTTAAACATGATGCAGTAGTTGGTTTACTCAGTAACAACTGGATGTACAACCATGTTCTTTTTCTTTACTTTAACAGACCTTTCAGCTGCATTAAGCTGTGGTCACTTATAGTATAGTCAGCGTCAAGATGAGTGATGCTTATTGTCTGTGTGCACTATATACAATATACACAGAGGGACTAGAAAAATAGAAACTCATAATGTCATACAGTCCAATAAAAGAGCCTTGAAATAAATACTTCCCCCGTGAAACATACGTTTACTAAATTATTTATTAAAAATATTATTTCAGAATTCCTAGTTGTGGTGTTGTTGACTTGGATTGCATTACACTGAAAGATGCTTCCAACATTACATTTGAAAATCTCAACTACAAGTGAATATCAGCTTCACATAGGTAGCATGTATAGTTGCAGGGCTTTTCTGTTGGATTGTATTACATTGTACAGCAGCCTCAGTGTGTGTGTGTGGATGTCTCAGTCTATTTCTTGGGCATCCAGGAGCCGGGCTGGAACGTGTTTGCAGTGCTGGTGGGGTCTTCGCTGATCTCTTGCTTGCCAAAGCTGGTGGAGGCTGCATGGCCTTTAGCCACAGTCTTTGCAGGAGTCGCCACCAGACCGTCCTCGTACTCCTTGGCCTGTAGGGCCAGGTCTTTCTCCTCCACCTCCCTGGCCTTCAGTTTGATCTGCTCCCTGTAAGACTCATTCTTCAGCAGCTCCTTTAAAAACACACACACGCATAGTCAGGGTTTCTGCACTGTTCACGCAATTAGTTTTTTTAATACATCATAGAATACAATTTAATTAATTTTTCATGACCACACCAGTCACAGAATGATGGAAAACCAGTATGGATGATGTGGCCTAGAATTATTGATTAAGCATATGAATTTATTGACATTTATAGCACATTTTTGTCAGTTCTTCCCAGCTATATATAATAATAATTCCTTGTAATTTGATTCATGGATGGATTCACCGATTAAAAATGTATTAATTTAAAATTTTTGCTGAAATCAACACTTTCCTACTATGAATCAACAAGCTTCCTGCCTACTGTGGCTAGCAGTGTTTGCGACAGGTTTGATGGCGCTGACTCAACCTTCTGCACATGCACCGTCACAACAAAACCACTGGTAGTTTAAAGATGTATAAAGTTTACGAACAGCCCACAACCAGATGGAAAAATAGTTGTACCTTACTTTGTGTATGGCAGGCAAGGAAATATATTCAAGAGTAAACTTTGTAATACTTTCTTGGTTTCTTTTTTGAGGGATTTGAATTATTGCAGATACCCTGATATTACATGTTGTAGTCTGTGACACTATATACTGTATACAGTAAATGCTGGGAGGAACAGTCTACATAGGGGAGCAGGTCCTCTTCATAGAGTCCACCATGTTGCTCCGCCACGTTTCTACAGTAGCCACAAACCAAACACTGGCTCTAGAGAGAGCCTTTCACGTTTTTACATTACCTGAAGGCTACCGTAACTTGACATGCTTGTGAAACTGCAGTAACGTGAGCTGCACAGTGTAAAACTGTGGCACCACACAACACCGCTAGATGCCGCCAAATCCTACACACTGTACCTTTAACTAATTTTTATTGGTCATGATACTTTTACAAATGGTTACTGGGTGACCAATATGGATGAAATACCATAAATCAATTTAAACTGCACTCAAACACCACTGACGGTGGTGGCGAACGGCATTACGACAGTTTTTCACTCTGCAGCTCACGTTATCGCAGTCTTAGAAAGGGAAGAGTGGGCACACAGTCTGCAACCACACCTCTAGATGCTGCCAAATCCTACACACTGGAAAAAAAATCCTCTATCATGGTATGCCTAATTTTTGAAATTTTCATAATATCAATATATTTCATCCATCCATCCATCCATCGTCAACCGCTTATCCCGTTAGGGGTCGCGGGGTGGCTGGAGCCGATCCCAGCTGGCTTTGGGCGAAGGTGAGGTTCACCCTGGACAGGTTGCCAGTCCATCGCAGGGCACATAGAGACAGACAACATAGAGACAGACAACCATTCACGCTCACATCCACACTGACGGGCAATTTAGAGTCATCAATTAACCTAAACAGCATGTCTTTGGACTGTGAGAGGAAGCCGGAGTACCCGGAGAAAACCCACGCTTACATGGGGAGAACATGCAAACTCCACACAGAAGAACCTGCGACCCTCTTGCTGTGAGGCAACAGCGCTAACCACTGCACCACCGTGCAGCTCCCAATATATTTCAATGTATATTAAATAAAGCAGCCATACACATTCATTTCAAACACTGCCTACTATGGCAACTATAAAATTAAAGGGACCACTACCACGGTTTATTACAAGGGTTTGTTGAATACTGGATCCTGATTGGCCAATTGAAGAATTCTATGGATGCAGTTTGGCCTCTGACGGAGCATTTTTGTGTCAAATTATTGATTTCTTAAATGAGTAGCTCTGTACTAAGTGGGATAATGTACAGCTAGCGGGTCATTGTTGTGACATGCATGACCATTGTCAGGACTTCTTTCACGATGACTAGCTCGCTGTAGATTATCCCTTACATAAATGGTATGATGTAAATCTCTGCTACTTTATGGTTGTATCGCCCAACACAACCAGACATCATCTACCAAGGTCTGTGGCGTTGGAGATGTTGATGTAGCAGTTTCCTGAAGATTTGAGAGAATTGATTGTGACTACAAGATTACTTATTGGAACCTCCAAATAATAATAATAATTTCCCCTTCTTAATCAACTACCTCTGTTTGGAACAAAAAGTCTCACTAGTCAAGAGTAGACGAGACATGAAGTTGTACTGGGATGCTTCCAGGAACAAATGTGTCGAGTATTTACTAGAAAAAGAACAAGCGTGTTCAGTTAACCTATATAGGTCCAATAAACCCGGGTTAAATATGTAGTGCTTGGAACGGATCGGTAAACTAACGTGACAGCAGGCATTTGCAATATAAACAACCATTCCAGCTCATGGAAACAATTATAACCTGAACATACTGTAGTCCACCAGTGGAAGAGTTACCCACTTGAGCTACAGCTAGTGTCCAGTGATGTTAGCCTCTCCCTCGCATGAGAAGCCAAAAAGGAAGGGGAGGACTGGGCATAATGCTGTTGTGTGCTGGCAGAACTGAAGGACTGGAAAAGAGAGGGGAGAGCCGTGGCCAAAAAGCCCCGCTTTGGGGAGGGAGACAAACATACTGAGCTGCTTTTCCAGCCTGTTAATGACAGGATTTAATCCAATCAATTTATGTCGGCTTGGACAGGGAAGAGAGGGAGCGTGACAAGGGGTAGGGTAATGTGCTGGGAGTGAAGCCTTGGCCACATCAACACTGTCCAGCTGTCGATGGCAGCTATTGGGCAGACGCAAGGCAGAAAATTGGAAGAGAATGTTCTGGCAGCAGAGGCAGGGGATGGCATTGGCCACTGGCAGGGAGAGAGGACGGAGAGATAGAAAGAGTGCCTGGGTACTGGCCTTCCAAGGGATTTCCTATAGACCCACATTTCGACAGCCAAATAATTTCCAGCATTCTCACATTTAAAGAGCAATAAACCCAGTGAGAGGTACACGAGGGGAAAAACTGCACTCCTTCACCATTCCCATCTTGGAGACTGCCAGAAATAAAAACACAAAAAGCCGAGTTGCAGGCTTTTTGCAGGAAAAAAAAAAAAGAAAGTAAACTAGGACATGGTGTCAGTGAGCCCCTTGTTCAGAGGCTGTCTTTGCTCTCCGCCTCGCCATCAATGCACTTCAGCTGCTGTTTATTTTAACACCTGTCCCCCAAAGTTCCTGGATTCAGTTCGAAACTGTAAGATAAAACAAATCAAAGGCTTTCTTTGCTTCTTTCCCTCCCTTGTAACCAGCCCCCCAGAGTCCAACCATCAGCACAGTGGGGAGGCGGGGGGGGGGTACCTCGATGGAGGGGGGCTCCTTCCGTCTGCCTCGGATCCAAGCTGGAGGAGGAGAGAGGAGGAAAAAAACAAAAAGACGAGTGAGAACACCCACACAAACATACGCTGCACAAACAAAACCTGCAGTCATATTTAAAGGCTGCAGCTATAGCATCACTGAGTTTCAGGGCACTACAGTAGCTCGGAGTAACCGAGCTAGCTAGGAAAATGTATCCAGGGTTTGTTTTTGTTTCATTTCACTTAGCGAACCGCAGGGAAACATGCAGAATGGTAAAA
Organism: Pterois miles; assembly: GCA_947000775.1. Taxonomy (NCBI): domain Eukaryota; kingdom Metazoa; phylum Chordata; class Actinopteri; order Perciformes; family Scorpaenidae; genus Pterois; species Pterois miles. Next base: position 185,240 of record CAMQGK010000334.1, read on the forward strand.
GTTATACACACGATAAACTCAAAAACACTTATTCTGCTTTAGTGTAGGCAGAGCAGGGCCACTGAGTGCTGCGTCTCAGAAGAGACAGTGTGAATCTGCTCTGATCTTTGAATTTGAAAGTACACACTCTGTCATTCTCCATCAGTAGCTCTGTCCTTCTTGCTCCTCCTGAGAAGATCTGTGTCTGTCTGTCATAATGTTTTTTTTTTTTTTTTTTTTTAACAGAGCTCTATTTTGGCTGAGCTGGCTGCACAGCAGAGCAGGTTAAAGGGAGCCAGAGAGAGAGAGATTTTCTAACTCTTCCTCCAGCTAGCGCAGGGATTCTGGGCCTCTTTTATCCCTTTCTTATTTGCATCCTGATGAAAATGCATGAGGGATGGGCGAAGCAGGATGAGGGGTTTAAGGTGGATAAAGCCAGTCTGAGACAGAGGGAACAGTTTGTATCCAGTTGTAAGAAATTCGAAACACTATTTTATGATACGGTTGTATAACACCAGCAGAAGGCGTCTTTGATAAACTCATGAATACGCTTTTACCAACCCCCATCTCGCAGTATGAAAAAAAAAAAAAAAGAAAATCAATGGATTAGCTTAGGCCCCAATAGATGCAGGCATGAATTTGTTATTCCATTTTATTTGTGCAGCACTTTACTGGGTAGCTCTCTTGTTAACATCGTGGTATATCTGTGTTAGTTAAAGCATGTAACAGTGATGCTGCGGTCCAGACCTACCGTCCCACTCCATCGGTATGCTGCCTTCTGTATATTCATATTCTGTAGGATTGGCTGCCACCACCATCCGCTTGGCACGGACCAGCCTGCCTGGGAAACAAAAAAAAGTAGAGGAAAAAGACAGCGAGAGTGAGATAGAGATGCTCAACAATGATGCATACAAAACGCAAAGGAATACAAACAAACACAAAGAGGCGCAGACACAATGCTCTCCTGCTCGTACAGATGCACAGACAGACACACAAATACACAGAGGGATGACAGCGCTGTGACAGGCCATGGATGATTACCTCGTGGCCCTCGGGCCCTTCTCCTCAGATCTCGCTGAGTGGCTCCAAATCTGGGCTAAGCCTTTATGCAAATCAGCCTTTCCCTTTAACCCAACCAACCACAGCCCCCCTCACTCATAACCTCCTCCAATCACGGCGCTCCGGCTAACAATGCCCTCCAAAATCAACATCAAGCCGAGCGGGAGACAAAAGAGGTCAGATATCACAGGGAACAGGAGCGGCACGGGCTGCATGGAATATTAAGTGCTCCTTTCCCTATCTGTATACAGCACAACGCTCGCTAGCAGCAAGGCCACCGCCAATTATTTTGGTCGAATCTGCTGATTAGACAAGTTTGGCTGGCACACAATGACATGGAGATGGAGGTAGATGTGGGAGGAGGGGGGGGGCAATGGAGACGGATAGAGACAGAATAAGTGGGAGAATTAAAAGGAGCCAGTTGTGTCTTTGTGTGGAGCTTTTTACAGTGTTCACCAATAACAAGTGTTTCTATAGTTTCTCCTCGCAGGTAGTCAGATGTCCATTGCTCCCATCCCTCTGAGAAATGATGAGGCAAAGAAGGAGAGAGGGAGAAAGAGAGAGAGAGTGATGATGCATGGCAAACATGGCTGGGAGAAGAGAAATGGATGGGCAAGGAAAACAACACGCTCCAAAACACAGACAATCTGTCAGGATTCCATCACCGTTTCTCCGCAGCTGACTGGACATGGACAAATGGAGGCAACCACCTCCATGCACACGGCAGACTGATGGCCTTAATGTTTACTTCAGCCATAACAGATAGCTACGGCGCAGGGACGGATGAGTGATGGCACTCAAAAGTGGCTAAGCGCGTGTCCGGGGAAGAGGCTGCGTTCGCTTGTGCCTTCTTAGTAAAAGTTTTCTCCCAGCGAAGACAAATTTTCATGCATGTGCTGTAATTATGAGGATGATTCCTTTCCATACTTTATCCAGCCTATATAGTAATCAGGTCAGCTAATTAGGCTATTTGGTTCTGCTTTGGTTCCCACTAGATTGTCACTATAGGGCTTCAGAGCAGCTCTGCAGCTTCCTGATATCCAGGTCTGACAAAAACGCCGCATTCTCTCGCCTCATCTGCCAAGCTGGCCCGGCAACACCGGCAAAACCTATGATCCTCACATTTGTTTACATGTACGCCTTAAAATGTCTTCTGAGAAATGGTTTCCTAGAACCCCCCCGTCCTCCATGATAGCAGAACAAAAACAGCAGCCAGCAAACAAAAAGGCTGTGTGTTCTCTAGGCACAAATACATTTAACAGGTATGCTAATTATAAACAGATCCTATCCATATTTGCATTGGCGTGGGTGGCGGCAGACTGAAATGGTACAATTACGATACAGTCCCCACAAGCAATGTGCTTAACTCCAGCTAATGCCTAACTAATAAGCATAAAGAGAGGCACCCACTTTTTCTTCATCTCTATCTCTCTCCGCTAGGTTGCATCTCCCCCTCTCCTCTGTCACACTCCAACATGGCTCTCCTCTTGTCTTGTTGCTTTCTGCAGCATGACTAAACCCCTTCCACCACGGCTTTTATCCTTGGATTTGAATAACAAATACAGTATGTACATATATTTATGAAACACGGCTGATCCTCCCACCACATACACATTGGGAGGAGGCTTGTCAGACTGATTGGGGTGAATCTCGCTCTCTCGGTAATCTCTGAGCTGGGACAGAACAACACACAGGCCAAGACTATACTCTGTGTGACAAATACACTAGCAAAGTTCACCACTTCGTCTAAATCTTATTACCTCACATGAGCTCGCGATGTAAAAAAAAAAAATAGTAAACAAATGTGAAAGATTGTAGTTTCTTAAAGAATGCAATTACCGCGCAGAGGCCGACCCTTCAAGTAACGTAGCATAACAGAATTGGCCTGGCACGTTGTTTGCATAGTGATTTCTCAGCTCAGGGGGCTGCCTGCAACTAACGATTACTGTCATTACTAATTAATCCATACATTATTTTTAAAACTTAGCCTTTTTTTTGCATTTTTCTAATCAAAAAGCAGAGCCCTTGGTGATGTCTTTGATTTGCTTACTTTGTTTGACCAACGGTTTAAAAGAAAAACAAAATTACAATGTTTTAAATGGAAAAAAGTAATAAACCTGTAGTGATAGTAAACGTTACAGCTGTTCAAATCAGCAAATAATGGAGACTGCAAAAACAGCACGAACAAAAAGCAAAAACATTTATTTTATTAGTCCGAGGCATCATCCTAAAATTAAAGTCACATTTATATAACTTGAAATTAGTGCATATATCATCAAAATGAGTGTTTCTATCATGATAGAAGCTAGGCCTATATCTATTTATTTTCTTTATGTATCTATAAGTTCACTTAAATCTGTTATGTTCATTTTGCACTATTTAGTTATTGAATTACCAGAAAACATGCTATATTGTGATATCTAATGTTATCATGATACGAAATAGACATATCAACCAACCCTACTTGAAATGACAAATCATAGTCTTTTTTTTGCACATACTAGTCTTTTTTTTTTTTTGCATTTTTTTTAATTAAAAAGCAGAGTCCAAAGTGATGTCTTATATATACTATTGTAGTAGTCCAAGGCATCATCTTAAATTTATAGTCATGTTTATATAGCTTGAAATTTGTGCATATATTGTAAAAAAATTATGTAAAAATGTACATTTTGCTATAGTGTTTCTATCATGATATAAGCTAGGCCTATAATTATTCATTTTGTTTATTTATCTATAATTCCACTTAAATCAGTTATGTTCATTTTGCACTCAAGCTCTTCAAATTAGAAAATACTTTTCATTTTTCATTTACTTCACACAGAAGTATAAAAATGTGGTTATTTTATTGACTGTTTATTTACTGAATTTCCAGAAAACTTGCTTTGTTGTGATATATATTGTTATCATGATCTAAAATGACCTACGGTACATCGGGATAGAATATTTTGGCCATATTGCCAAACCCTACTTGAAATCACAAATCTGTGCCAACATACAACAAAGTTGCTTCTTCATCAGTCCAAAAGTTTATAATCCACAAGTACCGTTTTTATAAGACGGTCACTTTGTCCTAACAGTAGTGCATGAGACATTTAATAAGTGCCTCTTTGTCCTCCGGTGTCCTCCTAATGGCATCTTAAAGAGTTCACAAACCAGAGGAAAACAACCAATCAGCTGATCCCGAGCCTGTCTCGCAAACTCTGGCCAAACAGTCAAACTAGGCAGCACTTATCAAATAAAAATCAATATTCTGTTATTGTAATAATGTCTATTTCTCTCCTCAAATGTTTTCAGAAACATCTTGTATTTACTGTTCAGCTGTAAAATGAGAAAGCTTGTGACCCGGCAGCCATGTTGAGATCTGATGAGGAAATACCAAGCACCGCCCTCCAGCCAGAGGACAGCCAATAGGAATGCCTCTCTCTCTCTGAAATGACCTGTGATTGGTCAAAGTCTTCAATCGTGGGCTAGATATTTTTCAAATCCTGAAAACAGAGCTATGAGGAGGTGCAGAAGTCTCGTTTTCTCTCAGAACACTTGAATTACAATATGCAAAAGGTTGAAGGGTTATTTTTGCCAAATGATGCCAAAAATATACCGCCTACTGCCACTTTAAGAAGATTTAACCAGTAAATGTTGATATTATTAAATGTACTTCAGCCTATCAGTCTATCAGTCAAGATCAGTTGATTATGAATACAGTCCCTACTTAATTTTCTCATGATGGACTAACTGAATGATATAGTCCTTAATGTTAACTTCATATAGTCTGTACTTTAGGATCCCACAGACAGTCACAGAGTCACAAAGATACTCAGAGAAATAAGAGAGAGAGAGAGAGAGAGAGAGAGAGAGAGGTATGAAAGGTGTTAGGAGTTCTCGATCTCAGCGGGCCCCCTTGTGACAGGTCTGCCTTCTCATCACTCACTAGGGGAAACCTACTTACCAGTCAACACACACACACACACACACACACACACACACACACACACACACACACACACACACACACACACACACACACTGGCTAGAGAGCAGGCAGATTAACCTGAGGGACAGGAGCGAGGACGTTGCCTCTTACCGTGAAGGACAAACGCAGCACTGCGTTGGAGAGGGGGAGGGGCCAGCGGCAGGAGGAATGAAATCCCACCTCATAAATATTCATGAGCCATCTCACCTGTCTGAGCGCGACTCATCTGCGAGCCTAGCTGTAGAACAGTGGGGGGAGAGGAAGGGAGGAGACAGGAGGGAGGCAGGATCGGTGAGGGGTTGCCTTGGCAGCCAGATCGGGAGCCAATCAAATGGCAGGTACGCCCCATCCTTCCTGTTCGTTAGAATAAGACGTGATGCGCTCTGAGGGTTGCTCTTTGAAGCCTGAACACACCCCGCTAAACTCCATCACCTGCTTCAGCACACACACATACACACACAACACACACACACACACACGACCCCCAACTTCACACATCAGTTCCCAGGTGAGTGCTGCTGGGGGCGACCTGAGAGGTTTTTCACCTCCACAATGTCATTCTGGTGCTGTCTCTCTCGCGCTGTGTGTCTTCCTCCTGCACTCATGTCTTTGATTACAGAAGCAAATGTCAGGGGAACACAATTCGTTTGGCAACATCCGGATATGGAGAGGCCTAAAACGCTCACGAAACACAATGAGCTCCAACCGGTGGACCTACGTCTCATGCTCCTCATCATCAACACCGACGTTTGTCCTGTAAAACACCACGTTCGCTTGTCTCTGAACAGATTGCAGTGCAGACAAAAGCTCCCACTTGCAGCTCTTCGTCTCAATAGGCAGCAGCTTCCTCAGTCTTTATGACTGTGGCCTGATGCTGTGGTGGAACAAAAAGCAGTGCTGAAGCAGCCGGCTTTGAGCCTGGTTTATTCCTCTCCAGCTGAGCTGTGAGCTGGTGAGGGATGTGAGACCAATACCTGCATGGTAATGGACAGCTTTATGAAGATGGAGTGATCCGATAAGCATCAGTGATACAAGGGCAACCAGGTACCAATACCAACACCCCGCCTCTCTCTCTGCCTCCAATCTCTTTCCCTGGAAAAAAAAATGGAGGGGATGTGTGAGGCATGTAACCATGGTTACCCATTAGCCCTGAACCTAGTGACGCGGGATGAGGTTTAGAGGGAAAAGGCCAGCCGTTGTTTTGCATCAGTTCTGGTGAGAGGAGGAGCTTACAGGCGTAAAGTAGGCCTGCTGCTGCTTGGTTTTTTATTCAGCCCTCATTCTGTTTGTCCCTGTTGCTGTCGATCCCGCTGAGGTTTGACGACTCACTGCAGAACAGAGGAGAATAATTCATATAAAAAGTAATAAGATGCTGAAAAGAATACTCTGATTTCCCCTGTGTGTTACTTTTAACTAAACGCAAGCGCACTTGAGGGCGGAGGGGATACTTTACCCCACTCCCACTTAAGACCACCCATCCTCTTGAAGTCTCTCGTCTGCCCGGTGGGTTATAGAAAAAGGACCGTGGCGAGCCAGGAAGTCAGCGTCCTTTGTGGGGCTGTGAAGCGGTGTGGACCCCCCCTCCCTCCTTCCTCCCTGGCTCCTCTGAGGCCCGTACGTGTGATGTCCATACACCAAGCTGTCCACCCCTTTCTATTCACCTCCATCACTCTCATCCAACCCCCTTCCATTGCACCTTCAGTCCCCCACTCTCTTCCTCCATTAACCTACCTCCACCTTCCCCGTCTCCCCCTCTATCTGTCTGCCTGTTCCACCCACTCATTTCACCCTCTTTCTGTCAGAAACCCTCCTTTCACTTTCACTCTTCTCCATTCTTCCCCCACTCTATAATTTCACCCCATATGTCAGCATCCCCCTTGTTCTTTGTCACTCACTTTCTATACCCCACCTTCTTTTTTTCCACCCTCTGTGAATCTCCCTCGGCCTTATCTTACCTCCCTCACTCCTCCTAGCCTTATTTCTCTCTGCCTGTCTGCTTTATTAAAATATTCTGAATTGAATAAGCAGCAGCAGGCTCCAGGAGATGTCTGCTTTGTGTCGGTCTGTCTGTCAGTCTTTCTGGCTGACTTTCTGACAGACAAGGAGCCCCGAGGTGTCAAAACATCTCGCTGGCCATCTGACCAGAGAGAGACATGAACGCGCTGGTGATGGTGAATCACATCAACGCCAAATGGAGAAAATTAATCTGATTAATTTGTTGTCTTCCTCCAACAACTGCCCAGGATTGCTTGCCATATTGCAAAGATACAGGTCTACTGTAGATATGCAGTGTTTAATAGACCTGCAAGATGCTTAGATATTGGAGCTTGGCCCATCTGTAATGCTCTAGCATAAGAAATAAATGTGCCTGTTTCTCATTTTCAGCATCTATCTTTTGAAATGCCTTTTTAATGAAGTAGTTAAGCCACTCCATGATGCTCCACCACATACACAAACACACACTTGGCAAACAGTATAAAGCAAGATGAGCTAAACCCACTTGGTTCCCCTATAATGATTAAACAACCTTCATTTAAACCCCATGCATCGCAAAGCTGCTGATCAATTAACATGATTTAGTGCGGCGGCTCTGGACACAGTGAGCACTGACTCTGTGTCCTACTGTAGGATAGACCTTCCTTCATCGCACCCTGGGGATGACTTGTGGCAGGATAAACAGCCATTTGGACCCTCGTCTCTCTCCGCTGTGACTCTTTCCATGGAAATATGCGGCTTGAATCAACGCTCTGATGACACACAGCCATCTGTTGTTGTGTTAAGTGTGTTTGGGCATGAAGTGGAGAGAAAACACACAATCGCAGATTTTTTTTTTCTTTCTTTCTTTTTTTTTTTTTTTTTAAATACCTAGCAGATACAAATGCACGCGCAAACACATGTACACAATCGCAGATGCACACACTAATACAACAACACACACCTCCTCCCTCAGTCCCCAGAGTCACCCATCCTGAAATAGCAGAACTGAGGCCTTTTCAGTTTTTCACTTCATAGAACAGAGCTGGGGAATCAAATAAATAATAGACAAAGAGAGAGGGATAGTGATAGGACGACAAGTCAATGCATCTTTTCTCTGCAACAGCGTGGCGCACCTCTGAAGAACCTCTGAATCCCTTCCATTCTCCACACAGCGGAGAGAGGACCAATAGATTAAAACTGCATGGCACACAACGCTAAAATGAATAGCGCTAAAAATACATCCTTTTCACCGAGACATGAAAGGAAACTGCCTTTCCCCTGTCCAGTATTGAGCAACCATTGATTCCAAGACAAAGGCTACACCACCTCAAAGAGGTAAGAAAAATAGCAATCATACAGGCAATTATTTTCAAATGTGCCTGCAGCGGCCGATAATGTCAGTGCGCCTTCTCTTCCTAAATAAAGGGAGGGAAGGCAGGCGTCAAGGCTGCAGGCCCGCTGCTGAAGACGAATGAGCCCATCCGCAGAATGCTTTGCTTTCATCTGGGCAGCATGACATGGCGCCCCATGCAGCGTGAGGCAGAGCCGGGCCTGGGGGACAGACGCACACAGAAAGAGAGCAGAATATAGATTCTCTATTCAGCTCTATGGAACCGACACCAAGGCAAAGACCTTCTAAAAGACCAGTGGCCAGATTGCCAGTGGCTTTCTCTTGTAGCCCTGCCATAGACAACAATCACTGGAGCTCCACAGCCTATAGCGTAGTTCTCTCTATGGGGCAGAAGCGCACAGTATGCCTCTTTAGCCGGACCTTTTCTAAAGACAGAGACAGACATTCTCCCTCTCTAGGCGTGTACTTCAGACTCAGGCCTTTTCATTTTGATGTGCAGCAGCATCTGAGGAGAGGGGGGATAGAAAGCTCTCTGCTGGGTCTCCCACACTGCCGAAATACTCTAATGTTGCGAATAGAAATCTTCACTGTACTGGCTTCAAAAAGGAGGAAAAACCGAAAGGCAACAATGACGGGGAGGGGCAAGGGATGAAGCAAATAAAGAGGTTAGCGCAAGGAGAAATCTTGTTGAGATCAGATTGTAGAGACACATAAAACAAACTTCCTTTTATTTTTCTGTCATAGCAGCCATTAACATCCTCTCATACATACACGGAATTACTTATGCCCCAGTTTTCTGAAGTTATCAGATTGAGAGAGGTAGAAAATGGGAGCAGCAAAGCATGGATAAAGGTAGAGAGGGACTGACTGAACACTAGGGATGGACAAATGAATAGAAGTAGGCAGAGCTGAGAGAGGAAGAGGAGAGACTCCTCACCTACTTCAACCACTACTCATGTGCTGCTGCAGTGGAAAGCCCTGCGGTCCATGCCTTAAGGCCCTGAGCCCACGCTTGGCCTATCAGTTTAAGATCAAAAAGAGCCCGCTTTAGCAAGACATATGGACTGAATAATGCATCTGCTTTATTTCCACAAGGCTGGATGGGGTGAGTGGCAGAAAAAAAAAAAGAGGAAAATGTGTGTGCCATATATTTCTATTAGTTTATTGTGAACGTACATGTGAGTGTGTATGCGTATCATGCCTGTCTGGCGTTTATGAGTATGTTTGTTCGGAAACCAGTTTTCCTACATGCCAACTAGCCTCTCCACAGTGTCAGTCACTGGGATTGGGCAGTGAATACAGTAGCCCATAGCGTGCTAGAAAATGGGCTTCTGTGATGTCTCATTTGAATAGTCTGACAGCCAGGGGTGGAGGAGCAGCCTTGTAATGAATTATAAATACAAGGTGGGTGCAAGTTTCCCCGCAAACTGCTGAGAAAAGGTGAAGCACAAAGTCAAGTTCAGTCAGAAAGAAAGCATGCTTGCAACCTGCCAGAGGTCGGTCCCTCTATGGAAAAACAAAAAAACACAAAACAGCTTGGTTTCACCCTCTGAGAAAAGCACCACTGAATGTATGTGCAGCATTATATCTATTCAGCCACTGGTTGTCAAAGAAAGCCTTCATTTAAGTTGTATTGTGGCACCAAGAGAGGGAGACAAACGCAAGCATGTGTAGGTGGGATATGATTATTCCCAGATTACTGCTGAGCTGTGTAGTGTAGTTCCCATATTAGACAAATACAATGTCTGGGATGGAAGTGAACTCATGCTCAGGCATAATAATTCTGATAAATATCACCCTTTGTTACTAATAGGGCTGACCTGAATACCAAGCTTTGTGATGCAGCGCGGTGGAGCAGGCTGACATGTTTTTCTGTCCGTCTGTCTCCATCTCCCATTTCAGTGCGCGGGACAGTGCTGCTGCCACATTACTGTACACACATGCACCTCTACACACAACAAACAGCAATATCGGTCTGAGAATAACTACTAATAATTAATGTTAAATATGAATAATTAATAATGTTGTGAAATTATTCCTTATTTCGTGGTCTATTTTGGGATTTATACTTTTATTTTAATATACTTAGAAAAACAAAAACAAAGCATACAGACTGCTGATTTTGAGGTCGATTTCCATGGCAGTGGGTCAACCTTAGCTACTAATAAGCCAAAGGTTCATGGCTGGTCAACCAGCAGTATCATGTCTGGAGCAGGCAAAGGTTGAGCTCTTTGACCCGTGACCCCTGACCTGTGGCCTATTAGTCTGGATAGGACCCCTGCTGATGATAATTTAAGGTGGTAAAGGGAGGGGAAAGTGGGATTAGCCTGATCTCTGTAAATGAGTTAATCTAGGAAAGACAGAATTTCTGGACACATTAGTGTATCTCTATTTTTCCTCCTTAACAAGTTAATGTGCAAGTGTTTTGTTGTCATTTGGAAAGCAGTTATATCAGCATTTCCTCCTCGCATTCTTCCTTCTCACATGATTGCCTTTGCCGAGGCAAGTCATTACAATGCTCTACACCTCTCAATCTTCCTAGACACACTTCAGAATGACAGGACAACTGAGGATGGACCCGCAGTAAGCCTGGGTGTTGAGTCCGCAAGGCCAGCAGGCCTGTCGTTGGCCTTCACACAGTCGGGGACGGTGTGAAGGACACCACTGGCATCCCAGCGTGGATTACCCAGATGACACAGTGGTAATGCTTGGCTTGTGTGTGATATATGCTGTAGCAGTGCCACGTCTCAATAGGGATATATGACCTCCTTCTAAATCCCCATCAAAGACAAGACGTAATCATTTTGAGGAACAGCGGAGGAGCCTTTCCTCTGTGAAAGCCAGTGACAGTGGAGCTGCCATACTTTTGTCTCCCAAAATGAGTGAAGCTGAACTGCAGTGAGCTGCATGAAATACAGGCTAAAAAAATCTTATTAAAATACTAATATCCATATTGAAGCGATTGCTCCATCTAGTGGCGAGCTCTTTATACTACAAGAGTGAAAGGGTAAAGTAAAGTCATATCCACAGCAATATATTTTAGGAGAGCGATGGCACATGTCTAATACAAAATACATAGCTGGAATACCAATATTTGTAACCAGAGTACATCCGTAGCAAGAAATATAATGTAAAACACACTAGGAGATTTAAGAAGATCTAAGATCTAAGTTTGCCACACTGAAGACAGGCAGGGTCAGGAACAGAAAACAGCTAAATTAAGTTTGATCTCTGCTCTTTTTTAAATCAATGTCATTTGTGAGCAGGGATTAAAATTGTGAATGAATTCGCGACTAGCTAATATTAGCACAAGGCTTAGTTTACCTGTCCATGTCTTCTGCTCTGGGATTATGTAATATTTATTTCCCAAAGTATCTGTACCGACGTGCTCGCGGACTATTCCAAACGTACGCCGTAGAACTCCAGCGATCCTGCTCATCTTCACAGGACAATCCGAGGAAAAGTGTTTTGAATGTGTTTCGTGTCCCTTGCTAGCTGTCTGCCCTCTCACCGGGTTGTTTATGCAAGCGATCATGGGCTGGGACGGCAATGAATAAACTGTGTTATGATTGGACAGCTTGATTTGACCAGCCAATCACAGCATTCCTCATAGAATGAACACAACTTTCCAACATGGCGGCCCATTGTATAGATATGATGCGAAGCTAGTTAAAACGAATGTAAAATACGCAATAAATTATCAAAGAATGGCATCCTAATGGGATTTAAATACAATATTTAGCTATTACGGAGCTTTAAGTACAATATCTTATTTTGTTATTGGCGCAAAATTTCAGTTTGGATTAAATACGTACTTCAGTGTAGTTAACATGCTAGCCTTTGAGCTAGGTTGATGTTGGCTAACGCTAGCATGTATTGAATACTAGCTTTGCTGTGTAATTAGTATCAGTTTCTGTTCATATCGAAGCAATGTTGGGGTTTCTGGCAGCAAGGCAGGCTGGTCTGGATGACCCTCTGCGATTGAGACGTGCGGAGTCAACAAGAAGGTGAGACACAATACCAGTATCAAACAGAAAGTAATATTAATACTGCAATATTCATACTCATAGTTAACTTCTCACAGAGCTCGTCAACCTAAAATGTCAATATACGGAGTCTCAGTTTATGATATATTAAGCTGTTCCATTGACATTCCCGTGAAAAGATAAATAATAATAAATTGTGTTTACAGAGCACTTTTCATACAAGAGATGTAGCTCAAAGTGCTTTACAGTAAAACACAGAAATAATAAATGCTGCATGAAATGAATAAGTCAATAAATTACCTTTGTGAATATTCACATATCAAAACTTAGTTAAATAATTGTTTCTAATGGTTTTTTTGCGTGGTATGTTGGGGGGGGGAAAGGGACGGGGGGGGGCCAAAAAAATAAAAAGGGGGGGGGGGGGGGGGGGGTGGGGGGGGGGGGGGGGGGGGGGGGGGGGGGGGGGGGGCTGAGGGGGGAAATGGTTTCTCGAATAATTTGGGGGGGTCTTTCTTTGCCGTGGCCATCAGGTCTCGGTCTGCTCGGCTCTGGTCATCTGCTCGTTTTTCCTGGACCAAATGTGTATAATTACATATAATTATATAATTACACACACACACACACACACACACACACACATATATATATATATATATGTATATATATATATATATATATATATATATATATATATATATATATATATATATATATACATATATACATATACAATACCCACCCACTTGCTGCACTTTACTTATTACTGTTACTTATTTATTTTATTGTCAATTTCCTTCATTGCACCTTCTCTTTTACTTTTTACTTATTGTATTCATCTGTACTGTTGCTGCTGCTGCTATGACACCCGAATTTCCCTCAGGGGATTAATAAAGGTTCATCTTATCTTATCTTATTTTATCTTATCTTATCATATTATTTTGTCTCATTTACAACATTTGTGTTTGTTTTTTTTTCCCCTACTTCCTATGTTGTGTCTTTTCTACTATTTTATTTTGATAATCTACTTTAAAGACCTTAGGCCTTAAAGATAGAGGTGTCAAAAAAATTGGCCCAATTCATCGACCGACCAAATAATCGGGCTGATTATTTGACCTTTTGTCATAATCGGGATCGGCCGATGTCTGAGCGTAGTAAGCCAATTATCAAACAGGTGCATAAATGCTCCTATGTGCACTAAAACTTTATTTTTTCAACCAAAAGTTTATTTGACAAAGTTAATTTTTTGCTTACCTGTTTCATGTACATTATTTATATTTATAATATATAAGTGCATTGCAGTGCAGACACAAAATGTAGATTGGCAGACCATAGGTGTTGTTTAATAAATGTGTGCTAAAATTGAAAAAATGATGTATCATTTGTTGTTATTAAGCTGTTATATTTTATCAGATGGAGGGACAAAAAGGAAATCACCCAAACATATCAGCCCCAAAAAAATCTGCATTATATATCAACCATCAGCTGTCATTCTCTAATAAATCGGCATTAGCCATAAAAAACCCATATCAGTTGACCTCTACTTAAAGGTATGATATGAAGTAATGAGTGTACAACGATACTTAACTCTTCTACTGTCTTTATCTCCAAAGGGCCCTGAGTCTGAAGCTGAATCCTGACAGAGACGTGGACAGAATACATGGAAATGGCATCAACGCCATTGACATTGAAGCAATAGAGGGCCGATAGTAAGTTCACTTAGTCCTAATTTACTATTACCGATTTATGAATTCCATTGCTGTTCACCCCAGAAACTGCTTTTTTTACTCAATCGTAAATCAAAAATGTGTCGAGTGCTCTTGGAAAACTGGGAAAAATCAGGCTAAACAGGAAACCAAAGGAAGGCACTCCAAAAATATTAGAACAAGTGCAAAAATAAAAGAAATATTAAAAAGCCTTTAATATATTGGTGAAATTATTAAAAAAAGCCAACATGTTTCAACCACTGTAGGTTTTCATCAGACAGATAAAACAGATGTGGCCTCACCTGTATTGTATGCAACCAATGGGAGGCAATCACATGACCCACATAATAGCACGGTAGGTAAAACAAATAGAAAACTATGAAATATCATGAGATAAGATAACAGTAACACAGAAAAAAATATTCCCATACATCATCACTGAAAGATAGGCACTCTATTAGGGCTGTACCACGTTTTGGGTTTCGAAGCTTCGGTGACAAATGTTCGAAGATTCATGGAGCAGTGCAGCGCAGCAGGCTGACATGTTCTTCTGTCTGTCTGTCTCCGCCTCCCCTGTTTCAGTGCTGCTGCTGCACTACTCTTCACACACACATACATACACCTCTACACACAACAAACTGCAATAGCAGTCTGAGAATAGGTAATAATTAATGTTGAATGTGAATCATGAATAGTGTTGTTGGATTATTACTAATTTCATGGGCTATTTTGGGATTTATACATTTGAATAGCAATTTGGAGGTTGAATACCATGGTAACGGTTGAAGCTTCGAAGCTTTGAAGCATTCACGTCAGCCCTGTTACCCATAGGTTCTAACATAGGCTGTAAAACATTGGAGCCTATACAGAGAAAAGAAAAAAATATATATAATGTAGAAAACAATCCCTTGAAACTTTATCCTGGACAAAAGTTTGTGAAAAGAGCCCAGTAGAATGGAGGTGAATGGTATTTAGTTTCTGGCTACACAAGACATTTCTGTGTTACATTTTCATACTGGCTTTCATACTTCAGTAGTAGAAAAATGTGGCAGCTGTGTTGGAGGAAGTAATGCCATCTGTGAAGTCAACTCTCTCTGTTTTTCAGCATGTTGTCTGGTGGAGCAGATGGAGTGATTGTCGTCTATGACCTGGAGAACTACAGTGGGAAACTACAGTACACCTGCAAGGCAGTTTGCACAGTCGGCAGGTGAGCGTTACTGCATTTACTGATTCTGTCCACTAGAGAGCATCACTGCATTAAGTTCTTACAGTACATGTCTTTCTAAACTTGTACGCAACACAATACTATAATACTATATACTCAAATCAGAATGTTTCTTCCCTTATTTGGTACTCATGTCTGTTTTTTATGATAATATGAACAGAAGCATCCTACTAAATCTTATTTAGTACACTTCAATATTTGATTCTGTCAATGCACTGTCATTGCCCTTATAGATTATAATTATTAGTCTTTAATGCACACATTTTTTGTAATATGTACATATCATCTGTCACTGTCAATATAAATCTTATTCACTGTACACAGATCTTTACATGCACATACTGTTCATAATCATCCAGCCCAAGTACAGTATATTCATTTATTATAAGTATTTATTTATGTGAACTTTGTATTTATATCTTCCAGAACACTTATCTTGTATATTGACTTTTTATGTTATTATTTTATTCTTGTTGGTGATAGATGCTTAACACACACACACACACACACACACACACACACACACACACACACACACACACACACACACACACATATTTTCCTGGTCTTAAGATCTGGTAAACAACTTAAAAGATACCACCGTTTGTAGCAGAACACCAAATTAATATTAAGCAAAAGTATAGGAAAAGACAGACTTAAAATACACTGAACAAAAATATAAACGCAACACTTTTGTTTTTGCTCCCATTTCTTATGTACTGAAGTCAAAGATAACACATTTGTGAACAATATTTGAGAGAAATTTTGTGTACATAGAAAAAGTCTTAGATCTTTGACTTGGTTTGACTTGGCCAGTCTAAAACCTTCCACTTCTTTCCCCTGATGAACTCCTTGGTTGTTCTGACAGTGTGTTTTGGGTCGTTGTCTTGCTGCATGATGAAGGATCTCCTGATAAGTTTGGTTGCATCTCTCATTAAATTGGCAGACAAAATGTTTCTGTAGACTTCTGAGTTCATTTTTCTGCTGCCATCACGTGTTACATCATCAGTGAACATCAATGAGCCGCCCCAGAAGAAGCCATGCAAGCCCAGCCATGACATTACCTCCACATTACCTCCACTGTGTTTCACAGATGAGCTGCTGTGTTTGGGATCGTGAGCAGATCTTTCTCCACACATCAGCCTTCCATCACTTTGGTAAAGGTTCATCTTTGTCTCATCAGTCCAGAAAACTTTGTCCCAGAACTTTTGAGCCTCGTCTCTGTACTTTTGCTAAATTCCAGTCTGGCATCCTCTTATTGCTAATGAGTGGTTAGCATCTTCTGGTGTAGCCTCTCAACTTTTATTCCTGAAGTCTTCTGTGAACGGTGGATTGTGATACCTGCACTCCTGCCCTGTGGAGGTTGTTGCTGATATCACTGACAGTTGTTTTAGGGTTCCTCTTTACAGCTCTCACAATTTTTCTGTCATCAGCTGCTAATGTTTTCCTTGGTCTACCGGTTCAACGTCTGTTGCTCAGTACACCAGTGGTTTCTCTCTTCTTCAGGACGTTCCAAATGGTTGTACTGGCTGTGGCCAATGTTTGTATAATGGCTTTGATTGATTTTCTGTCTTCGCTCAGCTTCAAAGTTGCTTGCTTTTCTCCCATAGACAGCTCTCTGGTTGTCATGTTGGTTACACCTTTTTAACTATAAATGCAGTCTGCACAAGCAAAACCCAAAGCTGAAACTGAGAATAGACTTTCAGTGCTATTTATTGTTTAAATAATCAATGTAACAGGACACACCTTTGCAACAAAACACACCTGTCAGACACAAGTTCCAATAATTTTGCTCACTTGAAAAATGAGTGGGTTTAAACAATGCTATCTTCTATGTTGTGTAACAGGTCTAGATATAAATACCTAGAAATAGAAGATGAAATACTGGTCTTTTGTCTCATATTCATGTTTTGATGTCAAGCCTAAATGTTTTCACTGTATAGCCAAAAATAAAGGAATTGGCTTCACTGGTCTAATAGTTTGGAGGGGTCTGTATATATCTATCCATCCATCCATCCATCCATCGTCAACCGCTTATCCTGTTAGGGGTCGCGGGGGGGCTGGAGCCGATCCCAGCTGGCATAGGGCGAAGGCAGGGTTCACCCTGGACAGGTCGCCAGTCCATCGCAGGGCAGGGTCTGTATATAGTAACATAAAACCAGAGTCAAACTCATTGTATGTTCTTGACAAAGTACATATATGTGAATATAGCTTTATAGTATGCACAGGGCAGATTAATTTGGTCCACTATTTTATTTTTGTGTTTTGATCATGCATGTCACTATAGTTTAAGTAACAATCTGTGTCTATGAAGTCTTGTGTTAATCTGATCATATTTTATGATTTTGTGTTTGTATTTAGGTCAAGTAAGTATGTCCACAAATTCAGCGTAGAGACAGTCCAGTGGTATCCCTATGACACGGGCATGTTTGTCTCCAGTTCCTTTGACAAGACCATGAAAGTCTGGGACACTGAGACACTGAAGGTAAAGACCCACAGACTAATGTTAAATGTGTTAAGATAAGATAAGATAAGATGAACCTTTATTAATCCCCGGAGGGAAATTCAGGTGTCTTAGCAGCATCAACAACAACAGTACAGATAAATACAGTACAGTAAAAAGTAAAAGAGAAGGTGCAGTGAATGAAATAAGGTGCAATGAAGATAATTGACAATAAAAATAAATAAGTAACAGTAATAAGTAAAGTGCAGCAGGTGGTGGGTATTGTTAGTATTGGTAGTGTTATAGATTGAGTTATTATGTTACAACTGTACAATTTGTTTTCCTGTGTGTAGTGTGTAAAAAAAAAAAAAAAAAAAAACACCTTTAAATGTATAAACTTAGTTGCAATAGAGTTGAATCAATGTGTAAACTTATGTGGATCTCCCCAGTAAACAGCCGACTGTGTGTATATTTGAGTTTGGGTCATTATTACATAACTTGCTGACATTTGTTTTCTTATAGCTCCACCGTTTCTCTCTTTCTGCTCTTTTCACTATGTCTTCCAATCTCTTTCTTATTTTCTGCTTCATGCTTTCTACCTTTCTATGCTACACAGTCCCATATGGCAGGCCCTTAGCTGTGCTAGAATTACACTGGCACCACGCTTGCCTCAAAAGGTCAGGGAAGGGACAGAAAAGAACCACCGACCTTTCATTTGTTTTACCATGTGCGTTTCTGCCTCTGTGTCCCACACAAACACACACACTCACGCCTATTAAATTATTTATTGTGGTTGTGTATTTGCACATTAGTGTGTGCTTTGTACACGTCGCCCATGTGTATGTGTGGTATTTTTATGCAAACAGAGCCTCCTCTGTGCGTGCGTGCCCATTGGTCGGTGCTGGCACACACTGACAGATGGGGCACAGAGAGGCTTTTTATATTTGCTGAGAAATTTGCATTGTAACCGCCACTGCTTGAGCTGCCTTCGGAGCTCTGAGCTGAGGAACCCTCCCTCTCCTTTACTGCTACCCAAGTCATTCCCTGCACTGTGGTGAATTTATACTGTACTTAAACTTGAAGGCCTTTGGCTTTATTTAAGGTCATGGCTGTATATTTTATCATAAAATTAAGATTTTCATTCAGCATACACACAAATACACAAACACACAGAAAGTTGACCGTCTTTGTCTGATCTTCTCCTTCTCTCTCACTTTGTTATTCTTCAGCCTGCTGAAGTCTTTGAGTTTGAGGGAAACGTCTACAGCCACCACCTGTCCCCCATCGCCAGGAAGCACAGTCTCATCGCAGGTGAGTGTGACAGTGCAGCCACAGTTTTTGCTGATCTCAGTGGCACAAACCAGCTGGCAGTGCCTGTTGGCATTTCTATCATTGCATACTAAAAAGCATTGAATTTAAAGGACCAATATGTGTAACAACCAGGGGGATGTACTGGGAGAAATGGAATATAATATTAATGAGTATGATTTCTAAAGCGTGAAAATAAGAATTGTTGTCTTTTTGTGACTTTATAATGAGTCCTTTATATCTACATAGTAATCAGGTCCTTTCTACACAGAGTCCGCCATGTTGCACTGCCATGTTTCTACAGTTGCACAGAACGGACAGACCAAACATTGTCAACTTTTCAGTAACGCTACTTGGTGATATCGTCTCCACTCTCTCTCTCTTGCTTCACCACTCACATCCACGTGCACACCCACCTACACACTTGGCACACAGGAGAGGCTTCAGTTGGTTGCAATCTGCAGCCTCACCGATAGATACCACCAGATCCTACACGTTGCTCCTTTAAAACCAGACTGTCATTAGTTAACCAGTCTGTCATCAGTTTGTCTCTCCAGGCAGTGTACTGCATGCTTCCCCACAGCACAGCACTGCACAGCACAGCACTGCACAGCACAGCACATCACAGCACAGCACAGCACAGCACAGCACAGCACAGCACAGCACAGCACAGCACAGCACAGCACAGCACAGCACACTGGCCCGACTTTGTACCCCAGGTTTCACCCCCAGGTAGTAAAGTGACATGTACATGGAGGGGGCAGAAGCTCATTACACATGGACTCTGGGTTCAAAGGCACGTTTCTGGGAAAAAAATTGTAAGAATCTAGGTGCTACCTCCGCACGTCGCCCAGCAGGACCGACAGGTTTCTCGTGCCTGTTGAGTATGTGCTCATAAATGTACACACACAGTTTCTATGACACGCCTGTTTGTAAAGCAGAGACAATCACAGTGTCTGGTTTTTTAGGGGTGTTCACAGATGCTTGTCACACAAGTTGTACACACCTCTGAAGCAGGCATTTAAAGGGAACCTGTTAAAAAGCACCAGTAGCTGATTAATTCTGCATATTTTTTACTGTTTATATTTCCCGATTGTCTTCTTTGTACTGTTAAATTTGACCTTTCTCTCCTTCTATTTATAGAACGGTGTGTTAGCTCTTGTTTGTCAGACATCCGTATCCTTGAGTTTTCATATCAGCCACACCTTATCAATGAGAATGCTGGACTCCTGGTTTCTGAAGCACCTTTTCCAGCTACACACATTGTTGTCACACATTTATCACAATCTGTAAAATTTGATTATATTGATAAGAAGGATATTGAAACTACGATTGAATGCCATTTTCATTTTGAAGTTATCCTTGTAATTCCCTTTTTCAGTGTTTTAAACAAAAAAATAACAATAACAATGGCAGCCTTTTGAATCTCCATCCAAAACCTGTCTTTTTATCTCTGTGTTTTCAGTTGGCACCAGAGACCCTAAAATCCAGCTGTGTGACCTGAAGTCTGGTTCACGGATTCATGTTCTTCAGGGTTAGCCAGCTACTAGACCACAAATGCACACACTTACTTTTGTTGCTGTTTTTACCTGCACATGTATAAAAAATAACTTTCTTTCCCCGTCCAGGTCACAGAGCAGAGATCCTGTCTGTGCGTTGGTCGCCCAGATACGAGCACATCCTCGCCACTGCAAGGTAGGCACAGTTAACTATCACTTTCTACGGAAATTCAGCTTCACCTAGTTTGCCCTCAGAGCCACATCAAGGAATAATATGAGGCATGACACAGTCCCTACCATGCTGCTGTGTCCCACCAGCTCTTGTCATCTCTGTTCCTGCCCATCTGGCCACATTGCAAACCTGAGTCAAGTATAGTGCCACCACATTGCTAGCAAATAGGCAATGTGGAACTCTAGCAGCCCTGTTAGTATGGCATATGGTAGATACAGTCCCCACCTGTTTTATGCTACGTTAGACCTGCTAATTAACCTACTGGGACCAGTGTGCTGCTGTCCCTGTGGACTGTAAGTGATTTTGAAAACAACTGGCACAGAGAGACACACAGAGAAATGTATGATATTCTATTATGGAGCAGCATTTTAATTCCCAACAGAAAACTGACCTTTAAAAACAAACACAGGCGTATAGAATGTAGTTTGAGCATGTGTTGTACATATAAATGCCTTTATTGGACTTAGTCTTATTATCAAACGTGTCAATTAATCAGGAGGAAATTAACAATCAATCAATTAACCAGGAGGAAAAAATAATTCCCTTATTTTCCTTCCAAGTGCAGACAGCAAAGTGAAAGTCTGGGATGTGCGTCGGGCTGCTGGTAGTCTCTTCACTCTGGATCAGCACAATGCAGACAAATCAAAAGCCTCCACTGAGGCAGGTATGGTTACCTCTCCCCTTGTCTTTCTTTTCCTCTGTCTTTTTCCTCATTCATGCAGTGGGCAGGGCCCTTGGCGAGTGTTTCCAGCCTTTAATTTAGAGAAGGAAAATTAGAGGCATTGAAGGCCATCGGGACAGAAATTATTGTCTGACGGCCTAATTTGTTATGTAAAAATGTGGGGTTTTGCTTGCAATCTGTCAGTCACAGTCCGAGATGTCCTTTCAGCAACCCCACAATAGGGCATATGCCTTACAGTGATGCTGCACAGACTTACTAGTGCGTATAATGCTAAAATATCTTGAAGTACTGAAACTGAGAGGACTATGGGGGCACACATTGATCTGGAGTCACAGATTTAACCTTCCTGGTAATCGATGCTTCTAATAATACCTTGTAAAGCTAGTGGCAACAGTTTCCTCTGAGCTGTGATTTCTAATATGTTTCAGGTTGCTCTGGTTTAACACAGCTGAGTCTGTTGCTCTAGAGGAAAGGTTAACATTCTTACAGAATCTGTTTTTCCTGCCTGAGGCTTGGTGTGTGTGTTTGAGTCAAAGAGGTCAATGTCAAGACGAAACCAGTTTGCAATTAAATCAGTGTATCTAAGCGATTCTGTGTAATAATAGGAGACAAGAGATTTCAACAACAATTACCCCAAACGAATCCCATTAAATTATTAATGTAGAATAAGTATGCAGTACACGTTGTTGGTTCTTGATGAGGCTGGAGGACAGAGATGGCAAATGCACGTTACCATGTCTTATCTATGTCTAACTAGTAAACACAGCTCATAATGGCAGAGTGAATGGCCTGTGCTTTACTGGAGATGGCCTCTACCTCCTCACCACTGGAACTGATGACCGTATGCGACTGTGGAATAGTGCTACTGGGGAAAACACAATGGTAAGGTGTGTGTGTGTGTGTGTGTGTGTGTGTGTGTGTGTGTGTGTGTGTGTGTGTGTGTGTGTGTGAGTGAGTGTGGGAGAGAGAGAGAGAGAGAGAGAGAGAGAGAGAGAGAGAGAGAGAGAGAGAGAGAGAGAGAGAGAGAGAGAGAGAGAGAGAGAGAGAATGAATGCTTCCTGGATTAACACCTTGGATTATGCAGATGCTGACCCATTTCATTTGCCTTTGCCAAACTAGATCTTTGAAAGAAGTGTGCATAATGAGTTAAACAAATACCCAAAATGTGCTGTCTGATTCAGAATCTGCAGGAACTGTTCTTGGTGTGGTCACCAGTGGTTTCTGAAATACAGGTTCAGTCCGGCTGTCTATCCTGGACCTCAGTGCTTCTTTTGACTACTATTTTTACTTTGAGAGCACCACTTATCACTGGCTTAGGTGTATCTTCGCATCAGCAAAGTCTTGTCTCAGTTTAAAACTTTGTTTCTGACAAAGACAATATTACACCAAGACTAACTTTGGTTCTGTTTGAGTGCAGTTTGTGCTTTCACTTGTTTTTCTTATAATTATTATTTATGTACAAGTTTATTAAACAGGCACCATGTATAAAAAAACAAACACTTCAATACTTGAAATCTGATAAATTATACAGAGATAAAAGCTAATTTTCTTTCCTAATCCCTGCGTTGATATTCTGTAGAAACCCAAGATAAATTACGATAATTATGCAGAGGACATGTAACTCTATATTTCTGTTTATTGTGATCATGACCATGATGACCTGAGTTTTGATCACTGGGGAACAGAAACATGTCACTGAGCTATCACCACATCACTGGTTTACAGGTTGTTATGGTAACATGTGATGGATTGATAGTGAGTTTAGTTTAGATTAAATTTTTGAGCTCAGACTGAACCTTACAGTTAACATGCAGGGTGTAAAACCAGAACAGTGAGTAATATGAGGCTTCATAGACCTGAGGAGTTGTGTGTTGTTGATTGTCAACAACAATACCGAAATACTGATAAATAATAGTTTAATGTCTTAAATTGAGGGCACCAATCTATGAATGTCTTAAAAACTATTAGAGGAAACAAGAACTTATTTTATTAGAAATTGTGGCCATTGTGTCTCCCCAAAAAGCCAGAAACAAACAATTACTATTGGTGTAAACATCATACTTGTAATACAGGAACGTTGAGTACACTTTCATTACTATCAGATTAGGTCTGCTCCTCTGGGCTACCTAAAAACTATAAAGCAGCACTGTTCACTCACAAATTCAGTTGAGCCAGATTTTAATACCAGGAAATTTAGATTGGCTAGACATTTTTTTTTCAGCTTTTGGTTATGACAAATTTTCAACACAAAATTGCAAATTAAACATATTAGCTTGGCATTTGGAGATAAAATTAAACAAGTACTTGCCAATCCTGTAAGTGTTAAACTGATGGTTTTCATTGGTCAATAGCCAGATGTTGTGTGTGATCATAACTGCATCACATGAGCAAGTATATGATTGGCCGTGTTGCTGTCTGATACGTACACCCTGCAGCCCGATGGGTACCGCACGTGTGCAACTCTCAACACAGATGACAAGGAAGCGAGATGACTCACTCGTTGCTCGTCGCTACTTCTGTAAACTATATATGTTTCTGTTTACATATGTTTGTCGTATAGCATATTTATGGATGCTGGGCGTGTGAAATCTCTGCAGCTAATACAGAATGCTGCTGCACAAGTTCTAACTAGGAAAGGAAACCACATCACGCATGTCCTTAACTCTGATACTCAGCATTCCAGTAATTGCTATATGATTTATACTGTTTCTTGTCTGTAATGCGGCAAACAAGAAAGCCGAATTGCAATTTCTGTGGAATATTGTAAAAATTAGCTGCAAATTGATGTATTTCTGAATTATTTGAGCAAAAAAGGGATACTTATTTACTTTTCAAGGGCAAAGGAGCATTATTATTAATGGAAGTCCTTTCTTTTCTCTGGTTGCATTAGCACGTAAACAAGTGAAACAATCACCAACCGCTGAGCAACAATCTGCCACTGCTGACCATTTCGGACAGCGTTGTTTAGATCACAGCTCTTACAGGCTCCTCAGGACAGATATTTTAGTTTTGGTTTTGAAAATAGAAAAGAGGTGACAGGTAATCAGAGCAGAGAGACAAGAGTGGACAATAGCTTGAATGGGTGCTTTTTGCCCTGAGCCAGTAGGGTGCCAGACTTTAAGAAGTCTCTGCTTCATAACCTTTGGTCTACTTAAAATAATTTGTACATCCAACCATACACCACAGAGACCTTACCCTAAAGCTAAGGGAAACTATGTATTTACTCTCATGCAGTCTCCTGCTGTAATTTTCCGCTCTGCTGCTTCATGTTGTGGTTGCCATGGTTGACATTTTTCCATCATCAGGCTGTAGTCCAAGACAGCTAGTGACTATACGGTGTGAGCTTCTCTCCTGGGAAGATCAGAGTCAGATTATAGATGAATGTCTGGTGTACTTTAGGGGGTGTAAAAGGAACATTACACAATTCAAACCTGTTTCACTGGCATAAAAGAAGTCTAGTAATTCAACACCATCAAGGTGAAGTAGTTTGATCCTGTTTGTCTTGATGTCAGGGTCTCTGCAAGCCCTGGAAAAGTCTGAAAATATGACATCTAAATTGAAGGCCTGAAAAGTTTCAGTTTCAAAAGCCTTAAAATGATGGTTGCTTGCTGTGCTGTTCTTCTGGTGAAAAAAATGAAGGCATCCCGTGGTGTGTTTGAGCTGTAGCAGTGCTATGGAGCTGTTTTTCTACAAGCGGATTCCCGTTTAGTTTTTCCCATGAATGTGCTCGAGGATGCACACGTGACGTGATACACAGTCCTGTAAACTCACTATCTACGTGTCCAAGTGACGCACCTTTCTTTTTCCCTCATAATGCTACTTTGCAAACAACAAATCCGAGTTGAAATCATCAGGACGAGAGCTGGTTAACATTAGCTATGTTAGCTTACCAGCCGCTAACAGCTAATGTTAACTAGCTAACTAACACAGGAGGTGCCATTGATTTACATTATGATGCGTTCAGTAAAAAAAACAGCACTGGCCAAAGGTAAGTTATAAAGTAATCATGATGTGTTCAAATGTAATCTGGTTGGCGAGATACTTGAATAAATGCAGTTGTTTGAAGGGGATGTTTTCACAGCAACATTAAATAGATAATAGAGGGAGTTATGACCTGTTTAGCTTCCTAACAAAAACCACTATGCAAATGGTAATAAAGGAGTGTATGTTGAATGGGTATCCAGAATCGTTGAATTTCACTGGTATTGGTATTGGCTACTAAAGTTCTGGTATCGCGTCATCCGTAGCACAGATGACAGTAACATGCCAATAAATTCAGCAATGTGCCAACAAAGACAGCGTAGAAGAACAATGTGACCTGGTAAACATGGATGTAAATAGTACAGGATTTAAAATACTTTTAAAAAATTGAAAACTGCACAGGGCACCTTTATACCTTAATTAAAATTTTCTAGCAGTTCTACAGTTTCATTTTGCTTTTTCCTGCACTTGAAATCTCTTATTCTCAGTTATAAGAAGCATTAAAAAGTCTTCACTAAAATTGGGGATGAGAAGTTGTAGTTTTGGTGATGTGCATTAAATGGATCAATTTATTGTTGTAACAAAAAGAGTCAGTATGTTGTCTGTTTGTTGTCTGTTGTTCATCCAGTAAACCATCTCACAATGTTGAGTGTAAAGTGTAAAGTGTATATTTAGGCACACACTCAAGATCTGAACCTTGTGTCCCTTCACTGTTTGTCCCTCAGGTAAATTACGGGAAGGTCTGCAACGAGAGTCGTAAAAGGCTACAGTTCACAGTGTCACGTGGTTGCAGCCCAGAGTTTGTGTTTGTGCCGTGCGGCAGCTCCGTAGCCGTGTACGCCCTCCACACGGGAGAGCTGGTCACGATGCTCAGGGGTCACTACAACAACGTCGACTGCTGCGAGTTCCACCCAGACTATCAGGTGAGTACACACCGAAGTCCCAGGTGGTGACTATTCCCTGCATCGGGCCAATATACCCATCTATGTCTGCAGTACTGCCTTTGTTTGTATTTCCATTTATCTGTTTGCTCTGCCAGTCAGGTCTAGCTGGTGCGCTTAGAGAACTCAGCTCAGTTTTCCTTTCCCCTTTTTACTTTTATCTCTTCAACCGGTGTGGTGTTGTCACTGCAGTAAGAGCTATTAGAAATTTGCAATCACCATGGCAGTCTCAAATAAGCCACTTCCCCAGACAGATAACACGGTTAAGTCAACATTCCCTGAGCTATACTGAGCTACTATAAATGCAAATACTGGCATCCCCTTTTTGTGACCCGAGTTCGTGCTCTCAGCCTAAACATCAACTGTTGTTGACAGAAGTCACATGGTGAAGGGTTCACTACACAAAAAGTGATGTCATTTCCTTTATCAGAGTCAAATGTTGGTGTTAGTTTAGTATAATACCCTGCTTGTTGCTTTTTGAGGAATGAAGGATGAGGTTGTCAGAAAGCCAGGTGCATATTTGATGATTCCAGTATCACTATACAGCTTACTATAAGGTACACAGTTAAGACTTCTAAAAAAAAAAAAAAAAAAAAAAAAAAAGAGGCCATGTTTGGCCACATATTGACATAACAGTAATATCAGTCTGACTAAAACCAATATTTGTTTTCAGTCAAGTTGTTGGATGAAATCAGGAGTCTCACAATACATCTGTAAATCCCTTGTGTTTGCATCTTTATCTTATTCTGCTTACAGTATAAACCTACCTGACAACATAAAGCTGTTGGAAAGTTTCTAAGTTTATCAATAGACCTTGTCATTGCCATTCTGTTGCTAGGGCGACAGCTTTGGTCCAAGTTTACTTCCTGTCAGCTACTGCATTAACAAACATTACAACAGGAAATACAAACAAGCCCTTTTAGAGTGTTTATGCTGTAAGTTTGAAAAGGTCTACTGTATATTAGGGCTTAATTAAAATATACAATCATGGTTAACTGCAATTTATCTGTTCAAAGTGTGCCTTAAATTGAGATTTGTTAAGTATTCAATACTCTTATGCAAATATATGTATATATTTATTACTGGAATTCAATTTACAACACAAAACAGTCACAGATATTTAGTATAAAAATATGCTCAAATCATAACATGGCAAATTGCAGTCCAACAGGCAACAACAGCTGTCAGTGTGTCAGTGTGCTGACTTGACTATGACTTAATCCAATCTGCATGTGATTATAATAAAGTGGGCATGTCTATAAAAGGGAGACTTGTGGGTACCCAGAGAACCCATTTTGAAATAAACCTAGAAATAAAGAAATTAGTGGTATTATAACAAATTTGTGCTTTGCGTTTCTATTTCTATTGAAATGTAATTAGTCTTATTAATTGCGAGGTACATTTAGTTACATAATCATCATAAATTTTGAGGGATGTCCAACCAGCGCTCTTATTATTAGCTAATGACAACATCAGGTGTATAGTATGTGTGACATGGGAATGCAGTTTAGCAGCTTGTCACTCTGGAGAGGAGATGTAGTCATGAAAGTGTGTTTTACTTCTTTCAGATGCCTTTTGTCTGATGTAATGACTATGAGTGTTCACTTCCGGTGCGTGAACATTTTTGAGCTTATGAATGATTTTACTCTTGGTCCTGATCACGCTTGGTGTCCCCCCAAGCGCTGGCAAAGATTGTGCTGCAACAGCTGCTCTTCTTTTACTTCCTGCAACAGTGTGAGCAGTGTGTCAGGACTGAAGTGCCCTTGTTCTTCATCACATGTAGGAGCTGTATAGTGGCGGTAAAGACTGTAATATCCTGGCGTGGGTTCCTGTCCTTCGTGCCTCAGATGTGGAGGAAGAGTCCAAAAGTGCAAATCAGGTACTAATAACAGGAATCAAGATATGGACTTTTGGAAAAATAATGTGGAATCAATCTAAAATGGACTTCGAGCTGTCATTGATGTTATAGGGAGCAATACAAGGTATTAAGAACTGGGATACATAAACTTTTGATCAGGGTCATTTGGGAAGTTTCTGTTGTCATTATGATTTAAAAAAGAGTTAACAGTTTGACAATAAATAGCTTCACCATGAGTGGAAAAAAAAGTTTTTGTGTTAGCACTCATATTCTCTGAAAAATGGCCAAGAAATCATAAATTCTGCCAAGGTATGTAAACTTTTGAGCCCAATTGTACAAGCACAGGAACAGCCTCATCTCTGTTTTGCCATTTCCATATTCAAGTCAACAGTGGATCTGTTTTAGAACTGGTCTCTTAATATGGACATGATGTTGAGCGAATGTCTTGATTCCTTACAGGCTGCTACTGCCGGCCAGTCCTCTGTGAACCCCGCCTTTCAGGACGCATGGAGCAGTGATGAAGATTAATCTGCTTTTTGTATCTGTGGACAAAGTGGACTTACAGTACATAGTGTCTGACCATGCAAATGATGATTCACTTTCAGGGACGCCTGTGAAATGTTTATGGGTTTAGGAAAATGTCTCCTGTTCCATCAATGCAGACAAAGATCAAGGCCTTAAAATGAAAATGAAATGTCTAAATAATTGTGCATATTTGCACAATGTAATATTTGTATTTGTACATTTGATATAGTATTTTTTTTTTAATTTAAATGTAAAGCCTGCATGGTCCCTGATATGCATAACAATATTTGTATTGCTAAAGTCCTCTTAAACTGTTCCAAACCAGAGATATTTGCCATTGTGCAAATTCTAATCTCATCTCGTCATTTCACAGCACTCACACACCTGCTGGGATGCTGATACGATATTAAGTTGAGACATTTTATAATATGTATGTGCAGAATATGCACTATATTAATATTCTGGTTAAAGGGACATTATAGAGCTCAGAGAGGGAGAGATTTGGATGATATTTAAACAGGTTTGGTGTCAGTCTTTCAGTTTGTTTGTCTCTGCAGCTTAAGTTAAGAAGAGACTGTCTATCATCGTCACATGGGAGTAACCAGGTGTTGAGAAACACCCATTATCTTGTTGTCTCTTCTGGCAAAATTTGCATTTGTTTACTAGTTCTTCTGCCAGCCCTAGCTGAAACTAGCAGTGGGGAGTGATGGTGAAACCTGTCCCACCCTCCTCATCGTTTTACATATTGCCTTGGTTACCATGTGGACGCCTGGAGCGCAAATGAGGCGTAATACTGACCCCCCTAACATAACATAACATAACAGTGATCAGAATTATCCATATGAAACATACCAGTATTTCTTGCATATCAATCCAGTTATTTTGAACGTGAAAACAGTATTTGTGTCCAGAATACTGTTTCTTTCTGTTTCTATCATCATACAAGCTGCCAGTCAGCTCTCTTTTTCCCAAAATTACCTGAAGTGTCTTGAATTGTACAGTTTTTTATGTTTTTGTTTTATAATAAAAGCACCGGGAATGCTACCTTATTTTTACTGTGGTTCTCACTCTACCTCTGAGGACATTTTTAATAAATTATAAGAAATATTTTCTTTAGCCAGGCTTAGTTTTTAAGTCGTTGGGTTGGGTTGGGTTTTCATGCCATATCTATCTCTTGTGCCTATTAAATCTGAATTTTATTTATTTATTTTTTTAGCACTGTCAAAGTTAACGCAAATTTGTTTTAATACCGCTCATTTCTTTAACGCATGAACACAACTTGAGATTTTTAGGTCGCAGCAGGCTCTTATGACTACTGGCATCAAATCAAACTAGGAAGCCCAAGGAGTCCATTGGCACCAACCATGTCATACTAGCTCATCGTGAAGGATGCTAAATAAAGCTCCAAACTTGCGCTAAATTTCTAAAGGGGAAAACTAGCATGCCTCTGACCTCAAGATATGTGAATGAAAATGGCTTCTATGAGTACCCATGAATCTCCCCTTTATAGACATGCCTACTTTATGAGGGGTTTGTGGACAATATTTGTCGTAGTTTTGAGTTGTTATTTGATTTACAATAATAAATATATATTATTTGCATAAAGCAGCATATTTGCCCACTCCCTTGTTGATAGTATAGAGTATTAAACTCTTGACAAATCTCCTTTTAAGGTACATTTTGAACAGATTTTTTAAAAAAAAGTGCAACTAATAGTGAGTAACTATGGACAAATCATGCAATTAATTTTGATTAAATATTTGATCCCTACTATTTCTACATTTTATTGTGTACAGCATTCTATTCACTGTCTTTGTCTGCTGTTTTAATTGTGCCACGTGAAGCACACTGCGGTGCATGATTGTATGAAAGGTGCTATATAAATAAAGTTGAATATGGAGGTTATGGGAGAAAAAACAGCACTAACTGCAAAGCTCATTGTAATCTCCCTTTTTAAATAAACAATACAAACAAAAAAATAACAAAGATGAGACAAAATGCCAGGGAATTCATTGATTTAATTTAAATTTAAAGGAGCATTGGGTGAAGGGATTGTGCAAGACACTATGTTCAGTAAAAACAAAATACACAGGAGGATGAAAAAGTAAATTGAGAGCCACGGATTACTACATAAATCGATCATTTTAAAGGTTTCCCCTATTGCTTTTCTACGTGTTGGTTTGACTACATAATTGTAATAGAAGTAATTGATACAAACAGTTTCTATTGGTCCATTTCATTATATGTATGTGGAATTAGCCAGTATTATATAAACAGGCTGATATTTCAGACTGAAACCGATAATTGATTTCGTCAGATCTCCTGTACTGTTACAAAATCTTGACACAGCTCGTGAGGCATCGCTGGGGAATGGATGGACCGGTATTGTTGGACCATGAATTGGACCAATCAGCGACCGCGGAAACGAGGCTGGCGAGCAGGCCACGCCCCCCGGGGGCTCCCATAAGAAGCGAGGAGAGCTCGCCGTATCAGCGCGTGAGCAGAGCAGCAGGCGGGTGCACCTGTCGGGTAACCAGCTGCAGGTGAGGCGGGAGTTTGGATACGCACTATTTGACGGAACAAAAAGGATTTGCATCGATTGGCAGCGGCAGTTAAAGGTTTGTAAATTGACTTTTCTACTTGAGTCAAGCGATCCAAACATCCTACAGGAGGTTATCTACTTAAAATCTGACAACACCGGTGTGTCGACGGAAAGCGTGACCGTGATTACTGAGGCATTTCCTGTCACTGTGAGTCGGATGGTAGCCGTCGGACCTGTTTTTCCATCACTTGCATCACCTGTTTCTCATCAGCTCAGACACTTGTTGAGAATTAAAGCGATACTGGTGTGGAAATGCATCTGATATAGGCTAAAAATAAATAAAACCTTCATTTGTGTTCCTGAAATAATGCAACAACTAACTGAATATTAGTCTTAACACGACCCCAAACCTTTAATGTCTTCTACACTATATAATTAACTTCAATGTTGTGTATTTTGTGAGCAGGTATGGCTGGTTTTAATGTGAAAGCTGTTTAACCAGCTATATATTCAACACATCCACAAGTCTGCCTTAGTTATTTCATTATTTTTGATTATTGGGACCAGATTGAGATGCTATAGGACTATACTTCACTCAAACCTGGATTTAATCTTTCAGACATTAAAGGTCCACTAAATGAGGAGGTGTGCTGTGGGAGCAGCAGCCCTTACATCAGGATCAGATTAATTGGCTTCAGTGCTTGCCATGTCTTCATTAGTGTAGAAACTTCCAGAAAGCCATACCTGACTGCTCTGCTTCCCATCGCATTCAGGTAGACACACCTTGAAAACCAGTCATGTAGGGTTATGTCCTATGTGCTCGTGGCAGACTATAGGGATGATGCCTTTTATTCATTTACGCCAAGCCCCTCATAGATGACACAATGCCTTTTTTTTTTTTTAAACGCTAATAATAATATAACCAGTATATTTAGTTGATGTTTTCTGGTTTGCTCCAGAGGAGGGAAGTTGACATATTTCCTTCACTGACACGTTTCATAAACCAGTCAAGCCAGTTACTGGGAACTGGTATCCCTCAATGGAGCCAGTAGCGACCATATAACACTGTCAGACACCACCCCATGTCCATAAACTGTTACAGATGGGATGCATTATTATTATTATTATTATTATTATTATTATTTTTAACTCATGAGCCATTACTGTTGGGGTCATGATTAATGGCTGCATGCTGATGCCAGGATCTGTGGCACAGTTTCATCCACTTTACCCTTAATTTTGAAAATTGGCCAGTTGCATAGTAATTATAAACGACTGCATTGGAGCTGTTTTATACACTTGTCCCTTGTGTTCTTTGTAAGATGAACATCATAGTTGCCAAATAATACCTGCCCTGCTAACACTTTAATTTCCTATTGAGAAAAATTTAACGCCAAGTTTCACTCGTGTGTTCATCATCATGAAAGACTCCCTTAAAAATGCCTTTACCATAACTATTTTATATATCAGCCATGCATATGTGTCTTGAATAAATTCTAGTCTCGCTCTCCTTCTCAGAAGACAGGCCGCCACTCATTGTACTCCTCGTACACTCTTATTTTTCCTATACAGTCCAGTCTTTCAGCTGCAGCAGTATGCTGTGAATACCAGTCCAGATTTGCCTCTGCCCCATGCAACAAAGTTGAACACAGTTCAGATCTTAATCGGATGCTAAAATGCCATCGTAAAATGAGAAACCGGTTGCATGTGTAGGAATGGTGGTGTCTGTTTCGGTGAACAGGCTTACTTCCTGTTGAGAGTTCCTACTGGAAGTGGAGCAACTATTAGTTATTGATTACCTTGATGGTTCCTCATTGTGAAACTAATCACTTTGAATGCAGTGAATTTTCCCCATTCTGTGCATTTTGCAGCTTTTTGTGTCCGAACATTTCAGTAAACAGACATTTGTGCTGTTTTTGGATACAAATATCACTGATGCATCCAAACTGACTTCCTAACCTTTGACTTTTGCTCTTTTTAGGTAAATCACAAGGATCTTGCCTGGAAATGGAATTCAATAACATAAAGTCCTCAGCTGCGATAATTTATGATGAGTTCATCCAAAATGCAGGTAATTTTTTTTATTTTTGTTTGTTTTAAAATCCTACACTATCATCACGTTAGGCTTTGTTTCTGTATATGACTCTGCTTTAACGTGACACACTTTGCTGTCAATCTTCTGTTGCAGACCGACGGACAGCGAGCTGGTTCCTCATGTCGTCTCCTCTCCCACAAACGATCATCATCGCAGCCTACATCTACTTCGTCACGTCGCTGGGGCCTCGGATAATGGAAAACCGCAAAGCCTTCGACCTCAAAGGGGTTCTCATAGTCTACAACTTCAGCGTGGTGACTCTCTCGCTCTACATGTGCTACGAGGTGAGTCATTAGTTGATATGAAATCTCTTGTTCTCTGTTAATGGAAGGTTTTACACAGCTGTGCATACCAGAGGTTCATAGTGGAGTCTGGCGTTGTCAAGCTTATGGTTAAGAACAGTCATGACACATGCTGTTGGCAGTCTTGTGCAAGAATACTGTTCATGGACTTGACTATTTGAGGTTAAACCAGATCTGCAGGTGTTTCTTTTTTTTTTTTTTTTTTTTTCTCACCCCCATGCATTGTATTCTGTGTAACTTCAACATGCCTTTGTTGAGACATACTTCATTATCAATGTACTGTCTTTCCAATGTTGTCATTTTCCCAATTGTATTTCAGATTTTTGTTTTTCACCAGAATGATTAATTTTATTGTGAAATAGTACTGATGCACTGTGTAGTGGGTTGCAGTCAAACTGCAACATTTCTAGATTGAAACTTAAGATTACGAGACAAATTAAATGTTTTTTTTAAGGTAGGAGTAACCACACTTTCCTTTGTCTTCAGTTTGTGATGTCAGGATGGGGCACCGGATACTCATTTCACTGTGACACAGTCGACTACTCTGACTCGCCACAGGGCGTGAGGGTAAGCCACTCCTTTCACAGATGTAACTGCGGCATCTGATTGCGTTTAGCTTAAGATCTGGATGGTTCTTTTTGAACCAGTGCTGAAATATTCTGTACTGTCTCCTCTAGATGGCAGCAACATGCTGGCTTTACTACTTCTCCAAGTTCATTGAGATGTTGGACACGGTACGTCGCAAGATCAGTTGACTACATTTCCTTTTATATATTGTCACATTAGACACAGTAAGTTAATTATTTGTCAAATCATTACATTAATGGGAGTTTTATTTTCTTTTAGATCTTCTTTGTGCTGAGGAAGAAGAATAGTCAGGTGACCTTTCTTCACGTCTACCATCACTCAATCATGCCCTTCACTTGGTGGTTTGGAGTTCGCTTCTCTCCAGGTAGGATTTCCTCCCGTCTCCTTTAATGTAAAAGCTATACTTTTCATGATATTCATTTATTTTGACAGTTTGTGACATTATTCCTGTTTTTATTTTCAGGTGGCATGGGGACATTTCACGCCCTGCTCAACTGTATTGTCCATGTTATCATGTACACGTACTATGGTCTGACTGCTTTGGGCCCCAACTACCAGAAGTACCTGTGGTGGAAGAAATACCTGACTACCATTCAGCTGGTATGTTGGCTGTTTTATATCTCGAGTTCCCTTTTTTTATAAAGACGTATGGGGAATCCTGACGATAGGCTCAACCCTTCCTTTCTTTGCTGCTCCCCAGATCCAGTTCGTCATGGTGACGAGTCACATCTCTCAGTATTTCTTCATGGACTGCCCTTACCAGTTCCCCATCTTCATCTACATCATCGGCTCGTACGGCTTGATTTTCCTGCTCCTCTTCCTCAACTTCTGGTACCACGCTTACACCAAGGGCAAGAGGCTGCCGAAAGTGCTGCAGAATCAGACATGGGCACACCACAGCAACGGAGTCATGAACGGAAACGCCAATCACGAAAAAGAAGAGTGATGGAGGACTCGGCTCGTCAAGGGGTATCGGGGTTGACCTTATTTATGTAAGCAAACTGCATTAGTTTGGACTATTTTCTGATGTTTTTCTACTTGCAACTGCAAAAGACAATCTTTGAATTTTGACCAAAGCTATATTTAAGAGGTGTATTGACTCAAAGTGAAGGGTTTTATCATTTTTTGTTGTTATTGTTTACAATGAAGGTAAAGCCCAAGTTCTGCTATGGACATTCCCAAACATCCCTCTTTTTGCTGCAGTATGGTTTAAAAAAAAAAAAAAAAAAAAAAAAAAAAAAAAATTCAAATGTAAAATTGACTCCACTATTCACTGGGCTTCGTCAAAAAGCTTCTAATGCGGAGATAATTTTTATCTTGATCTAACTTCTCAGAAGACCCTTTTTTTGGGAAATCTAGTTCATGGTTTTTAAAGTTGTGCACTGAAAAGTTGTTTACTTCACCTGGCCAAAAAGATTGACTGTTCAGAGATGATATTTTTTTTAAAATGGTGTTCAGGCTACACATGTCCTGTTAAATGGTTGCATGCAGAACAGGGTGTGTTTAGTTTTTGTATTGATCACATGCATGCCCACTTCTCTATGGTTGAGTCACAACTGCTGCTGATGGTACGGAGTTATCTTTTATACAGTAAAATCAATTCATTCTCCTATGAAGCGACGACGTGACAGAGATGCCAGAGAGGAAGGCTGATGGACCGCCGTGGTTCTTTTAGGATCCAAAGCAGAGCTTGAGCTGTAGTTTTACTATTTCCTTATTGCAAAATAATACTGTGTTACAGGATCGCAATATGCACAATTACATGGATTCAATATTTAGCCAGCCAGTCAGAAAACACAAGCAGCCTTGATTGCCTGCTTTTAAGTGTTTAGTTTCATGTGTTGACGTTCTGTGGCTAAGGAGGTCTTCAGGTAGCTGGAGTCAGGTAGTGCCTTTGGACTGAGGTCTGTGAAGTAGTTTTATATCCGGTTATGATGACCTTAAACTGAGAAGTGAATGTAACTGAGAACACAGGACCGAGCTTGATGTGGAACGAATTCCACCTTTTTTTATTCAGTCGTAAGCCCATGTTGACACTGGAGATTGACAGATCTACATTGCATACAAATGGAGGGGGAGTTCCTTGTCAGATCCCTTATGATACCAATGGTTAATACTGTAAAATGATGTGAAATTAGATGTTTATTTTGTATTTTATATGTATTTATATGAAAATAAATGATCAATGTACTTTGAAAATGGTCTTATGCTTTCCTAATTTTATTTATTTTATTTATTTTATTTATTTATTTAAAATTGTCTTAAGTCCTCAGGTTGGGGGCAGCAGTAGCTCAGTCTGTAGGGAGTTGGCTTGGGAACCGGAGGGTCACCGGTTCAAGTCCCGACATGGACCAAAAAACTGAGTGTGAACTGGTAGCTGGAGAGGTGCCAGTTTACCTCTTGGGCACTGCCGAGGTGCCCCTGAGCAAGGCACCAAACCCCCAACTGCTCGGGGCGCTTGTCAGGAGCAGCCCCCTCACTCTGACATCTCTCCATTAATGCATGTATGTGTGTTTCAGGTCTGCATGTACCATGTATGAGTTAAAAAAACCCAACAGAGTGTAAATTGAATTTCCCCACTGTGGGACTAATAAGGGTTGATCTTTTTCTTCTTCTTCTTGATTTGTAGTTTGAGCACCTCATTTCCCAAAGAAAGTGGAGCTTGGAAATTTTTGAACATTTTCCCCTTTTTGAACTTATTTATTCATAACACTTTACAAAAATATAAAACCCTAATGCACTTATTTTAACATTCTTTTTGACTAATAACATTGTTTACAGATGCTTCTTTATTGGTAATACTAATGTTAATATTGGATGAGTAGCACATAGCCGACCTCTTTGATATTTCCAATGAACCAACTACTGTTGCTTCAGCATTAATCAAAGAATAAGCAGGTGTAATATGTAGGAATATAAATACCAAGAAATGAAACTAAGTCGAGGACTACAATTCTGGCATCGCCCATATTAATAGACCATCTTTCAACAAACCAGACCAAAAAATAAGCATGATTCTTCATAAATCAATTAAAGCTCTATTCCTCACATTATCAGGAAGTATACCCAGAATTAAAAGTGCAGGATCTTAAGTGAAATACACATTTGTTTAAAATTTACATTTTTAACAGTCTTACAGTATTTGGGGGGAATGCACATACAAAAAAGCATGCAATGCATTCAGCAGCACACTCTTCCATCATTTACAGATAATTTGCCAGCATCCCATTAAATGGGAATTCAGTAAAATTACAGCCCATCCCATCACATGTGCAGCCCACATTACTGCTAACAATAGGCCCCTGCACTGCCTGAGCCAGAGGACTACTCGCTTTAGGGTATGTTCTGATTATATTACTGGAGTGAATATATTTCATATGACTTTTAATATATATTACAGACTGTACCCTGAAGCACAATACAGTTTACCACTCCTGCTAGCTTTTGCTAGCTAGCTTTTATTGTGGGGTGTAGCTCGATTATGAATAATAATTGAGGAGTTATTGTTAACCTATTTCTATACATTTTTGTAAAACATTTCTTTTAAAAATAGTTGTTTAATAAGTCACATGGCACATTTCACACCATGTATTTGACAAATTAACAAGTTTACACGGCAAATTATTGAATTATGTGTGCTTATGATACGGTAAAAGTTTAGTTTCTATTTGCATATGACAGGACACCTACAGTCAGAGCAGATAATCCCAATATTTCCATGTTATTGCCATTAATTCCCCTGGAAAGTGAAATCTTGAGGAAGTGGTGCTTTGACCTGGCTGTAATGAGCTGTTTTTACCAGTAGGAGGTGCTGTTAAACTGACTGACCCTAGAGGTTGCTTACAGTTTCCAGTGCATTATAAAGATGGATCACCACACATAATGAGATAAACATAATTTTACATCCTTAAAAAAAGCATGGCTTCCCTGATATAAATCATCTGGTTGAATGTATTATTGGGCAACGCTCCATTTTGATCCCAGCGTATACTTTCATGTGGTTCTCCGTATTCACAGGATAATGAACCGTGAATTACATTTTGCTGTTTAGCTCGTTTCTCTGAAATGGTTTGTGCTTCCAGGACAGAGGAATCGATTATTATCCTACCAACCATATATTATTCAATTCTGGGAG
This sequence comes from Pterois miles, assembly GCA_947000775.1. Classification (NCBI taxonomy): domain Eukaryota; kingdom Metazoa; phylum Chordata; class Actinopteri; order Perciformes; family Scorpaenidae; genus Pterois; species Pterois miles. Next base: position 223,621 of record CAMQGK010000334.1, read on the forward strand.
GATTTTTATCACATCAAATACATTTTCTCAACCAGTAGAGAAGCAAATACATTTAATTTTATAACATACATTATGAAAACTAATTAAATGATATTGAATCCTGCATGTTGGGAGAAGATTTGTTTTCCAGCAAGACAATGAGCCTAAGAGTTAAGCCAAAACTACCCAGGAATGGCTCAAGAACAACATGTTGATGTCCCAGAGAATCCAGATCTCAGTCCTAATCAAGAATTTGTGGGTTAATTTTTTTTTTTTTTGATGCAACTAGACAACAAAATGCAGGGTCTAGATGTAGAAACAAATAGAAATCTTTTCACAAGGATGTAACTGCTGCCAAAGATGCATCCACTAAATACTTGCACTGAAAGGGTGAATACGTAAAACGATAAATGGTAAATTTATTGCATTTATATGTATAGCATTTTACTAGTCTTCTGACCACTCAATGCACTTTACACTACATGTCAGCATTCAAACATTCATGCACAAATTCATACACTGTTGCCAGTTTCTGATCTTAACACATTCACACATCGATGGTGCAGCCTTCAGGAGCAATGTGAGGTTCAGTGTCCTGCTCAAGAACACTTTGACATTTGACTGGAGGAGCCAGGGATGGAACCAACGACCCTCCGATTGGTCGACAACCTGATGCAAACGAGTATTTTGAATTCTGTATTTTTAATGAATTTAGATAATTTTGCATCTGTTTTCACTTTGACGCTTTCTGTTGATAAAAAAGACACATTCATTCTATTTTGAGTTAATGTTAGCAAGCAGCCTGTTCGAACAAAAAGGTGTCTGAATGACATAATAATACATTTAGCGTGCAGTGCTTTTGGCATCATTTGTACATCACGTAGTTTGTACTGATTGCAGTGTAAATGCATTTGTGTAAATATGCTTCTCTCAGAGCTAGTGACGTAGAATAATTTATGGTGGTTGGGTGGGTCCAACAAACGGGACTTTCAGCCTGATGACTGGTGTTTTGTTTTGTAGGTTAATGATGTTACTGTACTCATATTGCTTCTGTATGTATTTTACTTAGTTTATGTACTTTTCTACGCCTAAACACGATGTTTTTCCTAAACCTAGCTGAGCGGTTTTGTTACCTGCTAAACCTAACCTTAATCTTAGTTTTGTTGTATGGCGTACAAATGACATGCGAAAAGCATAAAGTGCATCCTCAAGACACGAGGAAGGTCCTTGAAATGTCATGCTATTTATACGCCTTCTTGTGAGACCAGGTTGTTGTAAGATGAAAACTTCAGTGGGGTGAGTACTTTGTATAAACACTAATATATTATTTTCCAATGTATACGTATATTGTATTTTAGATTTTGTATTTTTAGATTTTATATGTGGGAGGACATGCTGCTCTTGTCCTGTCTTACCCACGCTTCCCCCTCTCCATCACATCACATCCAGCAAACAGGAGAGCACACTGACCTGTCTACTTGTGCATCCTAGTGCATTTAAGTGGTACATAATGATACCGCCACCAGACAACAGCCCCTGAGCTTTTTATTGAATGACACTCAGCTGTGTGATGGCAAATGTGAGAGCTTTTCATACATAAAAGGGTGCTGATGTCAGTGGAAGATACTGCAAATTACAGGGATCTGTTTTGTTTTCCATATATAGATGTACTGTGGTATGTGAGTGCTGCAAGGAACTGGCTGAATGGAGAGATGAGGGCAGGCAGCAGGACGGCCCACCAACCCTCGGAGGGCCCGGATGATCGCTTTCCACCATGATGAGTTCCAACAACCCCCCGTCTGTCTCCAGGCCTCCCTCGCAGGTCCTTCCCTGCTTTCACTACGGGACGAGACAGGCTGGGACAACTAGGTCATTATCAGTCTCAATGTGTCTCAATGTGTGACTCTGCTTATCACTGCGAATAGGTGTAACGCGAATGAGATGAGTCAGTGAGCAGGATTTGTTCCTGTTTTTCACCACAAAATACACAGTGATTTAAAATTTAAAAAAAATGTTTTGACGTTAGAAACATTGAAGCTACATTTAATCATGTCAGTATTTTCTTATTGGCCTTGCACAAAACATTTCACCCACATTTGCTTGATTAAGAGCAGTAGAAAAGGCAAAATGATTAATCAGACTAATTATCAATTATCTGCCAACCCCATGTTTTAGAGGCTTGTTGTGTTTGGAAGAAAAACAACCTCTCATACTGTAAGTCCAGTAATATCTGGATCAGCAAACTATTTCCATTCCTCAGATCTTAATCAATTACATGTTGCAACTTCAGTTTTAATTTGGTCTGACAGTGGAAATAAACGTGATATTACAACATTATTTAACTGTGTCTGTGCATTAACCGTTTAAATGACCAATTATCCAATTGGTTAACCAAACAATTAACCAATTAGATTAGATTTACAGCATTTCATCCATATCGGTCACCGAGAAACCATTTTTAAAAATATCCTGTCTAATAAAAATTTAATTAGTTTGGATTTGGCAGCATCTAGTGGTGTGTTAGCAAAATGCAACCAACTAAGTACCCTCCGCTCCCTTTCCCAAGACTGCGGTAACGTGAACCGCCGAGTGTAAAACCGTGGTGACGTTGTTCATCTCACGCAGAGGCCATCTTTATCTTAATAACATTACTTTACGAGAAACGGAAGTCAGACGGTGGCTGGCGGTACCACGGTTATGAACTCTGTGGCTCATGTTACCGCAGTTTAGTCAGTATGTCGAAGAACTACAGTGGCCTTCAGGTAATGGTAATGTCCATTCTGGGCTACCGTAGAAACATGGTGGGCCAACATGGCGGACTCTGTGAACCTGCTCCCTATATAGACACGAGGGGCTCATTCTAAGCAAACAAAAACATAACGATTGGTAGTTTCAGGCGATTATACACTAATGAAAATGTAGCTATAAATATTAAATTAATTTTCTCCCAAATGTTACACACTGTTGCTTTAAATTAAGTTTTTTGAATGCAATCAAAAGTCTCTTAGTTTCTTACTTTGGGCTCCGACATGAACATAATATTATTATTATTATAAAGCTAAAGGAGTTTCTTTTATTTCACAGGAGAGATTTTCGTGCTCATGTTTTCATTTTTGCTTTTCTCACTGGTTTAAAGGTGGCATCCAATAGATATGAAGCACATAATCATCCATTTGAAGTTCTATTTCTAGCGACCTGTTGAATTTAAGTCCTATTTTCACTCTCTTCCTTTTAGCTGTTTTTGGTCTTCACTAACTCATACAGAAATATCTGTTTCTTGAGATGCTAAATGCTCCACTATGTTTGCCAGCTAACTGTCGCCTTTGGCTGTCTTTTTTTCTTGCAGGAAATGATGCTATGAGAGCAGTGACGCCAGCTCGTTCTCATTCCCAGGGCATCAAATACCAAGGCTTTGTCACACCCGTCGGCGGACTTTCCATGAACTACAATGCCAACCCATCCACAGCAACAGTAAATGCACGGAGAATGTGCTGTGGTGATGTAGTTTAAAAAGCAAAACAGACGTACCGGCTGGATAGGAGGGGAGGTGGATGGGCCTAACAAAGACAAGGCTTTCATCCAGGGGGCCGCTGTGTGTTTCATGTGTGTTACGTTTCACTTTCACGTTGCAATCAGCTGTTCATTTATGTCCCTTATTCACAATGTCCAGTCCCATTTTCACTGTACAAATGTTGTAATTTTAAGCCCAGTCATGTTGTTTTTTCATAACCTAACTACTGTAAGTAGTTTTACTGCCTTATATGTCATATGAGTGTGCATGGCAGCGCAGTCCTGTGGGTATGATGCACCTTCATTATGCCAAGGAAAAAAGTCTGGATTCGGCAAGTAGTTAATTTTACAAGGACATAATGATTTAAATGAGGACCGTTTAAAATGATCCTCTGATTTGCAGACATCTCTATGCATCCATTGCCATGGATTCATTGACATTTTCAGTCCAAAATGGCAGCAGCCTTACCACAGCGCCATCTAGCAGCTGTGTTCAAAAAAGCACCAGAGTTTTGCATCTTTGCTTCTCTACTGTTTGGCGTCAGTACATGACAAGTTGGGATGAGAACGTGTTGGTGACACATACTGAACCAAACAGTAGAGTTGTGTGCTGTAAAACCAAAACAATGAACCGAAAATGGCTAAAATGCTCTGTAGAGCAGGGGGGAACTGTAGCGTGAAACTTCTGATTATATCTGCTTAATTGGTATAGAAAATTAAGTCTTGAAACCGAGTCTTTAATGGTGACAGGACGACACAGTCGTCACACTAAAATGCCACAAGCTAAGGTGACAATATCAAATGAAACCTGGTGCTGTCGGACTCAGTGGTGACTGTCTGTGAGGAGGACTCGTGAGGCTTTTTCAAACGGCAGAGTCACTGCACACAGGAGGAGCTGATTGCAGATAAGAGAAGGAAAAAAGGCTAGATGGTAATTGCTTTTCTTTGTGGACACTAATTCACCAGATCACGATGCTTCAAGGCAGTGGCACCATCATCTGAGCATCATCTGTTTTCTTAACAGTAGCCTACTTGTCGTGACTTGGAAAAAGTACATCCATGTGAAATCCTGATTTTCTATCACGTAGTGGGGCGACAGCACCTCGGAAAGTTTCCTGTGAAGGGCAATAATGAACAAAGAAAAGTGCTCACATATGGGAGAGAACAGTGCTGGAGGAGAAAAGAGACCACAAAATGTACAACAGGATAAACAAAAGAGAGAAGGCAAACCTAAACCTCTGTGATAAGTGTAAATTTGCGGATATATGCAGCGGCTCAACTGATGAAGGTGAACATAATGTTGCTTGCTTGTGATTATACATTGTGAATTTTCCAGAGCTTTCAGTGAGCAAAGTATTGCCCGGTGGTCTATTAAGGCAGCAGAGAGCAGATGGCTGTCTGAGAATAATTATTAGTATTTTAGATAATTGTTGGTATTTGGTTGCCCAAATAATAACCTAATCTTCCTCTGTCTCTTTCTCTGTCTCTGTCTGTTTTTCTCTTCCTTTTAAGATCTTGTATCATTTGTAATGCCTTCGAATTGAAGATGTCTGATAAGAGTTTTATGAGCTTATTTATAATGAAGCTTGGTCTATTTTTTTGTTACTGGTACAGCTGGCAGAGCTGATACTCGACAAAGTCTGAACCTTGTCATTATGTTTGTGTTTTCAGTCAGTCGTGCAATCTGTCATGTTGCGTTTTCTCTTTAAAGTCGAGACACTAATCTGGTAGTTTGATGTCAGGCTGGTCTTGAGACAGATCTAGATTAGATCAGTGTCAGGACCTCGTGAGGGAGAACAGCCTTGGTAGAATAATGAAAAAGGCTGATTATGACTGGTGCAAATCCTCACTTAATTTTTAAGGACAGTTGCATTTGGTTTGGGTTCTGCAGGATTTCCTGTGTTCCTGCACCTTTACACCTATAGAAGTGTGTTTCCAGCTGTGTGTTTGTCCCTTTTTTGCATTGCATCCCACACCTCACACCACCTCTCCGTCTCTGTGACGGTCACTGTCAGCAGCTTTTTCAGTAACTATGGTGGAACAAATATGGTGCGTCTGGACCCAGGGATGTTGTCCGGGTATTTATCCACTTTGCTGCAGTATATCATTTGTCCCACAGCTGACTTACTGATCACTGTCTTGTCTTCCAATAAGGCCTCAGAGTGAGTCCGGTCTGGTATGTGTCAGCTGCTGCCTCTGTGGCTGTAAGCTGTTGAATCTGCTTCAGGACAGATAGCAAGTATTTTTCATGTGTTCAAAAAATGTGCAGCCTCACATCCTTTAAGGTTTACAGATTAAAGACTAGATTATTCCTCTTTGCTCTGACAAGTTACAGATGTAAATTTGTGTTAATGTTCCTGTTGTTTACCCAGTGTATGATGTTTGAAAACAAAGCGTACACCCTTTGCATAGCATTAGCATAACCCTTCCACTCCTGTGAGTTTGACGAGCCTTGAGGCCAGACAGCTTCATACAGTAGCACTCTGCTTGCTTGCTTTTCTGAATCCCAGGCTGCATGCCTGTTTGCCTGGCTGTTCCCTGAGGCCCTGCTGACTCTACTGCCTGCATTTCTGTCTGCCTTCTTGTCTCACTCGCTTGGCTTCCCATCATAAAACTGAATTCATACCATTTAGATATTCAGATATTCAAAAAGTTATGCGTTCAAGGAACAGTTTGACATTTTAGGAAATGTATTTACTTTCTTGCCAAGCATTAGTTTAGGAGATTAATATCTGTCTGTTGAATATGAAGCGGCAGCCAGAATCCAGTTAGCTAAAGACAGGAATAAGAGGGAAACAGCTACCTTAGTTTTGTCCATTGCTAAAAAGTCCAACTACCAGCATCCCCAAATATTAATTCATTCTAAACATTCATGTTTGTTTAATCCAGAAAAGACGAAAAATGACAAGATGTGATTTTACATAGGGGTTTCAGGGGCGATGGGCAGGACTATTACAGTGCTGTTAAGCAACGTCAATATTAACGTTATCGTTGACGTCTAGAAGCCGCAGAGGCAAATAATTTTGCAAGCTAGCATGTGGGTAACATAATGCAGGAATAACAGCGGAAAAAGATGTGGCAATTGAGAATATCAACATTTTCCTCAGACATAAAATTATGAAGAAAAACAATATACAACTAAAGTTACAATTCATTCCTCTGTTTCTGACGTCAACAAACATGTCCCATCCTGTGAACTCTGAGTTTTCAGAAACTTTCCACTTATGAGGTCGTGAATATCACAATAAGGGGGCATTCATATGGACTCTTCTTGTGAACACAGTAAACACAGCCCCATTTGAAGGCACCAATAATTTTGTATGTCTGAAACCTCAGTGAAACCAACAGTATGTGAATTGCATACTATTTCCGGTGAAATATTACAGTATGCAATGCTGAACACTACATATCCCACAATGCAATACCATACCGTTCATAAGATACATTGATGGACAGCTCTGTGACATCAATAACATTTCACTTTAAGTGTAAGTATTTTTAACTTTGCTAGTTATATATAGAAATATATTTTTTAAATTAATTCAGACTTTGATTCTCAAAAAACGTCATTTTGGTCATAGGAGGTTGGCATGGGTTACCATGGTTACATGTATGCAACCAGCAAGGAGGCTCTCAGGAAGTGATGACATAAATCACTGCTCAGTGCTTCCGAAAAGACACATACTACTCTGTACATGACATGTCAGCGTTAACTACACACATCCATACACTGATGTCAGAGGCTGCCATGCATGGTGCCAACCTGCCCATCAGGATCGACTCTAAATACTCCTTCACAAACCGATGGCTCAGTCTTCGGGAGCAATTTGGGGTTCAGTATGTTGCCAAAGGACACTTTGACATGTGGACTGGAGCAGCCGGGGATCGAACTGCGATTGACCTTTCAGTTGGTGGACAACTCTGAGCCACAGCTGCCCCTCCAGGTAGTAGTAGTATGCGTTTTTGGATGCAGCAGTAGTCTGACGCTTAACATCTGGCAGATTGTTTTCACATCTGCATAGAGCCAGGCTAGCTGTTTCCCCCATTTCTAGTCTTTAGTCTAAGCTAAACTAATTGCTAATTGGCTCTATAGTTTCATATTTAAAGGACAACTTTGAGAGCAATATCAATCTTCTAATCTAATTCTCAGCAAGAAATCAAACAAGCATTTTTCCCTAAATGTTGAACTATTCCTTTAACTGCTTAAGAGCAGTTAAGTTTAGCATAGAAATTAAGATTCTTGCAACTTTTTATGCACTTCTTTCTCACACCAGAGATAGTTGAGGTAGTCTGATTCAGATATCATCACTATTATCCTCTGTGTGAAAAATGGCTGGCTGTTACAGCTGTTCATGTTCCCAGTCAATATTTGGACAAGGGAAGAGGTACATTACCTTCAGTGTCTGTATTTATATGAGCGAGTCTCTACGCAGGGAGCAACAGGAACATTACCTCAAAATGTGTTCTCAGAAATGCTCAAAAGTAACAACAGCACAGTCACATTTGCTGGATGCTATTATCTCATCCCTCTACGCGTTGTTGTGAGGTTTTATGGACTCTCTGAACTTTGTTCATCCTTGTTATTGTAGTTGCTGTTTGCTATATTTTTTAGTTTTACAGCCTGAACATGGACAGAGTGCTGGAGGAGGTACAGCCACAGGAATCAGCGATACAAATACTGTGTGAGTAATATGATGTTTTGAGCTGTTTGCCTGGATGAGAGCCATAAACTGAACATGTTCAAGACACGTGAGAGCAGACGGGAGGCAGATTCGGCTACAGTTGTCCAGAGGGGCATCTTGTGATGTTACGTGATTTGATTTGATTATTCCTGATGTTTGCCATACAGAGTGTTGCTACATAGGTGCTGTTTTGCACTGTGTTACCCTTCAAGCTGTTCATGGGTCACAGCTCCTATAATCTTCATGTGCACTGACTGAACTGAACTCACTTTGAACTGCAGTTTTATTCAATTTAAAGGGGTGCTGCAACAATTCAGATTTGGTAAAAAGCAGTGGAAAAGATGCCCCAAATATAATGTATTCCCTTGTATGGGTCAAGCCGCAAAACTACTAGATCAAAATTTTCCCATTACGCAATGATGCACTATGTCTTTTTAATGGGCCCTTCCTGTCTGGTAAAAACCCACATTTCAATCTGTGTTCCCCCAGTTTGCTAAACAGGAGGCTTTCTGGTTTAAATTAAGTCATCAAGGTCTATGATAAAACCTGATGACATCACTAGGACATCACCAGAGTCATTTCAAGACTGCTTCAGGCTCACAGAAGTTATTATACAACTGTTAAAACATCTTTATTCAAGGTCCACTTAAAGGGCCAGTGTGTAACATTTAGTGGGCCGAAATGGAATATAATATTAATAAGTAGAGTCACTGTGTTTTTGTTACCTTGGAAAGTGTCGTTTATATCTACATAGGGAGCAGGTCGTCTCTCCACGGAGCCCGCCATGTTTCAGGAGTCCGTAACAGACAAACCAAACTCTTAACTTTTCCTACTTGGGCTGGAATATTACTCCCTTCCATTGTTGCCGCCGCTCTCTCTCTTGCTTCACCACTCACTTCCTATGTGCACACACACTCTAAGCACTCTACTCTTCCAACAACTGGCTTTAGAGAGGGCCATTCGCGTTTTCATGTCAGCCACTGTAGCAATCCTACACTCTTGGCACACGGGAGACGCTGTAATCTGCAGCCTCACAGCTAGATGCAGCAGATTCTACACATTATTCCTTTAATAGCTTTTTCTGGAGCTTTCAGTTGCATCTCACCTTCCTCTGAGAAACACTGCAAGGAAAAGTGGACCTTGAGAGGTTTGACATTTTGGAATAAACACTTATTAGCTTTCTGACAGAGAGTAGGGCAGAGATCGATACCACTCTCATATCTGTCCGTTCAATACGAAGCAGACAGTTACCTTTAACACTAGGACTGGAAATGGGGCAAACAGCTGGCCTGGTTCTGTCAAATAGTAATAAAATTTGCCTACTTGCACCTCTTAGCTCACTAATATAATGCAATTACTCTGAAACTGTGTTCCCCTAGAGCTCTGCTACACACTTCAATAATACACATCATCATGGCATCACCATTACTATCCACACAAAATATGCACACAAAGCTTTTTATCTCAGATCCTAATCCAAATGTTCAAAATAAGCAGGCAGCAGCTTGAAGTCCTGCCCGACTGAATTCAGTCGTGAATTCAGAGGTGAGAATCTGTCTTGACCAAACACCGGTGCTCCAGTTCCTCCAGGGCAAAAAGGAAGGTGTCTGAGTGTGCGTGAATGTGTGCGTCAGATCACTGATAGCTTTGGAGCCTAAATAAATATGACAGAGCAGACGTACGTTGGCTCTGCAACACAAGCCATATCTGTCTCGCCAATGTGTTGTTATACACACAGAGAACATTTGCAATTCATGTCTTTCTCTCAGGGTATGCTGTATTCCCCATGGTCGCTGAAGCAAGACACAGTGCATCTGTGAGTGTGCTACTTAGTTAAAATACGTCAAAACAATTTTTCAGTATGTCCCAGTCTTTATTTCTGAGTTATTATCTCGTGAAAAGATACTAAAAAGAACAGAGGATTCATTCATCTCTGGTTTATGGGCATTTCCGAAAGGAATCCCTTACTGTCCAACATGTAATGTGAGCTGATATTAAAGGAACAGTTCAACATTTTGGGAAATATTCTTCTTTGTTTTGTTTTGGTTTTTTTTTTGCCAAGGCTAAGTTAAGATAGATACGACTCTCATATCCAACTGCTCTGTATAAGCAGCAGCCAAGCTTAGCTTAGCATGAAGAGTGGAATCAGGGAGACGCAAATAGCCTGGCTCTGTCCAAAGGTAAAAAAATCTACAAAGAAACTGTCTGGCACGTAACCCATAACTTGTTGTCTCCAATCTCCAGTTTATGTACCGATTAAACAAATGAGAATTCATTAATTAGTGAGCTTTAAAGCCCAGACACACCAACCTGACATCAGAGTGGCAACCAAGGCCCCCAGTTGCGTCACCTCACATCGCCTTTGTCTTGGCCGACGGTGTGGGACACGCCGAAAAATCTAGACGGACGACGGATGCTCACCGACCGACCGCCCCAAACTGTCTGACTGCCGACTGTTGGCACAGAGACAAACTAACCTGGCTATAGCTTTGTATTTAAAGCAAGACTTTTCATCTGACTCCTGGCAATAAGGACAATGCATATTTCCTCAAAATGTTGTAGTCAAAATCAGAAATAAAGCAAGGGTCACCCTGGACATACAGTATCAGCACCACTGCCAGCTCAAAGAAAAGAGCACAGTTTTACAACTGTAAACCATAGCAAAAGTAATAAATAACATTTTGTAAAAAGTTCATTAGAGCAACAAAAAGCTTAGGATACAATAAATACTGAGTAATGTCTTAGTTGTATAGCTGGGTTAATGAATCTTTGGCAACAATTAGCAGATTACACAACAATTTCCAGAGTTTTGCCGTCATACTCTGTCCGACGTTTCTTTTTCCTAATGGAAATGTTTTAACAATGGCTCAATTCTAATTCCCCCATTCTGTAAATACTACATCAGTTCTTCCCACTCTGTGTAACTCCACTCCCTTGTGCTTCCCTCATAAACCCCTTTCCTCTCCTCTCCAGTTCGTTCACAACCATGGGAACTTTCAGCTGGAGGAGGGGGTGGGAGGCCGGAGCATGAGAAGCATGCGATTGGCCAAGAGGCGGGAATCACTCTGACATGATTGGCTGTGAGCCTGGGAGCTGTGAGCAGAGTTCCCTCATTATTCCAGAGAGCATCAGTGAGCAGCGGAGTGGGACTTGCTGTGTTAGAGATGCACACCAGATACTTCTGTTTGTTTTGGTTTCTCTGACTGGGACTCTTGGAGAGCAAACAGAAGCCAGGAGTGGATAAATAACCTCTTTCTGGAACTTTCTCAAAAAGATAAAGATAAAGTAAGTTTTTATCTTACCCTATTTTCCTCCCTGTCACTCTATAGTGATCACTGTAGTTTCAGCTGTTCTTCCTGCTATGAGCTTACTATTGGAGTAAAAGTGACACATCACTAAAAATTAACATCAGTCATTTTAAAGACTAGCTATAATGATAAGCACTAAATATATACCATGAATGATAGCAAATGCACACATAGATACATCATAAACTCTTTAACTGTTCACATTGTGAAATTATAAGTTGTGCATGTGAGTGTGCAAGTGTGCGCACATTGTATGTGTGTGTTTATGTGCACATGCATGATGTGTACATGCACTGAGTTACTAAGAGTATGGACTTACGTTGTGTGTCTTTTAAGGATGCAGCCTTATGATTATGTTAAGGGAAGGTGCAGTGCGACTTCACAGTCCTCATCTGCAAAGTTGTCACTGCAATGCCTCGCATTGACAGAGGAGCTCAAGGACTCACCTCCCAAAATCTCCCGGTGTGACTTTCAGGCTGCAGGGTGGTGGTGGCGGTAGTCAGCTATAAATAGGCCTGCTCCAAATTGTGCTGCAGTCACACATAAATTCAGAGGGAACGAGAAATGACAGAGTCATTGTTTGTATTCGAGCCGGGAGCACTTTGATCCTCTCAGCAGTTACAAGAAATATAATCTGACTCCAGTGTAAACACAGAGTACGACCTAATAGAGTAAGAGAAAGGCAAACAGAGATTGATGGTAGAAGTAGAGAAGATGATAGCATGTGTCTGTCAGTGTGTGTGTGTGTGTCTGGTGAAAAGTGTTAGCATGTGTCAGAGTTTTCCTTGTTAAACAGCCACATGTGGCAATGCTCAACACAGTTACCTTTAAGGAGGTTATCACCTCTGCTGCTCAGTCAAACAATAACTCCCTTGACTTCCATAGAAATACTTATCAATCACTAATCAAAGCAGCCTGCTATAGAATGATGCGGGCGGCTTTGCAAATGTTACGGTCCATACAAGGAGTGGAGCTTTGTCTTGTTATGATGTGTACTCACTGAACACAGGAAGGGTGAGTTTCAAAAGTTACATCATATCATTACGCATAAAGTAGACCCAGGAGAGTTTAACATTGAGTCTGACCAACTAACAAACATATGGAGCTGTTTATATTTCATATCCCTGCCCCCCTCATAGGTGGGGACGGAAATGGCATGATTATGAAGTTTGTTTCATTTAGAAAAAAAAAAAAAAAACAGCTGCCATGATAGATCTTTCATTTTGTTTTACTTAGTTTGAAGCCATCTGAAGATAAAAAGTTAAAAGTGTTGCATGCTGAAAAACAAGCTGCTGTCTCCTGCCCTTTGTTGCTTCAAAGCGGGGGACTCAGCCTGCTGTTTCTAATATCTACCTGTCTGTCAGCCTGCTTTTCTCAAAGCTCCTTTATTGCAGTGTAGAACACAGGGAGCCTTGTGTTGTACCTGACCTCTACTATGCAAATACGTACTGTCAGACTGCCAGCTAGCGCTGCAACTCCACGTGGATGAGTCTGCGAGATGAGAGCGCAACACTGAGCCCATTGTTTTACCTGTGCATCACCTGAGATACAGGCTGTAGTCACAGACAGCGGTGTCCAAACTCTCCTCCTCGCTTCTAGTTCTGTGGTGAAGCATCAACTGTGCAGAGACCACACCAAGTCAGATTTGGCTGAATAATGGATGGCTGAGCTGACTGACAATGACTTTAAAACCACTCAACATCAGAAAAAAAATTATTATGGAGTACACATTAATTTTTTAAACCTCTGTTTGTATGCTCGTTGTGTTACTCTAGGTCTCTTTTCTGAATGAGTGTTGCTGCCTGCCAGTGTGAGTGAATGGGAGCACAGAGTAATGAGCCTGGCCTGATGTACTCTGTGTGTACTGTACAGGGACAAAAAGCACCTGCGCTGCTCCTGATGTCTTAGTATCAGCCTTCTGAAGAGGAGCTCTGCAGCTGTGTGTCTGTCTGCATGTACTATGCATGCACAAAGTGATGAAAATGTATGTGAATGGTCAGTTGATTTGATAAACTTGATTGACATTTTATTTGTAACAGTACAACACCAAACTGACATTTATCATTTACAGCATGCAATTTTTGTTTCCTCTGTCCGAAATGTTAATCAAATTCCATGGCCACTGACTGAAAAAGTCGAGAGTAGTTTTGACAGGGTGGAAGCAAGTGTACATAGCACGTTGTTTGACAGCTGGGACAGGTTTTACAGAAATTCTGGACGTCGGGAGGATATGCGTAGATAAATTTTGTTGTGACCAAATGACTCGCTTAGGCAAGGTGTGTGCCAGGTGCAATATCATCGGTCGACATGGCACAGGAACCACAAGGCATTTCACACTATCAGCTACCACATACAAAACATCCTTATCCACAATAAAACATTCTTCATCCCCCTTGACCATATCTGGGCCCCCAGCCACCTTGGCAAACAATGGTTTCAGAGTGCCATCCTCTTTTTGCAAGGCCCTAATGTCCCCTGGCACCTCACACATGTCCTTTGTCAGTCCCTCCCTACAGTCTGGCTCTCGGGACTTTAGACCCTTTCCAAAGCGCCGGCTGGCGGCGAGACTTTCGCGGGCCCTTTGTGCCCCCTCACACAAACTGCTGTCCAGGGTCAAAAAAGGGTCTGGTTCCGGTTCCTTTTTCTGCCGTGGGACAGGCATCACCTCCGCTCTGGCCTGGGCACGGGTGATCACTGGGCCTGACCAAACCCTACCACAGACATTGTCTTTGGGCTCCGCATCCAGCAGCATGTCCAGTAGTACAGGTAAGTCCCACCCCAGGATGGCAGCTACAGGCAACTTTTCCACCATGCCCACAGTCATCAAATATGGTTGCTCATCCACTGCCACCGACAGCTCTGCGGTAGGGTAGGAATGGCTGTCCCCATGCATACACAAAATGTGTTCTTGTTTACTGTAATCCAAGATGCCCGTTGGCACTAAATCCCTTCGGACCAGTGTCAGGAAGCTACCAGTGTCAACTAGAGCTGTCACGGGTGTCCCATTAATGGTCATGTCTTTAAACCGCTGCTGCCTTCCCACAGTGCTCACCTCCTCAGACCCAGGAGTGTAACATGCACCATTTACTTTGTTTTTTCTAATGGGGCATAGAGAAGCCTTGTGCCTGGGCTGCTGGCAGTAAAAACAGATAAAGTCCTTACTGGGACTGCGCTGGCGGAGTTCAGGGCGGGTTTCTCCCAGCGGATGTGGGTTGGCTCTGGCTGCTGGTCTGGGCTGTGTAGACAGCTGATGACTGGTACCACCTTGGTACATAGCTGGGCCTCCTCTCTGTACATTGAGGTACTGCAATGCAAACTTGGCCGCAGCTAGTCCCTCCGTCGGCTCGTGCTCCTTCACCCAGGTGTGGATGTCTGCAGGGAGGACGTGTAACAGCTGCTCCAGGATGATCTGCTCACCGATCCGCTCCTTTGTGTGCTGCTCTGGGTGAAGCAATCATCAGTAGAGACCTTTCAACCGGTGGTAGGTCTCTGTCAGGTTCTCTCCAGGTGGTACCGCCATGGACCGGAACTGCTGACGATACGTCTCTGGCGAAACGTCAAACTTAATCAGGAGCGCTGCCTTCAGGTTCGGGTAAGAGTGCGCCCTCTCCTCGTCCATTGCCGTGTACGCCTCAAGCGTCTTTCCTGAGAGTATTGGCACCAGGCGACATGCCCACTCACTCTCTGGCCAACCCCATGTTCTGGCAATCCGCTCAAAGCGAAGCAAGTAATTTTCAATGTCCTCTCCAGCCAGATACTGGGGAATCTTGGGGTCCCGGACAGGTCTGCCCTCAGATCTAAGAGGTTCTGCTCTACGGCTCACTTCAGTTCTTGGTGCCACCAAAGGTGAATTGTGGCGCAGCCGTGGCGCTGGTGTAGACAGGTCCAGCCTAAAGCTCCTCATTGACCCCTCAGATGGCGATGTTGCAACAGGCCTCCGCTCTGCCCCCAGTTGAACCAGCTGCGGGGCTGGGACCAAAGCCCGAAGCTCTGCCAGAAACCCTTCCTCTCTTCTCTGCTGTCCCTCCAGGAAAGGTCCTCATGATGGCCATCAGCTCCTCTCTGGCACCTGGAGCTCCTGAGGCTGCCTGCAGGGCTGGAGAAGCAGAACCACCCTCGACCTCTTCCTCTTCATCTGTGGCCCAGGCTTCCTCCCCTGCTGCTTTCTGTTTCTGTGAACGCAGACCGGTACATCTTCCTGAAAACCGGATGCGACCCCGTCGACTGGCCATATCCCACTTCTGACACCAAATGTCACGGGTTTGTTTGAAACAATGAAAAAAAAAAATGTATGGCTCAGCCGGCAAACTTCAGGTTTGGTGAGTTTTATTTGCACCAACCTCCCAAGCAGCAACCAAAAGTCAAAACCTATTGACAAATTTACAACTATTTAGAGTAGGAAAAACCAGAAAACAAAGCATCCATACAGCAGTCATCATTTTTCACTTTTAACATGCCAACCAACTCTCTCTCCCTTGAGCAGAGGCCACCTTAAATACCCCCTAGTTCCTCCCCTGGGCAAACCCATCCCCATTTTACAGGGTTTGTAGGGCATAACTCAGCCAAATATACAAGAACAATTACAAAATCACTATTAATACTGACCTCAATACAGTGGCTCAAAAACAATTACATTCTGCTGTTTACACACATTACTCCACCACAGTAAAACAGCAAATTATACCTCCATTAACCATAACGGTACAGTCCGTGGTCACCTGACCATCTGAAGCGCGCCAAACAGCGCTATATATGATGTTCCCAGGAAGTGCCTCTGTTTGGTCCGCAAACCAGAGGAACCAGAAGCAGCGAAACCAGGTGAGCATGTGCGTGTTAGTGCGCCGCTTTTAGACGCGGAGTGTGCAGCGTCGGACGCCTGCAACGTGCAGAAATGCGTCCATACATCTATTACACAGTTGGTGGGGAAACATTTTTACCGGCGCGGAACTCCGCCGGGCAATGAGAGCGCGGGGCGCGCGCGCTCCCGACCGCAGCACTCCGGAGAGAGAGAGAGCGAGAGCGCGCCGGTCGGACCATGATGGGGCGTTTAGAGGCGTTTAGAGGCGCTCCGTCAGAGTGATTGACAGCTGCTCAGAGATGGCAGGTTCCAGCTCAGCTCTGATTGGTTGGCTTTAAAAAGATCTATCCCATGACGTAAGACTTTGACGAATCACAGGTCATCCTAGAGAGAGAGAGAGAGAGCACACAGCTAAACAGTACCTGACAAGATGATTGAGAATATTTGAGGTGAGAAATATGCATCACAGTAACAGAATATTGATTCATATTTGATCAGCGCTGCCTAATTCGCCTAATTATTTAGCGAGTGATTGACATCTGGCTCTCATAGACGGCAGCTGGACGGCAGACTCCAGATCAGCTCTGACTGGTTGGATTTCCTACGGTCTCTGAAATCCTGCAGATGCCACAAGGAGCACCGGAGGACACAGAGGCACATGGTTGTTTTTACCTGTCTCATGCACTACGGTCAGGATAGAGTGACAATAACTTTTTTTACTTTTCTTTTTTCTTTTACCGCCTTTACTTGCTCCAATTGTACCCACTATATCTTTAAAGTGACAATGTGGACTCAAGTGTTCATCAGACGTTGTTGTATTCAGGTGGCTGCTAGTTTGAGCAGCTGTGAGTGATATCGTGAGTGATATTATGAGTTTCCAGAGGTTAAGGATCAGGGGTCAAGCAACAGTGGAGGACTGCACTGTTTGGTGCCAACAAAAGTGAAATGTCACACGTTTCCCTGAGCCATTCTTGGCATTTTTGAAGTGGGAGTTAATGGAAAATTATATCATTTGCTTCCCAAAGCATATTCATTACTGTAATAAAGGCAGTGTTTGTTTTCCTCTGTTTTTCTGGCAAGGGAAAGTATGCAAAAGCCCTACAAAACCGTTGTGCAGAGGCACTGCAATATACATACATACACACAGACATGCACACAAGCAAGCAACGCCAGAAGCATTTAAGTATCTTTTTATTGGAAACTCTGCTCCCATAACAATGAGCAGGAAAGTCTACTGTGTACTCAAGGCTTTTAGAGACTTTGCTGGTCTATTGAGCTTCAGTAACATTTACTGGGCTGGTTGATTGATTGTAAAAGTACAGTCCTTTTAAAGAGATGCTTGAAAGGTATTTTCATCAATTACTTTTACTGATCTGTTTTTAACTTTAAAGTGACAGGAAGCAGGTTTTTGGAATCACGAATGGTTTGCTGTTGGGGTAAAAGATGTTCCCAGCCTCCAGATGTATGGCAATATTGTCATGAATCCTGTGACGAATGAATTCTCTGTTTGATATTAAATCCAAGGTGTGTGAACCTCTGGAGTCTGCTTCCCCTTGCACGCCCTTAAAAGGCAGCATCATAGACCATCTCATGACATATAACGACTTACACAGACATGTCCAAAATATGCATGGAGGAAAAGATACAAGAAGATAAATGTGCCTCCCCCTCTTTCTCTCGCTCTCTCTGTAGTAGGGCCCGACACTGACCTTCAGCACAGCTGGATGGTATCAAGGGAACCACAACACAGCGTCCTACTATTGAACCACACTGTCACGTTGCGGGCAGATAACCTTAAAGCCCCTCTCCAGCCAGTTTTACTTCCTGTTTTGTGTCCTTTCTCAAAGCGAGAATGGGGGTGTGGTTAATAGTCAGACGTAATTCATTACCTCGGCTACTAGACTGCATTGTTTTTCAAGCCAGTTTAGATGAATTTACTGTTCATCAGACCATAATTAGTGCAACACACTGATTCTCTCTCACTCGCTCTTTTCTTTACTGTCTCCTCCTGGCGAGGCAGCCGTCTAGGTCCTTTTGCACAGAGGAGCCGAGGAGGAAGGTTAGACATGTTGCCGTGGTTTGCTGTTTAAAAAGCTGTTTCGGGACGTTTTGGAGGTACATCGTCCACCAGCACCATCCTCACTCACCTCAGCTCCAGCACCGGCACCACACCGGGCTGCTTCATGATAACGGGACATTTCTCTCGTTTTCTTTCTTGCTCTCCCTGTTGCACATCATATACTTTCTGTTAATTTATCTCCAGGAGGAGGAGATGGTAGAGAAGAGAGTGACAGTGAGAGACAGTGTGTTGTGCTAATTCTGCTGTTGGGATTTCATGCAATCCACTGAGCTGATTGAACCCGTTCTCGGCACACACAAATGCCATGAAAATAAACACACCAAGCTATGGTGGCGGAAACTAAAAAATAAAATGAAAACCCTGTTAGCTAATGCAACAAGTTGGGCTAGTTAACTAACCCTAACTAGCAAACTAACTTGAAAGACAAAGTGATGAACACACTCATCGGTTTGCTGCTGCTCTGTTGGAAACAGACATGAGTGCACCTGCACAAGCTTGGAGGATGACTTGCAGCTTCTACTGTAGTCATATATCATATTCCCATTTTACCGACAACCTTCTTTTTTTTTTTTTTAAACTTTGAGCACAAAGTGAAGTTATTTGTCAAAACCATTTGATGAACAGTGCGGCTGATCAACCTTGTCAGGAAATGACTAAACATGAAATATCATAGAAATGTCAAAATACACTGGAGGGGGGCTTTGATGTCATGTACAACATAAGCAGGCACTGACGAAACATGACGAGGGCCTCTGCACCAGCATCTGTGTGTGATGATTTTGTTACGTTAGGCTGGAAGAATGACCTCCAAGGGACATGAGAGAGGAGAAAATGAGAGAAACAGCTGGGCCCTCGAGTTATTTCCCTTTCCCCTTGTTACACTGGAAGTCCTGTCATTGTGTTTGTTAGCTTTGTAAAAAAAAAAAAAAAAAAAAAAAGAAAGAAAAGAAGAGAAGAGCAACAGCTTGCACTACTTTTATAGACACACAGCTAGTGATATGGGATCTGCCCTTGCCTGTATTATGGAGGGAATAGGGGGGGGGGGCTTGATAATGTCTCAAGAGAGCAATGGTATGTGCTGGTCATCTTTTGGTCATCTCTCGCACGGCACATCTTGGTGCTTTGCTTAACAAATAGAGAATACTTTGTTTTCCTGCACTGCAGTAAAACTTTCCATAAACAACTGTTGACATTTTCTATGTTTAGACGGGGTCACGGCAATGTTGGTCTTAAAATCATAAGATTGTCGACAGAAGAGCTTTGTGCTTCTGCAAGCTGGGTCAATACTTTCCTAGAAACCCAACTCCTTTGTTTTGTTTTGTTTCACGGACCCCCTGAGTCAAACACACACAGGGAGCGTCTGTCCGTGTCTATCAGAACAGGACAGTCTCACGCACAACAGTGACAAATGAACACCATTTTCAGGCTGTTTGAGAGTTGAGCATGGTTCAGTGAATTGAGTGCATTCGGCTTCTTAATGACCGCTTTGGCCCCACCACGGCGTCTCCAACGGAGAGTGAAGCAACTGGATAGTGTTGCAAAGTAACATATCAACGTGTCGCTCACTGAGAAGTGATTGCGGTGCTTGAAGTAAGCACACACCGCAGAGTAATTGGAGTTAAGTGTCTTTGACAGCTAGTGTTTGTGCAAGGAAGGGATGAATAAACATAAGGGGTGGCACATGGATTATTTGATTTTTTTTCCTGCAATGGGGCCAAAAAGGACTCACTTGAGCTTACTCCTGATATTTGCACTGAGCCTCCACCTTCCTCTGAATGATATCCACGAGGTATACGCTTTCATGCCAGTAGAGAAATGGCTTGCCAGTTGGCAAGAGTTATATTAAAACAAGGGCATTTGGTCAGGTGTCCTATATTATTTATCAGGTCACGGCCCTGATAAGAACCCTACTTGCTGTAGGACATTGGGAATGGAGCCAAGCCAGCTAGCTAACATTAGATCAGGCAGGCTTTGCTTGCACCGCTACATATAAGACACTTTAGTGGTACAATGTAAGTTGGTTGTTTAAACAAGCTACGCTCATTTTTGCCAAACTGGCTTGGCAACAGTGCAGTCATGTTGCATCAGGTCAGTTTTTGGATGAATAATCATGCTTCTCACTGTTGCTGCATTGAACTGTGTCTCTCCTGAATTAGGGTGGGATATGCTCCAAAAGAACAAGCTCATGCGGACACATGTTGTACACATTGTACGTGTACAACATGTGTCCACCCACATCAGTTGTGTTTAGCTGTTACAAACTGCCACACTTTAAGGGGCAAGATGTGATAATCGTTTAAATATGTGGGCATAACAAGTTAAAGCTTCAGTAGGCAGAATATTTTTAGCATCACTGGGCAAAAAATCCTTAATAACATTTCAGCATATTATAATTCAAGTGCTCTGAGAGAAAACTAGACTTGTGCACCTCCTCACAGCTCTGTTTTCAGGCTTTAAAGCATATAGTCTGTGATGGGAAACTTTGACCAATCACAGGTCACATAGGCTCATTCCTATTGGCTGTGCTGAGGCTGGTAGGCGGTGCTTGGTATTTCCTGGCTGCAGGGTCACAAACTTTCTCATATTACAGCTACACAGTGCACTACAAAATGTTCCTGAAAACATTTGAGGTGAGAACTAGGCATAACATTTCATTACATGATATATTCATATCTGATCAGCGCTGCCTAGTTTGACTGTTTGATCAGAGATTGAGAGTGATTGACAGCCGGCTCTCATAGACGGAAGCTGGGCGGCAGAGTTACGACTGTTCTGTAAATTCTCGCAGATGCCATAAGGAGCACTGGAGGACACTGGAGGACACAGAGGTACATTTTCTTTTTCAGATTACCTGTCTCATACACTAGTCAGGATATAGTGACCATCTCATAGAATTATTTTTTGAACCATATTTGCTCTAATTCTACTTACTGCAGCTTTAACATTATGGGATTATTACTCATGTTATGATGAGTATTGAGATTCAGAAAAACCTACCAGGCTGTAGTAATTTGTGTGTTATTTTACACTCTTGTTTTTGGGGGGTTTCCTGTTGACTCATTTCAAACTTGGGTCAGAAATGAAGGTAATATTGTAAATCAGCTCCAGCCCATTCACATAATTATTATTTATTTATCTGCTTCATAGGAAACACGACACGGGTGTTTCACACATTGTCGCAATCACATTTCCCCACACGCGTCATATTCCTTTCACTCAATAGGTCAGTGTGTCAGCTTGCTTTATCCACTATCATAACATCTAATCTGCTGAGCTTTTTGGTTTACGCTGCTGCTACACTCTTGCCAAATGTGCTAATAGCCATTATATACTATAATATTTCATAAGACGATGCATTACATTGATTCCTGGATTTAGATCAATCTCATTCATTTCATTTGATAATATATTATCTGTAATGTTTGGAGGGTCTTTATTGGGGAATGACTACATGGTGGTTGACTCAATAAATTTCAGGTGGCCCTGTATATAATGCGGCTTTTAACATTCATCGCTGAGTGTGGCATGTGAGTGATGGGGTCAAAGCAAATAGAGTGCTGGTTGAAAGAGTCCTAAAACCCAGGACGGTTAGCATTTTAGCACTTTGGGTTCCCTTGTCAGGAAGGTTTTTAGTTAGATGCCTGAAATTAGGTCTGTGGTTAACACACACTGAAGAAATTTAAAGGTTTTGTTCCACGGCATAAAATACCGCAATAAATACCCCACTTATGAATTTGGAAGCTTTTACATGTCCTAAAAAAGGCGGTGGATAACAAGTGGATAAATGAGACTACTAAAGGCAACTCATGCACCTTTACAGCCTCGTTGTCTATACTCACGCTTGTAGAGTAGTTTGTTTGAAGCCTAACGTTAGCTTTCTATTTCTGGCGACTGCATTTACTCAAAAATCAGAAAAGCGGTGTTCTTTTGTGGAGATTATCTTGCTGAACAAAACGTTTAAATATCATAAATGTGTTCTTTTGCCAAAGAGCTTTTTTTTCTGCAATAATCTAAAATCCAATTGAAAAATCGTATTGTTTTTATGTGCGGGAACCCAGGGTGATTCTAACTTCCTGGCTGGCCTACAAAACACATCATCATGGACACCAAATATTATCTTTGTTAGTAGTCTGTATTCATATAATAAACATATTCCACATGCGATTAGCTGACTGAAATAGCACAGTGTAAATTTATTGCACTCGCCATTAAGATATCATCTCCACTGAGAAGCACACATCATAATGTTGTTATTATAAGTCCCATGAATAGCTCATAATCACTTAGAGACATCTGAATGTCTCATCATATTCTTATCCTCCCGTAATCCCATTTATCTCTCATTTATCCATAAACAGATATGAACTAGGACATAGATGCACAAAATGTTCCCTTGAAATGAGTTTTCCCTCTTCCTGGTTTCATTTGCCTGCTGCTTCAAACTAGATAAATGTTTTCTGTAGTAAAACGTCACCCTGTATTTTGCTTCCTCACTCCTACTCTGTTTCTATGAGTGGCTGGAAGAACATTGGGCTGAGTCTAAGGTTCTAATCCCATGTGACCATCTATGGATGTTGGCTCACAAGCCTCAGGCAGACCTAAATTAATCTCATAGCCTATCTCATAACACGTTGATCTGTAGCATAGAGACATGCACTCGACTCTGTCTCATAAATCAGTCAAACAAATGATCAAGTTATGCAATAGCAGGGCTTTAAACAGTGTATTGCATACAATTTAATAGATACAGTATGACTTTACTGAATGCACATACAGTATGAACTGTGTGCTTTACTGCACACTAAGGTCATATCTTGGGGTTAGTGAAGTTTCTACTGAAATGAGCTTTTGTGAAGATTTAGTGCACCATAGCATTAGCTTGTTGGCAAACGCCCAGGGTGAAATAAGTGTTGTCTTTACATTATACGCACCAATTCCATAGTTTAAATAGCTGAGGAGTTTTTGATTTATCTGTTCTGCCATTTTGACTCTGAATCGTCAAGATACTGACTATAAATGTTTTCTCTGGAGGTCGGGTAAGCATATTTGCTGGAAAATATTTGATTTTATGGTTTGTGTGGACAAGGTGCCAGCATTTTTGTGGTTTGATGTCGCTTCAAACTGGTAAATCTGATCATTGCAGGGGTTCGCAGCCATGCCCTTCTTGTATTTCTGCCACTGGAAATGTTTTATAAAAACAAGATTACAGATATGTAATCAGCTTTCTGGCTCTCCTCATATAATCCGAAGCCAAACTAAGCCTCAGAGGGTGAACCTTCTTTACATAACATGACGAAAAATCCGAAACAGCATATCACCTCTGAGCAGTAGAGCTCTGGCAGTCTTTCCCTGAGCTGATTGGTTTGTCTGCTTTGCTTACCTTAACCCACTTAAACAGGCCCACAACATGCCAGGGGGAGGGAGCTCCCCCACTGGCAAAAACATTCACTACACGCACCATCATTGCCGTGAGTCATATGTTTCAGGACAGCTCAGCTGATTTTAACCTCCCTATGTGCTAGAGTATTATATATCCACAGGTTAAATACATAAACTGTATATAGATGGACCACGCAACTCCACTTCCTCCCACTGTACAAAAGTGACTTGTTGAGATTTTGGCGTCATCTGGAGCCGATGGTCTGATCGAGGGTCTGAATCTGAATCGTTTTCTGGAAAGAAATGGAACTATATATTTAGACAATAAAATCAGCATAAAGTAAAAATGATTTTTTTAAGCTACTGTTTGTTTATTTACATTGACCCGTGGAATGTTTTATGTTACTTTATTTCATTTCATTTTATGTTTGCTTGTTTTTTATTTTCAACCCTTCATGTCCTTTATTGGTATTTACATATTTAATTGCTTATTGTTGGCCTATTGTAACCAGATTTAAAATAAAATTGATTTAAAGAAAAATGGGACGGGGTCCTGGAACCTCCCATACACCCGCCTGAGCCAATCACAAGCCGAGCCTTTAGCACCGTTAGCATACGTTCGCAGTAGCTGTTTGGCTTGAACGACACAACTATCCATAATATCTTTATAACTACATTCATGATCAAATTGACACGCTCAAATACACAGACTTGTGATGGTTAAAGGCACATCTCCTCTCTGGCCTCCAGCTCTGTGACTACTTCACTCGGAACAGCTGTCGATCGTGACGTCTCACCCCCTTTTTATAGCATCAAATAACTAAAACCAAGCTTATCAGAAAAATGAACACTTGAACATACATACCTAAAATGATGGAAACCAAATTTGGGAAAAAAACTAATTTGATGTGTGCTTTGACTTTTTATCTTGGCGCATGTCCCATCCACTAACATGGAGGAGGCAGGATTTATGACTTATACTGCAGCCAACCACCAGGGGGCGATCAAGGTGTTTTGGCTTCGCTTTGGGGAGCTGTCGTTAAATCGATGGCTTATCGATGGCTTTCTGGTATACATTACTATAACATTACTGGGTGCGTGCGCATTTAGGGGGCAAAACTGCTTCGGCGGCCATAGTAATCAACATAGATTTTGCATTGTTTGTACATAATATTTGACTATGTTAGACCCCTGCAGAGTCTGACCGCCAGAGACCATTATAATATGATGTATTAATATACTAATATATATCTCATATTTGTTTAGTATTATCACCTTATGAAAAAAGTTATGAAAATGGTAACTTTAGATCACTTAGGTAAACATCAACATTAGCCCTCAGTTGGAAATGTAACGCCAAAAGTCAATACTGAATATTCAAGTCATATTTAAACGAATGTTAGCTAATGCTTCTGTGACCACTTGTTGTTGTGACCAACCGCCATTGTCCCGTAACATTACAGCAATTTAGAGCAGCAACAAAGTCTTTGATCACAAGTTTTAAAGCATAGTCGCTAACTATATGTGCACATTTGCTTCGAGTGTGGGTCGATTACCCTGTTGTTGATCAGGTCATTTTTATCAATTTATGGAGCGTGACATCTTGACTTGACCACCCGCTGCTTTTCTAGAGCTGCGTGACGAGAATGCTTTTTCCCATCAAGCCTAGATCCATAAACTTGTTCTGTTTTTAGCGAAGGTACATGATCCCCTCGGATTATTAAACATTTTCCATCTTTTCTGCGGTGGGTGCAGTTTACACAACAACTTCTTGTCATCTCTGCTTTGGAGATGGGCTCTGCTAGACATACTATTGGTGCCTTCAGAGTCCAAACAGAGGAGTAATCCAGAGAGACTGAATGCCCCCCTCATGTCATATTGAGTCCCGTGAGGGGAAAGTTTCTGAAAGCTCTGAGTTCACTAGTTGTAACATGTTTGTTAATTGTTGTTTTACTTCACAGTTTCATAAGTTTTAGGAAAATGTTTATATTCCTACCTCATCTTTTTCCTCTGTCATTATGCATTTGCATTTACTAAATTATTACCTACTTGGTAGCTTGCTAAATTGTTAGCCTCTGTGGCCTCTAGACTTTACGACTTAGCCACTTGAACACAACCACTGTATTGTCCATGACTTCTCATGTTGTAAACAGGATTTCACGAGTTTCATTTGAAGGCACCATAAGCTCGCTGCCTCCAAGCTGCACGTTACAGAGTTACAAAGAAAAACAATATATTAACTCATTATGCATCGAGAAGTGAACTTCCATGGGCGCCACCATTTTTCATAAAGTCCTGAACTCAGAGCTTTCAGAAACTTTACACTGACGATGTCGTGAACACGACATGAGGGAAGCGTCCATATGGGCCAAACTGGTAAACCTGGTAAATACGACCCCATTTGAAGGCACTATATATTACAAAAAAACAGCAAAAAAAAAAACAAAAAAAAAAAAAAAAACAACGGCGCTTGCATCTGGATAGTTATAACTGAACTGAAATACATACAGTACAAGTCATAAGTCTGGGTACTATGTAATACTGTGTGTGCATTCACATGGAAGAGATTCTGCATTTTAAAATAAAGTGGGAGAGAAAAGGTGTAACACTGACAGAGCAGACACATTCACGGGAGCTGGAGCTATTGTGCCAAGGGAAAAATCGTGTCATGCCTTTGGGTGAACATTTTCTAATGTACTTGGACACAGCGTCAGGATGTGTGTGTGTGTGTGTGTGTCTGTGTGTGGCAAACCTCTGATACTAGGACTGTGTGCTGTAAGCACACAATAAGCACCAATCCATTGGAAAGTAACTCAAACTTTGGCCTGGATTGTTATACGATGAGTGCGCTCATCACATTTTCCAGTCTACATTTTTCAGTCTAAGAAAGTGAAACCAGTGGACTTCTGTGTTGTGTTGGTCAGACAGTAAAGATGCAGTGACGCTGGGAAGTCTTTATAGTTTGGCTCTGTCTATTCTGATAAACACATAGAGAAACAAACCCTCCATGTTAAATCTACTGCCCGCTCCAGCTCCTACACAAGCAAAGACAGTATACAAAACTGAAGTTAGCTTTGGTTGCCGTAACTTCAAGCTTGCAGCGTTTACTCTTAAAGCAACTCTTTTTAAAGAGAAAACAGTTCGTTGTAATCAATATACTGACACGCTGGGATAGACATTATAACATTGTAGGAAACAAAAATATAAACAAAACAGTACAAGAAATGAATGGATGGATTAGGATAATAAATGAGCCAAAAGAAATGACACCTACCTCTCCCACAGGACAACTGTGGAAGAGAAATGAAAGAGGAGGGAACTTCTTCACATATTCTGGAGGTTCTCCCAGTCAAAATAAACAGCAATCAGATCAATTTTGTGTAATTATAGCAACCAGAGAACAAGATATAGAGGTACGTAATGTTCCCGTTACATAAGGCTGCTCATCATGTTTGAAATTATGCCAGCCCCCAAGATGAATGCCTTGTATCTGTGTTTAGTGTGGCACATTTTCCCAAGCCTGTGTTCACGTATGGAAAAGGACTGGTGGGGCACCCAGCATTAATTACGCTGCCAGTCATTTTCTAACTAGCCGGGTCATTAGAGGGGCAGAAACCACTAGGACTGGGTTTATAACCTTGGCGTTAAGCGGCATTGCTGTGTTCAGTCAATCATCGGTGTCTCATATTGAATCACATCTGATGAGAGAAATGCAGGCTGAGATTCGCATCACCCCTGCGTGCCTGCTGTTTTCTGCTTGGCTGTAAGGCTAGCAGTGAGTCATCTCCAGTTCTGCAGGGCCTACTTCTGCCTTGGGTCAGTGATGTCATTCAGCCGAAGTGGGCCATGTGTATGACAGAAACGGGACTGTAGACAATGCTTTGTGTGTGTAAAAGTGATGCAAAAAGAGTCTCTCTCTGTTAAAATCGTGTGATTTTCATATCAGCAGAACTATACTGTAACTGGTAGATGTGCAGTATGGTGGCAGCTGCTAGGTAAACAAAGTATAGTATGGATTTAGATAGTTAGGACTGATGTGGATTAAAAATAATAACATATATATTCTCTAGCATGTTTTTAATGATAGTAAAGGACAGAAAAAGTATCTGGAGTGAAAACTTGGTGTGAGACACACGAGCAGCTGTAAAACGCTGGTGACCTCTGCTGGCATTTTAAAGCAGAGCAGCACACTGTTTTCCTTTAGTGTGCTTTCAGTTTAACTGTCTTTAAAAGTAGGAATTGCATTTTTCTGAGGTTATTTTTACTGCATATTCATTGTCATTCTGCACTGCCGTTGCTACTGTAGCTGACACAGTTTAGTAATTCTCTGCAGGCTTTACACAACCCTTTTCTTAGGTTTAACTGGTCCATAGTGAGCTATAAACTATTGCTGACACAAAGGCTTCCTTAATTATCAGTCAGCAGTAAGCAGAATGAAGTAATCCAGTTTTAAAGGTCACAGACAACAGCTTCTTTCCTCCAGTAAGCCTCTAAATAGGCTCTTAAAACATCTCTCAGTAAAATAAGATATTTAGTTTTACTTTATAGACTACAGTTTATTGCCAAGACTAATTAAATTACATTAGAATAAAAAAAAAAGGTTTGGCATAATCAGCCTATTTATAGTCAAATTATTTTGGTCTCAGTATATCAGCGTGGCACCTGTGCTGATATTTACCTTGTATTAAAGCAGCATCAACTGATGGTTTTTGTTTCTGGTCACTTGGGGGTAAAGTCCACCATGTTCACCAGCTAGTCGCTAACTGTGTCTGTCAGCAGTGTTGGTGTTGTGGAGGTAGTGTACAGTGGGTTTATCTCAGGATTTTTGCTGGAAACAGCTGCGACTGGAGGTGAGGTTGAGGATAGTTGTAAAGTTACAGACTGTAACATCAAATCAGTGAGATGAAAGACCAGCACCGTTTATAGCGGCGCTCACTGACATTAAAGATATGGGAGAAAATCTGGTAAAATGGTATTCTCTTATTTTTTTTGATAGGCCATAAAACCATAAAATCAGCACGAACTGTAGCAACACTCACTCAAATGTGACATTATCTGTAAATATTTATTAAGTCATGAACATTATACTGTAAAGGCACTCTCCAGTGATTTAGTATTGCACAGGGAGGCAGCAGTGTGAAATATCCGGACTATCCCTGGTAGGGGTAAAGCTCTAAAAATTGCTGGACCATACGCTCCCTATAAATCATCTTGATAGTGTCTTTCATTAGAAGTCTGGTAAACGGTCAGACTCAGGCTTTAAAAAGTTACCTTCATTGCCACAGGACATACAGTATAGTACTGTTTTGACAGGATGAGTCGTATTTTCCCATGATCCCGTTAACTTAAAGTGTAAAATGCTGTAGGTGGACTGACCTTGATCAGAGCAATTTAATGTGAAAGGTTAGGGCTTCATTAGCTGTGATAAATTAATCCTTGAATGAGGTGGCAACAAAATTTTAAATATGAAAGCCTGAAGGACTTGATGACCCCTCATGATCTCACAAATTACCGTATCCTCCAGAACACCCTTTTTGTACGCCACTCTCTTCCTGCACATGCATGCAACATGTAACTTACCACATTTTGAACATGACAAATCAGAAGATAGAAATGTTTTACTGACAAATATGTTAAAATATTGCAGCTGTAACACCAGATGTTAACCTGGGTCAATTGCATCTCAGTTCATGGAGACAGAAAGCTTTTCTCTGTTGCGACTCCCATCAGGCTGACGATCCAGATCCATTTGTATATAGAAATCTGCCAGGTGCAGCTTCACAAAGTGTCCTGCAGTGCTCAGCAGAGGGTTTGATTAAACTAAATGTGCTATAGGCCCACATGCAGTCAAACTTACCTGATCAGAATAACCCTTTTTGTTTTTTTAAACATACACAGGCTTCATAATTTAATGATGTTTCTCCAAAATTTTAGTACCACAAAAAAAAAAATATATATATATATATATGTTTGTCGCTTTAAAACTGAGCTTAAGGAGCCCCAAGAAGAATATAATTAGGGAATTCTTTCTAAGTTATTCAGCTTTTAATTAAAATGATAGCATGGTAATCCCTCATTAAGTGGCGAGTGATCCAATGAATTGTCTGAAGAAAGAGAAATAATTTCAATCATATAGACTTTCATTGTCAATGCACAGTTGAATATTATTTTCAAAATACTCCCACATCTGATGAACCCAATTTCACAGCACAAAAAGCAAACAGTAAAATGTGACTCATACATGGCTCTGCCAGACAATAGGTGGAATATAAGACAATTATTTTCAAGGAGCTAGAGGTGTGAGAGCTAATTTACATTTCAAGTAAATGTTATTGTATTTTCATCCCTGGTCCACTTGCTGTGAAATTGTCTCGAGTTGCTACAAAGGGCTCATCATTGTCAACAGAGTGCTACGGGAATGAATGGAAAGGAAATTGAGCTGTATGGCCAGATATGGCTTTATAAAAGCCACTTTCAATTTGTCCATACTAGAGAGTGAATCAGAGCACCTACATTCACCGCATATGATCAAGTGGGCAGCTCTGAAGTATAGAATAAGGACGGTCATAATCCTTCCCGAAATAGAGAGTGTACCAAGTGACAGCACACATCTGTCATTTGCAGGTCGTGTTTCAGGGGTGTGTGTATGTGCACACACGTATGTTGATGTGCCTTTGAGTTTTAGTGCCTGAGTGTGATTGTATCACAGAAAGTGACAGCCCTCCAGCGGTTTGATCGCAGCTGATTTATGTGATGTATAGAAAGAGGGATTGCAGTGACAGTTAATGGTAGTCCTCTGCACAGAGGACAGGACAAGGTTAGCCAAAGAAAGGAGGCGACCACCGAGGATCTGCCCCTCAGTCGTGTCTCTCCACAGAAGATAATATCACACAAAGTTGAGGTTCATATTTAGTATTTGTGCTATCGTATCTTGTAAGAGCAGCACCACTTGGAGGAGCCACTGCTATGTTTGGGCTCAGTCAGAGGTCTGCTGATCACCACTGAGAACTGAAGCTTATTTTCTATTCATTTATTCCCCCTACAAGAGCCCATCTTACTTCAAAAGTAGTTCAGCAGTGATCTTAAAGCTGCAATCAGTGGCCACAACACAATTACTAAATCAATAGGATAATAATTTGCGCTGACATCTTAAGATAAGTGAAGGAACTCCACAAAGTGGAAAATCCACTTCAGTCAGTGGCAGCAAAATACAACTGATTGGGGAGCTTTTAGTGAGCATCAAACAAGTGTAACTGCATATTCGCTCTGAAGACAATGTGATGTACCGTATCATGAGTTGTCATTTCTTTTAATTTGAAGTATCTAAGATTGAGCTTTGCAACAGCTTTGACTGATTTGTTTACTATTTGTCATCTGTCAGCTTGACTATAGGTGCATAATGTTCCAGTGGCTTTTCTCCACGACATTAGCATGACAAATTTAACAAAAAGCGTTCTTGATTAATGTGGTCTATGCAGATCTGCCTGTAAAGAGAATAAAAGTGACTGGCTATTTCAACAAAGCCACAGCGCCCGCTCATCTCAGCTGATTGAATGGCTACAATAAAAGGCTGAGATACTTTTGAGCGATTATTCAATAAGCAGCTGAGGGAGCTCGACAAGAGAGAGGAGACATTTCACACAGTAGCTGAAATTTAGAGCACATTAGATAGCCATGACCTTCTACTGCTGGGTGAGGAGAAACCATAGCTCAGCTCAATTTTTCGCTCACTCGCCTAATGTGATCACACAGGATAAACTCCCATCGCTCTCCTAAAGATGGCAGGAAGTTAATTGAAAAAGCCAACAGTGGATGTATCAAAGGGACATGGGAGAAATGGCATCTGCAGAGGGCAGTTTTCATATCGGGATCTCTCTTGTGGCGGATTTGTAGGTCTAATTGCACCTCACGTAGCTAATGCTTGAGCCCAGACAGAAATCAACCCCCTGTGGTTACACTGTAGGCACACGCCCTGCCGCGCTGATCCATCCACACACACACACACACACACACACACACACACACACACACACACACACACACACACACACACACACACACACAAACAACAAGAGCTTCCTGCCCGCAATACAAAAAAAGACAAGATCTGTTTGTTTTAGCGCACAAACGTGGGTGTCGCTGACTGACAGGTCTTGCAATCGCCAATGAGACCAGGGAATTGCCACCGAAGTGTTGCTGTGTCTGAAAAAGACGAGTGTCATGTGACTGGTTATTCAGGCTAAAAATGTATTTGTGTCACAGAGAGTGCACATATGCATGAACGATCTCCACCTTCCGGTTCACATCAGTGTGGTGGCAAAGATTTAGAAACCACAAGGGGTCATCTGTGTAGTTTTAATTGAGGATTTGCATTTCAATATACTTTAATTCCACTGGTACGGCTTTCAGGAGCATGTATAACAAGGTGAATAATAATATCTGGCTGAGAAGAGTGTGATGTTGTTTATCCATCTATTTCTCCTACTGTGTACTTGCACTATGTCTCCTGCTGATTCAGTTTTTGCGAAATTAGCTTTGTGCTCTCAAGGCTGAAATCCACGCCATTTTGGAGATTCATCATATTTGGGCTCTTGGCCCACCCTGAAGAGGCAGCAAGAGATGGGAAGAGGGAGACTTTATTTCAGTCATTTTAACAGCTCCTCCAAGCCTTTATAGACCTTTAGTAGAATTACATCCACCAGGAAAAATCTGCAAAGCTGATCATGATGACACTGTGAATTTTTATGTGGCCGTCAATGAGCACAGCAGTGTGCGCTAAGACACTGAGTTCTTGACAGTTTCAAAATGTCATCTGCACCGCCACATTTAGGAAAGTTTGTATCACTCTGTCTGTTAATTAGCGTTTTCTCAGTCTTTGTCGGGTGCCACATACAACCAGAGAAGATGGGACTGACTGAAATAGCTATTTACAGTCTCAAAACTGCAGTCTAGACAAATTGAAAATAATTGACTGGGCTTTCCTGACAGGCACCGGTACAATAGAGGTGCAACTGTGTAGGATGTGTCAAGTACAACATAGCCAGCAAAGCTTTGCAGACAGCTTAATCATAGCGACTTGCATCATTATAACTAGCAGTGGTTGAGCACAACAGACGGAGTTACTGTAGCAGCCATGGTGCTGCGTGTAGTGTTGCAGACATGCAGCCACTTTCCCAGTAACTCTCCACCGCATATTTAGTTTAGTTTAGCAGGTTGTTATCACTGTTTAAGGGATTTTGGTTGCTACATTGAGACAAATTAGTTATGATTCCAGCCTGTAACTGTGGTTAATCACAGCCCCGGCGGCATGGGTGGTCACTGGGGGCGCTGAGTCTGCTGTGCCCGACCTGGACTGGAAGCTGTTTATTTTATTTGGGTTATGTTTTTCACCTCAGAGTGGCCGTCACTCTGTTGTTCGTATCTCTACTTGTCGATCGCACAGTTCAACCAGTCCAACCAACGAATGAAGCAACGGCTAGCCAATTACCGATAGAGGGGGGCAGGTCACTGAGTCACACATTCGTGCTATGGTCACCGTCGTGACGAGAGCGAGCAGGAAGCAGCCGCGCACCGAAGTCAACAGTAACACTGGAGTAAACGTTCATGCTAGGAGGGTTAGCTATGGCAGCTAGCTGCTGTAGTTATAGTGGTCATAGAGCCACTGTTCAGCCTGAAGGAAATAAAATTTAGGTTGAAAAAGTGTGCCCCCCCCAAAAAAAAATGTTTTTCTGCAGCTGGGTCTAGTTGAGCATGATGGTTCATAGCAGTTAACACTTGCAGAGATCGCTGAATATGAGCAAAGGTCAAGGCTGTGGTTTGCCCTGAGCTGAGGTTACCTTGTGCTCCCTGCTCATGAATGCCTTGTATACCTTGTGTGCAACCCCACTGCAGGTCAGTTAGGAGCTGATCACACCATGATGCATCGCCAGCAAAACCTGGTGGTTTTTAGATGTTGCCTAAAAGCTAAGGTATTGTAAGATTGTCAAAGTTGAACTTGGCCCAAGCAGCCAATCAAATCAAACAAGAGGTGGGCTTTAATACATAACCACTTCCTTCCTAGCTTGGTGCTGGTATGTGGTAGGAGGGACAAATGCAGACACAAAGTTGTTTATTATTTTATAAGTGTTATTTTAATCATGGTGAACTATATAAATCTGTAGCACAGCAACAGCTAGTGCTTGACATCTGCTTGGATCCTTTTTTTTTCCCACATTTGATCGCCTGTAGCGCGGCATCTCGTTGTGATTGCAGCCTTTCGATAGAAGAGGACCAAATCTACATTTTCACATTGTCTTGTTGTGATTATTTAGTGCACCCCTCAATCTGAATGCCGCTGAGCTCAGCAGCACAAATCAACAATACGAAAGGTGTAAATATTTGCAATGTAAACGTGATTGGTTTGAGAGAGAAAAAAAATCTGCAGATTTTCCCTGTTGGATGCCGCTTTGATAAACAGCAGAAAGGAGAGGATGCTAAGAAACTCAGGCAAGGAATGTAGGTGCTATTTATTGTACCAATGCATGTATATTATACTCTACATACATTCGACCAATTATTGGACGTTTTTTCATAATCAGCATCAGCCGACATCTGAGCATATTAAGTTGATTTTCGAGCAGGTGCATCTGCAGCAGCCCAGTGTTGTTGCTGTAGAACAGGTGTGACTCCGCCCCCTTGTGTCAATCAAACTGCCCTTCTACCAGCAGACCTCAGCAGTGTTGCCAACTTTTTTCCAGCTGAGATGCTTCGGTTGCGTCTGGTTGCTATGATCTGTAATATCAGAAGTAAAAATATGGAGGAAGGGAGGCTGCAGTACATACCGTGAGGACAGACCCGCCGGTGTTTGTGTATTCCGTTGGTCTTTGTGGGATTTGTCCCGCCCCTTCTCCATTGTTATTGGATGGCAGGGTTAAAAATAGCAGTGACAAGTGACATTTTTCAACTCTCAGTGACCAGAAAAAAGACTCTCAGCGCCTCGTCACGCTGTAGCATAGCGAAAATGTGCAGCGCTCCGATTGCAAAGAATTCAAAAACAAATATTTTTTCTGTAAGTGATTAATAACTTACAGTGAATGCTGCTTTGTCACACTTTTACGTGCCTGTCCGAACTTGTTATATTTTCTAGTAAGCTAACCCAGATCCACCCGACCCAGGGGTCAACCCAGGTCAACCCACGTATCACTACTGGTCTATTTAAGGACTCCATGTCTATTTAGTGGAGATGTGCCTGAGCTAAGGGACCTGAGCGGAGGATAATGTGTTACGCACTGACTTCTCATTCAGAGTACATCCAGTGTTGTGGAGGAGTCCTGGTAGACGGGGATAACGTAGAGTTGGTGTTGTTTCTCAGCTCACAGACCATATAAATGAAGACTTATGTATGGCAAGTGACATGCAGATATACAATATGTGTCGCTGTCCGTGGAGTAGGCTGATAAAATGAATTGTTAGCTTCCCTAATGTGGAACACATGCAACCATAAAGGAAGTTGATGCTGTAGGGAAAATATATTATTCAGGGACTGCATATGTGCATTCACACAAAACTTGATAGAAATACACAGAGAGGACAGCAGGAGTGAAATGAGCAGTACTAAATTGTCTCTTTACTTTCTTGATACTTCTCACACAAACTTAGACGTGACAGGAATGCCAAAACACAAGTAGACAGTCTGTATATGCTCCAATCAAACCACCACCAGAATTTGATTATTTTCTTCTTTGAAGTTCGACAGGATTTTCCGTGTGTCCTAACACTTTACACTTTATGAACGGTTGAGGACATCCAGTTCAGCACAACTGGTCTTGGCGTCTTGGTGTGTTTGTGTGTGAGAGAGAGAGAGAGAGAGAGAGAGAGAGAGAGAGAGAGAGAGAGAGAGAGAGAGAGAGAGAGAGAGAGAGAGAGAGAGAGAGAGAGAGAGAGAGAGAGAGAGAGAGAGAGAGAGAGAGAGAGAGAGAGAGAGAGAGAGAGAGAGAGAGAGAGAGAGAGGCAGGTGTAGGCTCTGGGTTATTAGGCCAGGTAAACAGAACAGGGTTGTGTAACTCTGGCTGATAATTTACTGACCTTTACCTTTTACAGCCTAATGCATTCTAATAGGCCAGTGGATCCCAGCATGACTCCTTTCACACCCCACACACACACACACACACACACACGCACACGTACCTGGTTGTCTTGGAGATCTAAGCTTTCATACTCTCAAACCACAAAACCCCTGGGAGATGGTGTAAAATTAACTCAGCCTGTCAAGATACTGCTATCTTGCTTGAAAACAGTAAACAACAGTTTTACTTTACTTATTTAATTTACAAAACTTTACTTACATGAAGTAACCTAAATCAGATAAGATAAGATATTCCTTTATTAGTCCCACAGTGGAGAAATTCACAATAATAATCCAGCAGAATGTTTAATTTGCTTTATAAAGGACAGGTCCATCTGCGTACTTTGGTTATGAATACATAATAATATAATAATGTGTGTGCACACTAGCACTAGCTGAGTCAATGTCTGTTGTGATAAGTTTGGAAATTACTGAAAGGTTAGTATGGATATTTTTAATTGGGGTTGTATGTATACTTCTGGGAGGTAAAATTACTGCTTTTGTGAATGGAGTCTGGTGGCTTTGAGGAGAGTGATAAGTTCTCTGACGGCACGGTAAAGCGGCTGTGGACGGGAGCAGCAGAAAAAGGTATTTTAGCTACTGCCTAAAAAAAAGTCAGTTTAAGTGTGCGCTATATTTAGAATATTTTCACAGCTTTACCTCGTCATCAGACAGCCCTTTCTGATGGGGAACTGAAGCTGTTGTATTGCTGTCTTCAAAGCCAGCAGACTACATTCACAAAAACAGTAATTTTACCTCCAAGAACACTGGAGTTACTTTGTGTACTGCTGCATCGATCTGTTAGTTTGTGTTGCTGTGTGACTTTTGGATCCAAACGAACATGGCGTTCACACAGCAGTGCATTGCTTAGCTTCAGTGCTGGGACTCCTGCTGATGTAATAAGATAAGATAAGATAAGATAAGATAAGATAAGATATTCCTTTATTAGTCCCACAGTGGGGAAATTTACACGTTACAGCAGCAATACAAATAAAATAAATTAGTATATACATAATAGAAAATAGAAAAAAGTAAAGACAGAAAAAATGTGTCCATCATATCAATGATATAATTGTACATAAACTGACCACAGGGATATATACTGTATATGCTGTACAGTATGCAGCAAAAATCCATCAGGCCACAGAAAAAGCTTTTAGAAGGGCTTGAAAAAATAACAATTTTATGCTAACAAAATTTTAATGTTTGGATTTGAATACGTGAGGAAAACCACTGCAGAGTTACAGAATGATATAAAAAGCAAAATAATGGACCTGCCCTTTAAAGTTTACACGACCACTTTAGTTAGTTGAGATGGGCTGCCTCCTCACAGATGTTTTTCTTTCATTTTTTTGCTGATCCCTCTTTCCGATTAACTCCATGTGACTGAAGCCTCCCTGTTTTCAGAGGTGGCACGCACCATGCAAAAGAATGACCGGTCTGGGGACGACAGCCAGCGGGAAAGTGTAAGTGAACGCCAGCTTTGTCTTTTTATTTTATTCCCTTTACATCCTTTTATCTTTCATCTTTACATAATATAATTATATTATATTTTGTTTTCCTTCTTCATATGTCAACACCATTCTGCTGTACTCCATTACGTGTATTTATGCAAGGGTTTTGTTGTATACGTGGATGTCCTGATTCAGATCATGTTTCTAGTATTTATAGGTTCCTGTTAATTACAGAGCTACTTGATTATTTCTGGGAACTAACAAGTTTTGGTCATTAGCGGTGATTTGGGACAGAAACCCCCAAACGTGACACATTTAGTGTGAGATGTGAGATGATTCGACTTTGGCACAGACTTGTGAATATGCCTGAACTCACTCTGCTGCTCACTAGAAAGCTGTTTAACTGGGATATTTTGCTTTGACGTACTTGAATTAGTGAGGTGGAATCTTTATTTTTTTATTGTTAATTTTAGGTTTTATTTTTCAAAACAGATTAAAGTGTGGTATTCATGATGCTCAGCGTCAAGTCTTTTTTGATGTGCAAGAAAAGAATAAATAAAAAATGCAAATGCGTCTCAGTGAGGCAGAATATAAACATAGCGGTGTAACTTCAGGAACATCAACATTAACTATAGATACAGTAGGTTTAATGGTTTCCCTTAAAAGAAAGGCTTTGCTCGTTGAGAGATTCAGGTGAGATTGAGGACAAAAATCCTTTTTGTCTTTTACCAAGAGGTGCACAAACACACACACTTGAATGATTTCATCTTTTATGTGAGTACTGTCACCTGTAGTATTTAGAGCACTATTTTACACAATCTCCATACAAGTTTCTGTGCATATCTCCTTCATCGCCCATCCTCCACAACAGCTACACTACCAGCGACATCTACCCGACTGTATCTTGGCTCACACAGGATGTTGTCGGAGTTGTGTCCAAGCTGTCCGTCACCCACCACTCTCCATCTGGATTTAATAGGCAGGTTCCTGGAAATCCTAACAGATATCTAGAGAGGTCAGAGCTGCTGTGTTGTACTAGAGATGGAGCTTGGATAAAACAGCAGCAGACGCTATCAGGTTTAACCCCCCCCCCATATTATATATTCATATTCAATCATACTCCTCGGCTGTTGACCTTGTGTTGAAGTTCAAACACAGGGCCAGTGTGCAAGTCTTTCAAATTGGCTGACATCAGAGAGGAAATACATTGAGTATGCAGATGGAGCATTTCCCCCGAAAACACTCTTGTGGGAATATCATCCATATTTTGCCCATGACAGATTTAAAAAGAGAGAGAGGGAAAAAAAAGCTATTTCCGTCCCTGCTGTACGTTTGCCACATGGTCCACATTTCCATGTGAATCACAGTGAAAGATGAGACAGAAATGTCAAAATGGCCATTACAGCCCGGTGCTGAGTTTCCCACACATTTCCACAGTCTTGGCATGTATAGAAACCACACATTATTGTCAGTACAGTTCAAAAGGGGCTTAGCAGTAGCTCCATGGGATGTAAATGTACTGCATTTGTGTTGTATTACAATTTTTCTCCTTTGCTTTGGCTCAATTCTCAAACAACAATTATTTTATTCAAAAATAATAAGCTCAAATCTCTGAACAATTAGTTTATTGTTCACAACAGATTTGAATTTCTCATTCATTCAAGCAAATTGCACGTTTTGGCACACATGCAAAAGAGTAAGTAATATAACCACGTACTCATGGCTTGCTGATCAAAACGGATGAGTTGTTTCTCAGGGGAACTGAAGTGCCCTTCACAACTTCTTCACATTATTTCATTGTTTGAGCCATCACATCCAAAATCATCCATTTAATTACCAAAATCTGTCAGTCAGTGTCACCAAAAACTAGAGCGAAACAGAGATTTGTATATTAGAAACATGCCCAGTTGACTGCAATGATGTTAAAAACTTAGCTGCTTCGTATTTCCTCAACTTTTCCTCAACGTGGCTGTCGGGTCTTAAACTTTTTCATTTTACAGCTAAACAGTAACTACAAGTTGTTTCTGAAAACATTTGATGTGAGAAACAGGCATTACACTAACAGAATATCGATTCATATTTGATAAGTGCTGCCTAGTTCGCGAGTGATTGATAGCTGCTCAGAGATGTCAGACTGCAGATCAGCTCTGATTGGTTGTTTTCCTCTGGTCTGTGAAATCTTGCAGATGCCATTAGGAGTGCTGGAGGACAGAGAGGCACATGATTTTTGTCAGATTATCTGTCTCATGCTCTGTTGTCGGGGTATAGTGGAAATAGCAGTTTTTAATCAAATCATTTCTACCCACTGCTGCTTTAAACAGCGCTGCTCACAGAAAATCTAAATTGATCCAGATGAACTCTTAGTAACTCCTGTGTGGAAACACTAAAGAGAGGTCACCAATGAAAACACATCCAAAGACATGACTGTCTTCAAGATAGACTGCTCAAACTGAGGCATAACATTACATTAAGACAAAAAACATGTAGTCCCACTGGCATAGTATTAGAAAGAGGTCCATCCATCGTCAACCGCTTATCCCGTTAGGGGTCGTGGGGGGGCTGGAGCCGATCCCAGCTGGCATTGGGCGAAGGCAGGGTTCACCCTGGACAGGTCGCCAGTCCATCGCAGGGAACATAGAGACAGACAACATAGAGACAGACAACCATTCACACTCACATCCACACCTACAGGCAATTTAGAGTCATCAATTAATCTAAACAGCATGTCTTTGGACTGTGGGAGGAAGCCGGAGAACCCGGAGAAAACTCACGCTTACACGGGGAGAGCATGCAAACTCCACACAGAAGAGTCCCAAGCCGGAATCGAACCTGTGACCCTGTTGCTGTGAGGCAACATCGCTAACCACTGCACCACCGTGCAGCCCCAGGTGCAGCTCCAGGTGCACACATGTAAATGGTTATTAAAAAACATCAATATCGACAGAAAGAAATGACCTTTTCAAATAGAATAAAACCACTTCTAATGGAACAAAAACTGATTGATGATTCACATCATTGAGGGGGCAATGAATTTTAAAATTACACAACTGCATATTACTGAAAACATGTCCAAGGGAAAAAAAATATTGAATTTTTAATGGTTTCTCCCGTCATTAGTAGTGAGAAGCGGGAGTGAGTGGGATTTGTAACCGAGCAGCAGCAAGAGATTTAGCGAGGTGAGCAATTATTCATGTCGGATGTGCCTTGCGATTAATGCAGACAAGCCAGAGTGAAGGGAGCGGGGCAAAGGGGCAGAGAGGAGAGACAAGTGTTGTGAGAGAAATGGGTGGGGCAGCAAGAGGGGACAGGTAATTAGAGAGAAGAGAGGAGGCGTGGGTGGGGGGAGGATAAGACAAGAAGTGAATGTGAAAAACAAACTGAGAGCAGCAGAGATGCTCCCTCATCATCCGGAGGGGCATATTGAGGTAGAGCAGGGACACAGGCTGCGCTGATGAATACGTTCGCAAAGGCTCTCGGGGGCTGTCCAATCAGGCAGCGCCATTGATGAATAGTCATGAGTCACCTTATCAGCATCACCATGGTTACGCAGATGTGACTGTGGCCCTGTGAATGTGATGAGGGAATAGAAATGGGCCAAACGCCGCTCCGTCTCCTTCCCGCGCACATCTTGATCGCCAATTAGAGCTCAGCAGGGGAGCATCCAGGCCATGTGTTCGGGCTTCTCCGGCCTTGAGGATAAGGAAAGCAGCTTTTGAGCGAGGGGAACGGACAGAGTGGATCGGGTAAAGATGATGGTTAGGGATTTAATGCATGGGAAGAGTTCAAGGAGGAGGAGGAGTTATTTGAGGGCTTAAAATCAGATTAATCACCGGTAAAGCCAGTTGACACTCAGCACATACAGGTGAGGGCTGGCGGGAGGAGGACAGAGGAAGTGGATGACAAGATATTAAACGAAAAGAACAGGGAAATTAGATTGAACAGGATCAGAGGAGGGGAACATAATCAGAGAAGCGGAAAAAGGACTGAAGGATGAGCAGCTGGAGATCAAATAAAGAAAATGGATGAGGGATAATGGAATAAATTGAGCTTGGACAACACGTAATGATTTATATAATTCCCTTACTCAGACATCTTAAAACGAGCAACGATGCTCTCAAGTCAATTCCCAAAAAGCCAGTGTTCTAGCTTTTAACACTTGTTGGAATCAAGGGGCCATTAAAGACAGGTACCACTTATCTAAAACATAAGGTCTTAATTCTCCATCAGTCTAAAACTTATATATATATATATATATATATATATATATATATATATATATATATATATATATATATATATATATATATATATATATATATATATATATATATGCGCTCAGCTCAAGGAGGCTCTTTATCTTTCCTCTTCATCCGCTCTCCACTAATTTTTCACCCAAATTAGCATTTTACTGCATCATACACAGCAGAGTGCATTGTTGCGATATACCTGATAATAGCAGTATCACTGATTTGACAGGCCCAGTGCAAACAGTGGTTATTGTTTTTGAGCCACTGCTTATCTGCCTGCTTGTTTATTTATGAGAGAGTGGAGCAATCTACTGCATATTTGAAACATGTAATTGGATTAGCAGGCGGCTCCATAAAACGAGGACTTACTGGGGCACTCAGGAAAATTATGTGTGTTTTTCCCCCTCAAGCCTGCCAAAAGACGACAAGGCAAATTATTTTCATTTGTGTGGTCCACGTGTACTTGTCAGGGTCTGTCTTCGTGTCCTGTTGTCTGTGGGGGAGGGGGCTGCACTTAAAAGGCATCGCCCATGCGTAAGGAGAGAGGTAGCCAGGTTCAGTATTTATTTATTCTGCTACACCTTGTGTAAAGAAACATTACCACCCGCTCACCGTTCTCATTTCACAGCCTGTTGACTGTGTTTAAAGTGTGATCAATCTTGCATAAGGTGTTTGGCAGCGCGGATGTGTGGCTGATACATGAAGAGTGGTGTGTGAGCTCTGCCCGGGAAGGTCGGCATGGAGGATTCATGGAGAGATGAATCTGCCATCCTGTTCATGTCACAGTTTACCCAGATTCAATTCATTGATGGCACATGTGGTGTTTTTCTTTCTCACTTTCCTAGTACAGAACAAGCCAGACTCTAATGCTTCATCCTCAGAGCGGGCTCCACTTTACCTCTCCAGTTTGTAGTGACCCTGACCAGATACAATACAGAAACTGTTCTGTGAGTGGAGTAACTTCAGCCTATCAGCCACTTATCAGTGTAATCTAGTATTTCTTTCTGCATCTGCTTCAACAGTTTTTCCCCTCCCTGTAGGTTTGAGGAGTCTCCAGGGTATTTCATCTTATTTTGTTGCACACAGACCAGTGCATCACAGAGCCATGCTTAGACACCAAGGAAGATTTTAGGTCTTGTCCCTGCCAGACATTTCCTCTCCCGCCTCAGGCCTACTAGAGGGGGGCTCTTTGAAACAGATTGATTCATTTCCCTCACCTCCGATTTGACACTTCCATGCACCATTGTTACTTCCTTATCTCTGTTTGTGTTCCCACTTATCTGTTCTCATGTCTCATTTCTGTCACTTTTCCTGCAGAGATGAATAGGAAAAAAGAGGATATATGCCCCTGTGGGGTCCTCTCCACTTTGCAAACTACCATATCCTGCTATCATGCTGCGACATTGCACCCTTTTAGCACCCTCACTAGAAGCATATACAGTGTTATCAGAAAGTCCTCAGACCCCGTCACCTTTGTCACATTTTGTTGTGTTGCAGCCTAAAATCGTTTAAATTATTATTTCCCTTCATCAATCTACACTGATTACTCCATAATGACAAAGCAGAAACAGAATTTTAGAATTTTTTGCGAATTTATTAAAAAGGGAAAACTGAAATATCACATTGACTTAAGTATTCAGACCCTTTACTCACTACTTAGTTGAAGCATCTTTGGCAGCGATTTTCCTGCCATTCGTCTCTGTAGATCCTCTCAAGCTCTGTCAGGTTGGGTGGGGACTGTCGGTGGACAGCCATTTTCAGGTCTCTCCAGAGATGTTTGATTGGGTTCAAGTCAGGGCTGTCTTCGCTGTGCGCTTGGGGTCTTTGTCCTTTTAGAAGGTGAACCTTCGGTCAAGTCTGAGGTCCTGATCACTCTGGACCAGGTTTTCATTAAATTTATCTCTTTACTTTGCTCCGTTAAGCTTTCCCTCAACCCTGACCAGTCGCTCAGTCCCTGCTGCTGAAAAACACCCTCGAAGCACGATGCTGCCACCACCATGCTTCACCGCTGGGATGGTATTGGGCAGGTGATAAGCGGTGCCTGGTTTCCTCCAGACATAATGCTTAGAAATGAGGCCAAACAGTTCAATCTTGGTTTCATCAGACCAGAGAAAAGAGGGTCTTTTAGGTGCTTTCATGTGTCTTTCATCGAGGAGACGCTTCCCTCAGGCCAGTCGGTGCCCAGATCGGTGGAGTGTTGCAGTGTTGCTATTTCAAGTGTCATAGCAAATGGTCTGAATACTTACGTCAATGGGATATTTCAGTTTTTCCTTTTTTAATAAATTTGCAAAAAATTCTAAAATTTTGTTTCCACGTTGTCATGATGGTGTATTGAGTGTAGATTGTCTAAACGATTTTAGCATCAGGCTGCAACATGACGGGGTCTGAATACTTTCTGAATGCACTGCCTATTTTATCTAAGACATGCTATGTCACATCAATAAATAAATAAATAAATAAATAAAATTACGTGTTTATTCAAATTGCACAGCCCAAGGGGATGATGCCAATATGAATGTAAATGTAAGACAGCGTTACTTGAGATAGAAAAGCGGGAACAAAAATCTCATGGCTTAATGTATGCAATGAATGTCTAAGAATAGAAAGCCAATTTGCATATAACCGTAGCAGCAGACACCTAGCAGAGGCATGGAGGTGTTTGATATCCCACACAATGGAGGATAAATAGTATGCATTCAGCATTACTGCCACACGTGGTGTAGCTGCACGCACACTCTGTGTTTCACACAGTGAACGTGTGATGAAACTGATGATTTCTGATGACTGATGGAGAATTAAGACCTTTAGAGATCCATTACAGGGCTAAACAATTTACCGTTGCTTTCAGTGAAAAACATCTCAGTTGTCTGTAGTGCACAATAAAAAAGCCTCTAGAAATCACCTCGCTTTTCCCTCTCTAGTACTGTAAATCCACAGTAGACATGAAACAGTATGAAAATTTCATATCACGATAAGAGTGACCAAAATTATCAAGGTTATCAGTATTATTGTGGTATTGTTAAAATGTGCTGAAAATGTTCAAAAAGTACTGATATACACAATTACATTATTATTATTATTACTGTTATTATTATTATTATTATTATTGTTATTACTAGGCTCACACACACACACACACACACACACACACACACACACACACACACACACACACACACTATCAATCTTCTGTGTTGCACCCACCAACATAAATACAGGGGAGTCTTGTACAGGAGTCAAACCATGTTGCAGAATAGCTGGTCCACCTTAATAGCCCACCTTAAGTGAGTCTGAAGCTATAGC
Source organism: Pterois miles (assembly GCA_947000775.1). Lineage (NCBI taxonomy): Eukaryota > Metazoa > Chordata > Actinopteri > Perciformes > Scorpaenidae > Pterois > Pterois miles. The sequence continues at coordinate 268,464 of CAMQGK010000334.1, forward strand.
CACACTAATACAGTTTTGTTTTAAAATGCATAACTTTTCCAATGTTTTTGCCCCATGCTACTCTCACGCTCTCAAGCCCCTAAAACAAACATCTGAAAACGCTGCTGATTGCGTTTTAGTTTGGAAAAACAGAAACGGAGACCTCTGAAAATGATGACGCAGAGACCCACGTTCGCTTCTGGGTCTTATCAGTCCTGGCGTGTCCTTCCCTGATTTGTCACGCCCCGTCAGGTGAACCATTTCTGGAAGAAAACGAACAGCCTCGACAACCAGTGGTTAACTTCAACATGGATATGCATTTTATAATGCTTCTACACCCTGCATGCACAAGAGGCAAGCTATTGTTTGAGTGTTTGACATCAATTGCCATGTTTGGCGCTACTTCCTGTTTACACCGGCATGCGCATGCCCAGTATTTGTGAATGGTCATGTGATATGCATTTTCAGTCGTGGTAGTATGGACAGAGATTCATTCTAAAACTGATGCAGCCTGAGCTAAAGTTGTTGTTAACTTTGTGGCTTACTCCCTTCACTTTAATCAGCAGGTGCTAAACAAGACACGGGAACTTAGCTTGGGTCTTGAGGAGTTGTTGTATTTATTGACCAACATCCTAAATTGTGCACACACTTCTGCTACTACGTTCACAGCTGTAACGTTACCGATAACCTCACACTCACCATCAGTCCGTGAGAGGCTCACTCCCTCGCTCTTTCAATCACACACTCGCTAACGTTTCAGGCTGCTAGGCTTGCAGTATATTGGCTAGCGGAAACCCGTCTCGTCTCTTGTCACCACAAAAACACATGGATTTTCTAGTAAATTTGTAACTTGCGGTTACACACTGTCGCTGTCTCTTTCTCCCTGTCTCGACCACCACAAAGGTTACACCAGGCTCGCAAAACATTGTCGGATATTAGACATCACACATTGTATATGGTAATGCGTGGTTTATCATGAAACCGGTAATCGTTACAGCCCTAAACCACAGTAATATGTTACCGCTAAGCATGAACTTGACACATGATAAAGTCATTTTCACCCTTTCCAAGTCCAGCAGGGATCCCCTATTGCACATGTGTCAAACTCAAGGCCCGCAGGGCCAAATCCGGCCCGCCCCCTAACTTTATGTGGCCCGTGAGGGCTTGCAAAGAATGTAAAATGCATATCATTCAATTCTATGCCGCTTCACAGAAGTACCGTGTCTTTAAACTGCATATCCCACAATGCATCTCGATTTTGTGACATGCGCACTGCGTCTCAGTATCTGCGGTTTCCAGCAACAGCGCTGTGACGCCTACTTAGCGGCCCTTTGAGGGGAACCATGATGCTGATGTGGCCCGGGATGAAAATGGGTTTGACACCCCTGCCCTATTGTTTTATTTACACAACATAATGTACTGTATATCGTCAATGCAAAACACTGTTCCTTGTATGGACCTCGTGAACCATAACATTGACCTGTGTCTGTGCAATTATTCATAATGTGCATCCAAGGCAAAAAGAGGAGTAGACTGTTTACTATATATACTGTATATATACCACTTCTTCCTCCCCTGACCCTGATATATCTGCTGTGAAGCTGTGAGCACAGTGCGCTGTAGGAGATGAACTGAGTAAATTTTTATCACTCCACAGGATACTGTGTTTTATAGCTAAGTGAACCATTAGATCACGCAGTAAAAACACACACCCTGGTCGTAAATACCAGTAACTCTCACCATGGAGCGATAGATAAACCTGTGTCGTTGAGGCAACCCTTCTACTAAGACAGCATGTGCCGAGCAAACCCGTGACCGGTAGAGACATTGTGATTGCAGAGCAACATGAGCCATGGATATCAAGTTTGCCTAAATAACTCAGGTTGCATACAGTACACGTTCTCTTTAGAGCCAATGCTATTCAGGCAGACGTAAAACCTCCTTCTCTGTCCTTTGTTTTAAATGTAGTGTGGGCTTCCAGGAAGCCGAGAATACCAGCCTATGTGCCGGCAGATAAATGGAAAGACCAAATTGTTTTTTCAACCACGTGATTTCTCCTCCTATAGCAATCTTTCTTTTTCATCTCCTCTCTCTTTCCTTTGTCTGTGTTAACTACTATCCCAGTCACTTCTCACATTGCTCCCAGGCTTTACCCAGAATCCATTTGAGATCCATTCTGATAAAAATCAATTGCTAAATTCTGAGCTCAGACAAGAATGATGGCACTGACAATGAAGGTTTGAACATACTGAGTATAGTGCAGGTTGCCCCCCTGGGTTGAAGCTATGATGGTGCATTCGCATATTTTAATCTAACTATTTCTCATTTTCATTTCATGATCACAGCTTTTTTTTTAAGTTGTAGTTGAAGTAGCGTATAGCTAAACTACTATGTTGCGATTCTGAAGTGTTGCTGTGGTTGTATGACCAGATCCAAGATTAATACACCCATTTTTTGTTGTTCCCAACATGGATTCAGTCTCTTTATTGTTGGAATGTAAAATGATGTAGCATACACTGATATAATGTTATCACAAACTGAAATAGTGATGATATTTTGTCTAAGAAAGGAACGCTTCTTGCTTTACAGTAGGTAATACTCCGGTGCTCTCAGCAGTAGGATAAAATGCAAAAAGATGAAGAAAGGCACATCAAGGAAGAGAGCTTTTCCAGACCTCAACACATGTGCTCCATACTGATAAAATCACACCATTATCTTTCTATGAAATGATTTCTATATGGACACAATTATCATAAAACAGAAAGAGCTGACAGGGCTGAGGTGAAATTGAAAGGCCAGACAACACCTAACAGATATTAGGCTTCATATAAGTCAACAGATCGTAGGTCTTCTGAGAGCTCTTTTGTGCTGGTTCACATCAGGCAATGCTTCTTGAGAACAGCTAACTCCAAACTGGTGTGTGTTTTTTATAGGGCAGGGCAGCTTTAACCAGCATCTCCAACTTCATCACATTGACTAGACTCCAAGTTGGCTGACTCCTGGCTCCAATTAGCTCTTGGAGAAGTCATTAGCCTCGGGGTTCACATGCTTTTTCCACCCTGCACTGTGAATGTTTACATGTTGAAAACATGGAATTCATGAAAACATAGAATTTTTTGTGCGGGGTTAATTTAAGCAGACTGTTTGTCTATTGTGACTTAGATGAAGATCAGAACACATTTTATGACCAATTGATGCAGAAATCCAAGTCATCCCAAAGGGGCCACATACTTTTTCTTGCAACTGTATATCATTTGTCTGCATGATCACAGGGCTGGGACAATACACCTATCTCCAGATTCGATACTATCATGATACATGGGTGCTGATTTGCGATGGTGAGACAACGTGATAAACTGAGGCTGATTGTGTGCCATTAATCTTGCTGCAAACCATGAGGAGTTTTCATTTGTTCTGCATGAATAACAAGGCTTACCCGTAAACGGTCAACACTGAATCTGAGACACAGATAGTACAGTTAAAAGTAAGGCTGGGACAATACACCTACCTACCGATTTCATACTATCATTATACTTAGGTGCTGATTCGATATGTACTGCAATTCTACAAATGCTGCAATATTCAGTATTATGATTTATTGTGATTTTTGCTTTTTTAACAGTGGACAGTGGAATCATACACTTTTCCTTTGGAAAATATCTAAATTAATACAGTAAAAATGTTTGATATTCAGCACGTATGTAGTCAGAGATGTCCTGAAGTCAACTATACCAGTCATTGTCAGGCATCATTTATTACAGTTTTCCCAGCAACCCAAAAATCAAAGAATAAAGACAAATTACAAATGACAAATTAGTGGTATTTTGCTTTTAATTTGTGGCATGTGGCATTTAATGTTTTATACTTCTGGTGAATTTAATACAATCTTATTTCCATATATGTATTTTGTATATACAGTTCCCTTTGTTAACAACTTATTTTGAAAACCGGATGTAGTCTCACGTCTATACTTCTGCTGACTTCACCAAGACTGTCGGGGCTGTTTGAATGCATTTAACATAAATGTCAGTTTATGGGCACTCTACAGTTTTTGATTTGACCACATAGATGTGAGTGATGGTTGCCTTGACTTCACGTTACTGCAATAGAGAGTTAGACAGAGTTAGCGTGCAGCTTTAGCCATGATGTCTAGCTCTGCTTTCCCTGGTAATGTGTGAAATCCAAAATGTTTCCATACTTTACTGTATGTGTAGCGTTTGCCATCTTAAATTTAAAATGGGAGGGTGCAGGTCATATCCATGAGGACCCTCCGCCATCTCCTTTCTTGTTTTGGCTTGCTGCGGTTAATTGTTTTGGTTGAAGGATACAGAATAGATATGACGTCACGTTACTCAGACTACAACAATAAAAATCGTAACTTTCTCCTACCTCTGCATAGACTCAAATGAAGCAAATATATTGATTCTGGCATCAAAAAATGATTTAAAATCTTTTATTTTCCCCCACTGCTAATGATCGGTTGTAGCCACTGATAGTTTTAGCGTCAGTAGAGTATATAGTGTAGATAAGGAGGCAAAGAAAAATGTACTAATGTTACAGTTATATAGGGAGGACAAATCAGCTTTCTCTTACAAACTGCAATAATGTATGTGGACCCCCGAATCAGAGACAAATCGTAACTTGCATGCATGCTGATAAAAATATATATATGAATTAATTCATAAATCCTGCCCAAAGGAGGGAGTAACTTTAAAACCTTTTAATAGCAGATCTTTATGTGACACAGTTTGAACCCCGGTGATGTAGCTTGAAAATGTAGACGGATGGCAAGCAGAGATGTCTGATGTTTGATGTGCAGCAGGGCCATTAAAAAGGTGGAACAGTGAAAAGGAGTCCAGATCGTTTGGCTTAATCACAAAGTCGGAGGAGAGGACAAGCACAGGACTGAGTTAGGATGAAGGGAATGTAATAAAATGAGAGAAGATGTGGCCGCCTGTCAGTCCTTACATGAATAAATGAGAGCTGCATGTGGGAGAAATACCTGAAGCCAATATTGAATCACCTGCATATCTAAGAAGCCTCACATCAGTGGTCTTCATCAAAGACTACAACCCCCAGCAGAAAAGCTGGTGAATTATTTTTTTGTCAAATAAATTCCAATGCACATACATTTTTAACTATTTCCATAATAAACCCACAAATCAAAGCGGAGTGTGAGTTGTGTTTTTCTCGCTGCTTGTGAGTTGGCTGGCCCTTGGCAATAACAGCAAAAAAAAAACTATTTTATAATAGGCACAGAGTTTTCAGTTGGTATATTGATGTGCTGTCATGATCAAAGTATCCTCAGGCTGTTTAAATGAACTTTCTCCCTCTCTGTCCTCACAGTAACTCTTTCTATCAGATTTTCTCTCGGCCGTGCAACCACACGTAAACTAAGGGCTCGAGTCAGAACCGGACTCACTTTGCATTGATTTATTTACTCTCTTGGCAAATAAAACCACATTACTAAATACCATCTGAAACCACATCTTTCTGAAGTGAATGAAGTACTTCTTCACCATGACGTAACAGGAGGGTATCACTATGTCTCAAGGCTGATCTATTGTACTGAAGAGTCACTTTATCTGCAGCATAAACAACCGTAAATCTCTGAAGAGCTCATAGGATTTTTTTTTTTTTTTTTTGCTGAAGCAAAGCTGACTGAACCTGCTAATGCCTGACATTATTTACTGGCTTAACTTGTATCTGTGTTTGGGTAGCTAGTTCACCAACGCTAAACTGACTGTTTGATAAACCTTTTTCCTGAAACTGAAACCAGGCACAACCAGCCTGTCAAGGTTTTGATTTCTCCATGTGCATGGGGGCTCTTTTTTTAATCACCTCTCCAAAACCAGAAATGCCAGAGTGTAACTAAAACACATTGATAAATCAGTGTGTTTATTTGCTCAAGTAAGCTGCAAATATTAGCATACCATGCTAATTGGCTTCCTACCTAAAATAGTGGACAGCTTTACAGCTTATTTGATTGCCACCAAGTCAAACAACAACAAAGACACAGTATTTACAGTACATCTAACCCGCTGCTCGAGTCATTCACTACAACACCGAGACATCACTAGTCAGTCACTGAATGAACTTCTGAGTCCGTTAAAAACACCATGTGATGGATGGCCTTCAAAATACAGAACTGTTTTTAGTTCGGCCCTAGCTAAAATTTCTTGAAAGAAAACACAATGAAGGGTCTTGATGATATCAAAAGTTTTCTCAAGAAGAAGGGTCTAGACTAGGGGTGGGACAGTTTGGGGTCACAGTTTTGGGTTTTGGTTCGGTATATTTATGGAACAACAATGAGGCCAATTTGCTATTTCAATTTTGAACATAGTTTTGGCAAAATAAGTCAACAACTGTTGGCTTCACAACAGTAGGCTGACGTAAGGAGCAAAACACTTGGCTGGACTTCTTATCAAAAAGAAAGTTACCACTGTGTTATTTAAAAAGAATTAATGAATGAAAACTAATTATAGGCTCAGGCCATCAACAGAAAGTGCAGCTTTTTTAAACCACCGTAACATATACTAGGGCAGCACCATATGAGGAAAATCTGCTATGTGTGATAACATTGTTGAATATTGCCATAATGATATGACTTGTGATAAATAAACTAATATTGAAGTGTGCATATTAGCTATACTTAGTGTGTCAGCCTGGTTGTTTTTAAATTTGGAAATGAACCGAATGATACAGACATGCCGCGGACCAGGACTAGTGAATTGAATGGTTCCGATTTTTACGTGAACCATTCCCATTCCTAGTCTAGACTGGGTCTTCTCCAATATGGCAGCGTTTTTCCAGTTTAATTTACTGTCCAGGTGGGCACCTATGGGACTGGACAATTTCTCTTGAATTCCACTGGGGAGGCCTCCTCCTTTGTCCTTCAAAAATAAATGATCAGATCTTTGGTCATCCCAATATTCAGTTTTAAAAAGTTTTCATCACACCAGCTGACAATAGAGTCAACCTCTCTTTTGTAGGCCAGGTCACTGCCTTGGTTTAGTAGACTTACTAGAGCAATGTTGTCTGAAAATCTTTGGATTTGACAAGACGCCTGACTCTGGCTGTAGTCAGCGGTGTAGAGTGTAAATAAAAAAAGAAGATGAAACTGTGCCTTGTGGGGCTCCTGTTGTAGTTAACATGCTGTCAGACCGTTTCCGCTCTGTTCAGGATTGGAACCACTGCGTTGGAGCCGTTCTTGGGTGCTACAATATCAGGGTCTATCTTTAGTGGCTCCTTCATGCTCTTTGTTGGATATGGAAAAGTTTAAACAGTAGTCTACTCTAGTCAGAGTTGGACCTTGTGCTGAAAGCCTTTTGTCCTGTAAAAGTGAAACATACAAATACAAACAATACAGCATAGTGACCGCTGTTTGTGTCCCGTAAGTTTTGCTTTCACATTATGATCAGAACAGCTTGTTCATCTCCCGTGGTCACGAAGTTCAGTTTTACATTACAAAAGTAGTAGTTTTAAGCCCAACCATGTAGTGTTTTCCTAACTGGTTTTGTGGCCTAAATGGCTGTATGTTATGAGTTGGGATGAGAACATGTTGATATATCTATGCATTCTGTCGCTAAGTTTTCACCCAACACACAGAGCTGATGTTAATTAGTTAACTATAGCTGATAATGAAAGTGAAGGCAAAAATACAATGAATAATACATAGCAAATCTGTCAGCACTGTTCATGTTGCATATGTGCTATGCAAGAACGGTGGGTTTAGCATCACGGTTAAATAGTCTCCGTTATTAACGTTTATGTTTCCCACAAAATAGAAGAACATTTAGAAAATTCAGGTTGTTGAGTTGGGCTGACTGCTGATTTCATAAAATCTAACTACACCAGCAGTGGATTGGCACCTGAAGTACACAGAGCACACAGAAGACTCATAGCAGACCAATTAACCTTTCACTGATCCCACTTATCATAAAGGGCCACTTTAGGCATTAAGAGAGACAGGACAGGTGAAGATGAAGGACTGTGTGTGTAATCTACTGTGGGAAAACACACACACACACACACAGTTGGATGTCCTAACCTTTCTACTCTGAGCTCTCTCTTGTGTCATACGTCTCGTGGCCTTTGACGTGACTAAAATCATTTTCAAGTGCCCTTTATTCATCTTTTACATTTTTTCTTGTGGGAATCAATTTATTATTTACATGTTGTTTTTATTGCATCTGACTTCATATGTCAAGTTTAGATCTTGGAAGAAATGACACAGGACACAAACTAATGTTTTAATCTTTTTATTTTAGAGTATTTCTTTAAAGGAGAGGTGATGAAGGTGAAGAGTCTTGGCTGCGTTCTTTCAATATTCTGGTTTTTGCAGTTTTACTGACAAATGTATGGACATAAAAAAGTAAAATACAAAAGGCTAGCAATAATGAATTTAAGTGCATAAATCATTCATGGAGTGATTTCAGATAGAGCTTAAGTGTAGTGCATCAAATAAAGTGCATATTTAACAGCTGCAGTACCCTGTAACACACCGGGGGCATTTTTTGTGATTAATTTGCATGTCAATATATTTTTTTCAATCTGTTCTGTTTTGTTTTTTTAGTACTTTCACACAGAATGCAAATAAATAATATTAAATATATTTTCTTCCTGAGACGAGGTAGATTTTTCTGAGCTTTTGCACTGCTAATAAAGGCATCGACCAATCACATTGTGCAGAGTGGACATATTCAAAATGTACACTATAGTGTACAATAGTTCAGAAGCTCCGAAGTCTGAACAAAAGTGGCATATTTTCAACTTTCACAAAGGTAGCGCATATCGCTCCTTACATTTTTACCTTTCACAATAAAAGCCCTAGGCATACACACTGCGCAAATGTTTACCAGTGGCAAATTCGCTCAGAGCATTTTGCTGTAAAGGAAGCTCAATAAAATAGCTTACAGTAGCTTAGGCTATGCAGCAGTTTATCTCAGACAGACTGTTGGATGCTGCTCTGGGCCAACAGGATCCCGTTATTTGGTCAGATACTTTACTGAAAAAGAGTGGCAACTGTTTTTGCCAAATTGCCGCCAGTATGAATAATTTTGATGACGAATATTAACAGATGTGTATTTTGCATTTTCGTGTTGTTTATTCCACACGCCCCCGTTGTGTAAAGGCCTTAAGATAATCACAAAGGGCCATTACATAAATTGTAGTAGGAAAGTATTGTGAAAACAGGTCCTGGTTAAAACTTACTTAACGTCATTGACTCATTAGATCCATCATCTATCTGCTTTACCTTCAGCATGATGAAAAGTGAGGGTTAATCATGCTGACTCCCTCTTTCTCCTCTGCAAGCCAGTGTCTGTACCAATGAGTCTAATACAGGTAATTATGTAGGAATGAATGGCTCGATGGCTTCCTGGATGAAGATTGGCATCTTGATGGATGGGGGGGCTGAGGCTGAACAGTCACGACAAAGAGGGAGAGGGGAGACAAACACACATGCACACACACAAATCAGCGCTCCGATAGGTCCTTGTGGTCTAATAGAGACGTATAATGATGTACGGGGCAGCGTATAGCGCTAAATGCCAGGATAATTCATTTGTTTGCACTTAGAGGGCAAATGGTGTTTTTATCTAGCAGGCTGCCCTAGGCCATTCACACACCATTGATCACCTCTGCTTGGCACAGCAAAGCAATCCACTGTATGGAATTCTGCAACACACAAAATACGCTTAAATAAGAAACACAGGGAACTCATTTCAGGCTGCTATTGTTACAGGGTTATTATAAGTAAGGCTAAATTACTGACTTGGCAAAAAGCAGGCAACTGCCCAAAGGCCCCCTTAAAAGCTTCAAGTGCACTGCATGTCAAATGGTTTTATGTAATATGATTAATTGAAAATGTTCTCCATTGAAGTACAACACCAGCTAATGGAGCAAAAGGACCCTTAATAGGTTAACCTGGTCGTGATCTTTCAGAAAACCAGGGGTTTTAACTTTGGGTACTAGGGGTAGAAAAAAAATTGATTCACATGTGTATCATCGTCTTTTTGTACGATTTAGATTTTTGAATGCCAGAATCAATATATTTACTTCATTTGAGTGTATGAAGAGGTAGAAGGATGTTACTGCTTTTATTGTTGTAGTCCGTATCCTTCAACCAAAAGAAACAGCAGCTGGCCGCAGGGAGCTGAAACGCCTTGCTATTTATGCAGAACAAATGAAAACTCCTCCAGCAAGATTAATGGCACAGAATCAGCCTCAATTCATCCCATTGTCTCACAATCACAAAACATATCAAATCAGCACGATAATATTGAATCGGGAGCAATGTGTATCATCCCAGCCCCAGTCATCATGCAGACAAATTATGTATGTCACTCCTATTTTCCACAGTAAAGGTCTCCAGAAGTGTATGACAACTTTTTGCCATTGTCTAGTGTTAAAAGTTAACAAAAATCGCAGTCAATCATAATGTCGAATTGTAACATTTGGAGAATCGCAACACTTATCGAATTGGCACCCAAGTGTCATGATAGTATTGAATCGGTACATAGGTGTGTCGTCCCAGCCTGACTTTTAACTGTATTGTCCAAATCTGAGATTCAGCGTTGTGTGTCTAAAGGAGACGGCCCTAGCTGTACTCATTGAAAAGAGTGGCATATAATGTAAAGGTGTCACCTGTAAAAGAACCATGTGTTATATAATGTAAACAGTTGACCTATAACTTTACGGATAAGCCTTGTTATTCATGCAGAACACATGAAAACTCCTCATGGTTTGCAGCAAGATTAATGGCACAGAATCAGCCTCAATTTATCACGCTGTCTCACCAGCTCTCTCCATACGTGTGTGTTTGTGTATTCAAGTGTGTCCTGAATCAAAGATAGTCCTGGAACCACTCAATACGCAAATAACTGATTACCTCTGTGCTGTCCTCAAGGACAGTATACCAAAGAAACAACTCAACATTGAGCTCCTAGCCACTTCTCAACCAGCAGAGTCTTGGTATATTATGTGTTCAGAGGGGAAAAAAATGGCTATTATGCTGGAGGCCGATACAAAGAAACCAAAACAGCAATTTGCATATTAAAAAGAGTAATTTGCATTAGGCATTGTGTTTGGTGTTTGTCAAAATGAGATGGATATCTGCTAATGTATTTCCAGCTGCATATATTCAGTGAACAGTCTGACTATAATGTAGGATACCTTGCCTTGAAGCAGACTTGTTTTTAAAGGAATGGCTCTGCTGCTGCCTTAACTACGTAATGGGACATTGACCACCTGATGTGTTTCCTGCAGGTTGACTTGCTATTTTAGAGCGACTTTCTCTCCTCTCACACTGGTCTCGCCTCAGACGTACACTCTCCCAGCTTTCAGATGCCTCTTGCCTCCTGCTGAATTTCATATCATTTCATTTTTTTTCTCCCCTCTTGACCTGGTGTGAAGTGGCATTTTCAGTTTGATTTTACTTTTTCTCTTAGTTTCTGAGTTTCCTTATAGGGCTGTCTGTTTGAACCTGTCTAAAGACCTGATATTCATTGCTTTTTGTTGTTTATCCCTTGACATCATCAAGCATTATAATCATGTCAGTAACACTTATGTTTTCCCCATGACATGATAGTGATTATTCTCTCATTTACCCTCTGAGACCCACAATAGACTTGTCTTTATTTAGGGGGGTACACTGGGTCTAGATGTCACAGAGAAGAGGTGTCCAACATCTGAAAGTTGGGAACCTGAAGATTAATTTGAGATGCAGCTCAGCACTGTTTGTTCTAGTCATAAATCAGAAACAAACATGAATTATTTAAATATGATGGAAGTATTATGATTTTCGGGTTGATACCATGTGTTACACAGATTTGATGCTACATTTAACCATTTATACCACTTGAGAATTGATAAAAATGATCCAGAATCCCTCCAAAATACCACATTAAGACACCAAGACCTTGAGAGACACCATAGAAAAAGTCATACTGTGATTTAGTATCAAAAACTTTTGACAATTGGAAATTTCTGCAAGAATTGTATTTTTGGGTGATTTGATGGGGAGAACTTCTATTCTGAAAACTGCTCAAAAAACTCCCTAATTGTAAATCTAGCTAGGAAAGCCATCCATCTTCTGACTAGGTCTCTAGTTGGTGGCTGTAAAGCCTCATGAGGCTGTGATTATCCTAGAGGTCACAGAAGGTCATTTATACAGTGAGGTCAAGTTTCAAGAAATGGTCTCACTATATGAAATGGCTGCCACGGGGACTAGAATCTTCACACATGAATACAATTGGGCTCATTGGATCCATAAGAGTCTCAGTTTTACAGTGACACCCAACTGTTTAGGGACCCCAGTATGCAGATATATTCAAATAAACCATTTTATAACTGCCTGTTTGTTTGCCCCAAAGTGCATGTGATTATCATAAAGTGGGCATGTCTGTAAAGGGGAGATTTGTGGGTACCAATAGAACCCATTTTCATCCATGTATCTTGAGGTCAGAGGTCAAGGGACCCCTTTAAAAATGGCCATGTCAGTGGAGCATTATTTACCCTCATTCCCAATAAGCTGGCATGACATGGCCCAATGGATTCCTGAGGTTTTCTAGTTTTATATGATATCTGTAACTTCATTCTAAAACTGAACCTGCTACAGCCTCTGAAAGACAGTAAAGTCGGGATCCCTCACAATCCAGCGTGTCTCAGAGTGTTAATCATGAATGTGATGCATACAGAAAGTACATAAACCATTCACAGAGTCACATCCAAGTGGTAAATTGATATGCAAATTGCTTTAAGACCAAATGTACATTTCTCAAATCAAAAGAATGCAAATAAAGTAAAATAAAATGCAACTATTCCATATACTGAGTAAGCCAGACAAATATAGAGGATTTATATACACACCGACTTGCCTAAACAGACACACAGAGAGGAAAAGAAGAAATAATTATCTCTGTAATGCAAATAAAACTTGGTACAAATACACATTCTGTTCAAATAGTGTTCGCACACATTTTATATCTAATATCAAGAAACAACAACTTCTTCACTACAGTTAACCTCCTCCACTTGTTGTTTGGAGTATTTTTTTCAAACATTATTGACAACACAGTATTATTACAATGCATGAAACATTACAACAGTACTGGGAGTACTGGGGAACAAATAAAAAAAACACAATAAATACATGCAGAAATAAAACGGTACAATGTAAAAAAAAAATGCATAATACGGAAGTTAAGAGAGAAGAAAAAAGATATATGCAGCTTAAAAAAATATTGCAATCTAATATAAATTTGTCAATGTCGTTCACAATGTTTCTGAAGAGATGATATAGCTTTAAAATTTTTTTGTTTTGAAACAAGTTTTTTTTAAGAAGAAACTGAAGAAATCTGGCCTTGTGAATGTGATGTTTCCACAACAACACAACAGCAATTTTATGAAATTATCAGCTTCTTTGCCGTTAAACTCGACATTCAGAAACAAATCGTACTTTCTGTAACAGGAAAAAAGACCATTTGAGTCTCCCAGATTAATACGGAGATTTGAGTCCAAAAGATACTTGAATACAGACATAAAATAAACGAGAAAATGACTCAAAAGGAAAAAAGGAAAATAAAAGGGAAAATCCCTCCGGAGAGCAAGATGCCATCTTATCTTGTATTGCATCTTGGACTCCATCAAGGATGTGTGAATACAGAAATATAGTGACTATGACAGCAAAATGTTGACCAAAATGTGTGAACTCAAGAAAACATGTAACATGTTTCTTCTCATGTCATTACTTTAAGCACATTTGTGTGTTAGCGCAAATTGTGACAATGCTAAATAGAGAGGAAACAAAAAGTACACGGTATAGTGAAAAAAGGTCCACCTACAGTACACATTGTTTCCACATTTGCTTGGCTGTATTTGAAGCTGCATACTATACTAGTAGTACTGAGTACTACTGATTTGGCCAAAATGTAGCATGTAGTATGCAAACAAAAGCAAAATCTACATTATGCCAAAAATACCTAGATGTCATACTGATTTGCAAAAAAATCTCCAGTATGCATCAGACTAGTCTGCCTCATCTATTGTGTCCCACAATGCAAAGTGCTGGAACGGTACACGGTACGGTTCCAACAGCAGCCAAAAACAGCCTTTTAGTTTACATTTTTCGTGACTATTTCATCACTAAATTCACTTCAGAAAATCAATTGTGCAGATATAGAATATTGGCAGTTTTACGATATTAGATGGCGAATCAAAGATTTCTTCACTATTTTTGGGGGTTTAGAAGCTCCACAAACAGCCATGACAGCTAGCTAGCGCTTGCTGGGATCATCCCACAGACCCCACTATGAGCTGGCTGGAGCTCTTCCAGAGACTCATCTCATAAACAAGGGCCTTTTATTTCCTTGTTGATGGATGGTTTGTTTAAATGTCACAACACAAATGTGCATTATGAATGAACAGGAAGATGTGTTTATCTGCCTTTTTGCCACAATCACCCGCGGATGTAGCTCTCTCCCTATCAGTGACACTCACAGAGCAGCTACAGAGCAGCAGAGATACCTGCACAGCCAACATGGCCCTTTTTAACATTGCTGTAATATCTGTAGGGATATCAATCCACTACTTTGTCACTGTAACTGAAAAAGTACTTTGAGTAAATATTGTGGATCTGTGTTTTATAGTTCCCATCTCCCCTAAATGATACTGTTTGTCTCACTTCACTATGAGCTGTTAGAATAAATTGTTCAATCCTGCAGTATCTTATAAAGTAAACATAACATAAACAAAAAAAATCAAAGTTGTGTTTTTCGATAATATTGCAATAGTGGTGCTTTAAGAGCTCATTTAAAGGCAAAAGCCTGGTCTAGCATACTGCCAAATACAATGTCTTTACGGTTTCATACTGCATATTACTCAGGAACGCAGTACACAGTATGTACTGTAACACTTGGTAAATGTACATCCAGTATTCTTTTCTCTCTACATTTTTTTTCACAAGTTTTACTGGATCTTTGTGGGATTTAAACCCAAAACAATGTGCTGTAAGATGTTAAAAGTCTTGGCATCGATGGAGGAACTGCAGAGTTGCTGATAATTCTCTGTTGGTTTGCTAATACCAGCAACCCATTTCACAAATGACCCATTGTTTATTTGAAAATGTAATTTACACTGAATCAAGCACCACGCTACAATAAGCAAATGTTTGCTTTGGTTGTTTCTTGGATTATGTTTGAGCATCACTGGAGCAAGCTAACTGGAGGCAGCATGTCGCCCATCTGGAAAATCAACAATATCCCTAAAGGAATCCAAAGATAAATTGTCCCTATTTAGCATGTGCGCTGTGGCTTTTTCACCTGTAGACAATGTTATACCTTTAGTGAACAGTTTCTAAAGCGAGGTGCATCAAATAAACCGGAAACTGAGTGTTTTATACACAAAAATGATACACTAGAGATCACAGGAAAGGGATTGTTCTTTAACGTATTTCCTAAAACACAAAGTCAAAGTTTCTCGATTAACAAATGGCTAAGTGAAAAGTTTTAACTGTGAGTTCTGCTAGATTAAAGGGCTGATGTCACTAAAATCATTATGAATTGTGTTGTCCTAACATAATGTATGATGGAGGCTGATTGATAAATGAATGAATTACTTTTTTTTTCATTGTTATTTTACACATAGTCGTGTTTCCATGACTTTTGAGGACAAGCATTGTCTTAAATTAATTTCCTGGAGACTTAACTGTTACTTGCCTAATCTTTATCCTTACCCTAACCTTTAGACAAGTCCTCATCCTAAAATATAATGTTTTACATTGTGGGGACATGCATTTTGTCCCCAATAGGAAGGCAAATCTACACAATGTGACTGTGTAAACAGATTCATGTGCTCACAACATATAGTAATACACACACTCACACACATACACACACACATAATAGGCTTGAAATGCACACATACAGGACCCATTGACATGCAGTTGGAGAGATGTTAGTAGAGCAATAGGGTTGTCTGTGGTTAGCAGTTAAGGATTCTGGGACTTACTCAAGGGCTCCTTGACGGTGCCCAGAAAGTGAACTAGCACCTTTCCAGCTACCAGTCTACACTCCGTACTTGGTCTGTACGGCAAATCAACCCGACAACCCTCCGATTCCCAAGAATTGAGCTACTGCCGTCCCCTTAGGTGAATCTCTGCATGCTTTCTTAACATTCAGTCTGTTTTAATCTAACACTGGTGCGGTTCATCCCCTGGTGTAGCCTGTTTGGGCAGTTATAGTACTTTGGTACAGACCAAAACAACCAAGCAAATCCTAGTGTGTTTTGATTATAGAGAAAATGCAGGCTCCCTGTGAGAACATCTGTTGAGATGAACACAGCTAAACGACAGGTTAACATGAGTGGGAGAGGATGGACTTGGACTTCTGCAGAAGTCAAATGTTTGCTTGACCTCTGGGCTGAAGAGAACATACCGAATATGCAAATTTAAATAGCCTAAGACGAGTAAAGAACGTCTTCAGCCATGACCTTGGCTTTGACAGAGCACTCCTATTGGTTCTGTTCTACCAGCACTGTCTCATGTTTAAAAGTCACATGTCCTGTATTTCTGTGTCTACGTGAAGCTGAGAGTCTGCAGTATGACGGTTTCAGACAGTTATAATGAAATGGATGTGGATCAAATCACAAGATGATTTTAAATGGTACTGTAACTTCCATGTGTTTTAAACAAACTCTGGTGCAGTTCAACCCCTGATGTGGTTCGTTGAGGCAGTTGTGAACTCAATAATTGTACTCTGGTGTGGACCAAAACAACCGGTCTGAGACCGCTTGTGATAGCTGGTCTCGCATCGTTTCCAAGCAAACCAAAATGCAGGCTGCCAGTGCGGTCATCTGCTCAGACGGGAACAGGTAAACGACAGGTTAACATGAGTGGGAGAGGACTGACCTGGACTTCTGCACGAAGACTGGGCTTGACACAGAGAATATGTTAATTTAAGTAAAGTCTACAAAAATAGTGATGTTTATAAAGTAATGTGATAGAAACTGGAGAAGAAGGGATTTGTGAGTAGATGAGTGCTGAACCAAAGTCAAAAAACTTCAACAGTACTATTTCAAAGTCTGTGATTGGAGAAGTGGCCCTGCTCGTTCATACACGCCTCTCAGCAAATACGTGTTTTTTTATTTGGTCCGTTTTAATTCGTGCTCTGTGAAAAATCTAATTATATAAATTTCTCAGTGATTCTGACTAGCCAAGCGGACTACGACTTGTGAAAGCACCCTTTTTATTCTGATCCTGATCTTTTCCTTGAATTCACCTTCACTTCTTTCTCTTCATCCAGGTGTCTGATGATTCATCCGACTCCCCAGAGCCGGGGCCAGTCACCTGCATGGAGCCCTTCCTGGTGCGGAGGCTGTCTTGCCGGACGGTCCAGTTGCCCCCTTTGGCCTTTAGACAGGCAGAGCAATACTACTGTGATCGCAAGCCAGAGCCAGACACGGTCACAGTTCCACCACGGCCCACAACACTGCCACTACGCACCCCACCGCTCATCGCCATCACCTCCGCTGACACCTGCAGGTAGGACGATGTGTCCTTACACTTCAAAATGTCTCTCAGTGGAATGGGTAATTAAAGTAAGGGGTGAGTACACTGAAGTGGTTCAATCAATGCGGTAGCCGTCTGAAGTGACTGTGGACACATCTCTCGCTAAGTGCCTGACACTGTGCTTACACGCTGAGATGTGTTTCTAAACATTTACTAATGGTAGCTGATGTTTTCTCATCAGCTACAAATTGTGTGTAGTTCAACGCTTTTTATCACTATAGTATAAAAATCTACTTAAATAGACTTACGAGTCCTTTGCAATGTGCAATTCATCACAGTGAACATTTCATAAACTTTATGTTTTAATCGAAGTATTGCTGCATAGTAATTCACCGCTAGATACCAGATCCTATACATACTGGACTTTTGAAGAAGACATTGTGACAACCATGGGACGGTTTCCCGAACTTTAGACTGGTCTGTAATGTTAAGCTCGTCTTTATTTAGCTTTTAGATTAGTCTAATAAGTGAGAAATGAGAAGTGAAGACACTTTTACTGACCTCAGTAAAATGTTAGAAGTATCCAGCAGTGTCAGAGGTTAATAATCGTTTTCGTTTGGCCAAGGAAACTATCCTGAGCCTGACTGACGAGTTAGCAGAAGTACTGAGCTCGGCTATGTTAAGAAGACACAGCAGCTCAGCTCTGCTACACATCTGCACTGCACTGAGAATTTATGCTACTTTTGTACTGTTACAGTCTTTTTTTAAAAGTCTTTTAAAAGTCTTTATTTACCCAGAGTTTGTGACAAATTAGTCCTACTTAAGTCTATATGAAGTCGGACTATGAATGACATCTAAGCCATAGGTAAAGTCTATCTTTGTGAAACCTGCCGCATGTTGTCAGACATAAATTATAGAGTGGAGTGAAAAATGTAATGTACAAAGGTTGTTAATCAACAGTGAGGTCTCAGTTTGCAGACCTTCGCGTGTACTTAACATAATAACATTGACAGCTTTCAAATCAGTCCCAGTTTTCAGCTGCCACATATTCATAACTTCACTTTAAGGACCGAAATGAAATCTGAAAACGCCTATAAAGGGGACAGAATATTCATTGTGATGGATTACCTATTCCACACAACTTTCAAGCATCTGCACATTGAGTTTCATACTGTAGTGGAATTAACAGAAACAAATGGATGCCTGAAAGGTAGGAAATCAATTACTGTATGATTTGGAAAATGGTTGGCAGTGGCAGCAATGCAAAGCATGCTAGATGCGTAGTGGACTAATAACAGGCCAACCACTGGTATATAAATTATCCCTGGCTGGCGACAAGGGTGACTCATCAAATAACTGGGCCCAATATAGATTTCTGTTTGTCACCACTGTCACTTACTAATCTTGAAACAGGGAATGTTATTCACCGTTTGGAACAAGATAAACAAGATAAATGCAACCCCTCAGAGGATTTCAGCAACGATATGTCCCTTTTGTTTTTGAAAAACCTATTTTCACATTTGGTACTGTGATGTTGATTAATCCACAGTGTTATGCAACAGCGTACTCTTGTACATGCCATTTGTCTATCTATTTCTAATGTCATTATCCAAGCTTTTGTGTGACATTTTGTGTAACACATTTTACAGGCTGTAGACAAAAGTCTCCGTTTTGGAGGTTATGGCAACCACTTTTACGACACAGAAAGAAACAAGTGTATGATAAATGCTCAGCGGTACTCCTAGCGTGCCCTCATCTCTCACGCTTGGAAAACATGACAACTAAGAAAAGACTCACTCTCTACTATACCTGGAGAGTGTATCAGAGCGGTTTTAGCACATAACACAGTTCAATGACTTGTCATGAGCCAGATGAGAAACAAAATGCATCCCCTTTCCCCTACAAGTTCCTGCCCTGTCCTTCTCACTCTCTTTACCAAGGTTGATGGGACCTTCAGTGTCTCGCAGAGTGAATAAACAACTGAGAAATGAGCAGCGAGGTACAGCTTATTAATAAAGTCTAAGCTTGTTAAAAGGGCTTTAATTAGAGAATATGGCATTGTGGAGGACACTTTAAACAAGAAGAAATTGTTATTGCCTTGTAGACTTCTTTAGAGGGAAACAAGAAAAGCTGGTGTCACTTCGCTGTAAATTACATTTTCAAGCAAGCAGAGCAATGCGACTGACTGAGAGAGTTTCCCCTGCTTTAAAACGAGTACGTAAACATCAAGAACACGTTGGCTTCAAGAAATACGCTATATTTTTGTCTTTGTTTCAAACATTTTTCGGTGCGTCACTTGTCTAAATTGCTCACAGCGTTGTCTAATGTATCACTGACAGAAACTGCCACCCATAATGAAAAAAACATAGTCAGCGCTGAATAATTTACTCGCAGTCATTGTGATAATGCCAGAACGTGTCAGGCATTAGACATACAGTAAAGGCGGCCCATCCTCTCTGAATAATTGTCAGCAAACCTTTATGTGAACTTCAGAAAAGGGCAAACTATTCCCGTGTGTACAGCTAACCACTCTTCAAAAATCATGTTATATTGGCGAGATAAGGATCGGGTAGATTGAAAGGGGATTGTTTGAATATTTGAAGGAAGACGAAGGCAGGACAGGCCCGTGGACTGTGGGAGGAAGCCGGAGTACCCGGAGAAAACCCACGCTAACACGGGGAGAACATGCAAACTCCACACAGAAGAGTCCCAAGCCGGAATTGAACCTGCGACCCTCTTGCTGTGAGGCAACAGCGCTAACCACTACACCACCGTGCAGCCCAATGATCCTATATTATTGATGCAAAATAAAAACATCAATATCATCATCTTTGAGAAGCACCTTTATGTTGAAATTTCCAATGGAACGTCCGTTTCCCCATTTTTGTCCGTACTATGAATGTAGCAGTGCAGTGTGTGTAAATTACAGTTTATTTGTCGGTGAATAAAATGCTCCAACTCCTCAAAACGCAAGCCAAGTTCCTGTGTCTTGCTTGCTACCTGCAGGTTACACTAAAGGGAGTTAGCCACGAAGTTAGCAACAACTTCAGCTCAGGCTCACTTAGAGTGAGCTGACATTTAAGGTGGACCAGCTAGTCTCATTTTATTGATAAGCCGTTCACCAGCATTGACCAGCAACCAAACTTCCAACAACGGAGGGTCTGTTTTTATTTTTTTTTTTTTAAAAAAAGGATAGATTGTTTTTCATTTAAATGTACAGAAGAGCTCAGTAATGAATTTGTCAAATACTATATATTTTGTTGTGAGTTGATATAATTGTAACTGATTGTGTTGAATGGTCATGTGATATTGTCTCATATTGATCACAGGCCTCTGAATTGAATCGAACTGAAAGCGAATCATGGCCGCCTTTGTGATATCAGCAAATATCATCCAAAAAATCAATATAATATTGTATTGTGATGAAACTGGTGATTTACACCGCTACCTGTCACTATCTTTCTCTACCTCAGACAGTTGTGTCGACTATTTTCGGTTATGTCATTGCCTTTTCTTGCTTTGTGTTTTTCTTGGACAATATCTTTGTCTACTTTTCAAAACTATTACAAAAAAAAAAACACACACACACACAAACTGATGTGAAATCAGAAGTGTTTTGCTGTGTAATATAGTCCATGCTCCACAACAGTTTGAGCCTTGATTACATAACCGTTTGGATTTATCATAATTCAGCCCTTTGATTGCAGAATGAAGCCTACCTATTAAATCATCAGTCATGTCCCATCATGTTAACACCACATCAAGCAAGATTGACTGCTTTTATAACAGAACAAACTATGTATGAGCAGTTTAAGAAAAAAATGGACAGTAGGGAGAAAAATGGGTGATGGGGGGGTGAATTTTAACAAAGGCCATAAATCTTAAGTTTGCTTCAAGCATGATTCATCTATAATTCAGCACAGCAGTGAGGAAGAAATATACAGCTGTGAAGCATTAAGGATGGAAGACGTGCCACACTAAATTGTCCATCTGCAACTTTTGAGTGAATTTAGTCACATTAACTTTGTATGTGGCTTAATGAGACTGTCTGCAGTATTAATGCACAAGCCAAGAGGTAGCACAAAGTAGTGCACTATGTTTCCATTAGATGCTCTCATAACGGGAATACAAAACAATCAGTCTGTCCATTTAATATTTCTGGTGCTCTTGTCTTTGTTTCTCCACAAACAGCTTAGTATGACGGCTTTTGTTTAATCTGTAGAAAACAATTGTACTTACAATTAACACTTGAAACGATGAAGGCACTTGCGATTGGCAAGGTAGTTTACTTAAGATTTCATTAAATTTCTTCTCACAAAATAAACCAAAACACTGACAAAGAGGAAGCTCCTGGGTAGATAATAATGAGAATAAATATTCACCAAAATTTAATCATACCCTCTAAAACTAAACAGCTTTGAATTGAAACACTATTACTAAGCTTGTTTACAAGTTATTGCAGTCAACGCTGATCTACTGTATCGTGGAAACCATAAAGTGCATCTTTGGATGGATGGGAAAAACAACACTGAATGAAAAGCAATAAAGAATTCATAAAGTTACTGATGGTTTGGGTTACAATTTACTCGCATTTAAATTGTCGACTGGACTGAAAACCAATAAAGCAAAAATAAAATCATACAACTAAAAAGATATTACACAAAACTAAATATTTAAAAATGATCTGACATAATTTATAGCCCGCTGTGCCTCAGAATGTCTCTACATACGTACCTTGATTGTGCAGGTAGATGCATGTCCATAGAGAGCCTGATTTCCTGGTACAAATAACATTTAACATTAAACAACACGTTTTGTTCTGATAACATGTACCTGAATATTTTTTTAAGTACAATCAAAGAGTGTAGCCTTACAATTACATGGCAGACAAGGTTCACAGATGAGCACAGCTCATTACCAACACATCAACAAATGAACTGAGAGATATTCATTATGTTATTAATATGTCAAAAAGTGTTACGATATAAATCTGTGCTGACAAAGGCTGTACCAGTATGAATAATAGTATTGGATATTGGCTCAATACTGGACCAAAACAAGCTATCAGCACATTGATTTCATCACAATGTTATCCCAAGAGCATTATGTCAGAGTTTTCTCTCATCTTTCTTTTTAATTTTTAGAAACACATACATGCAGATTACATACAGTATATAGATGCACAGATCACACTGTTTCTCTCCTGATGCCAACTCAGACGCCTAAATTCAGATGTCCAATACCAGTGTTTCCTTATAATTAAAAAAAACTGTACAGCTCACTGTGTGAAACAGACTGACTTCATTGATTTATGTGTAATGCGGCAACTAGACATTACATCTTAACACTAAGTAGAGACATTTATACACCAGCTTTTTTTAAAGTTGTGCAAATTTTAATTATATTCTTGACGGGTTATAAAATTGTGTTGTGACTAAGAAACTACTTACTGTGTGGTGAATTGGCAGGTTTTTGCTGATAGCCTGCTCTGTTAAACACGTATTGGCTCAGATACAGATCTGGTGGAATCTCGTATCGACCACACTAATAGTTATCTCAGTCATTATCCCATTATCCCCAAAGAAAAGTCTAAATCAGCATAAGTAGGAAAGAAAACAAACATCAGAATAAAATGAGCTGATTGTCATTGCCATTTACACCAGTGAGGCAATTATGCTGGGTTGCGGACTAGCTCGGGTGCAGAGCGGCGAGCGATCACTGTCCATGCGATAAGTCGTGAGCAGCGTTGAGCCTGAGCTATCTCTTCTTGTGGAATCTCGCTACTTATGTGCGTCATCGTGTGACGTTCACTGACCAGCTGACATGCTACATGTAGAAACAAGCAACACATTTTGTAATGGTAGGGAGGGGGGACCGACTTTTGTCTACAGTGAACCACCTTACAAAATAAAACAAGATAATATACTATATATCAAAACAACGGCTGTCAGTCGATTCAAATATTTAATTTGGATTATCTCATGATTGTCCACAGATTAATTGCAAAGTAATCACACATTTTTTATTTATTCAAAATGTACCTTAAAGGGAGATTTGTCATGTATTTAATACTCTTACGGCTGTACCGGGCAGCTTCGGCCCACCAGCCACAGAGCATTTAGGACATTATGATGTACAGTTTACAAGCATAGATTATTTTTCTTTGTCGGGTCCTTTTCTCAATTGAGACTACAGAAAAAGTTTATTAATTACTGTTGGGTCTTATGTGTTACCATTCTCATAGTTTTTGGTCTTGGGCTGTCTAGATGTTCTTTATCACATTGCTGGTTATTTCCGACTGTTTTTGCCACGCATCCTTAGTTGTGAGAAGCGTTATCTGGACGTTGCATCCACAGATATATCCTATTGTGTACTCTTCCAATCCCTTCCCTGATTGGTGGCTGAGTCTCACCTGAGTATTTAAAACTGGCTTTATGATTTGATTGTTAAAAGTGGGCATGTCTGGAAAGCCACATGCCACAGTACAGTAGTTAGTTACAGTACATATGATGCCTGTATATTCACTTTAGTTTTAAAACTGAGCCCGCTCTAACCTCCGACAGTTTGGATGTATTAATGTGCTAAAGAAATTAATGTCATTAAAACAAATTTGTTATTAATAATAGGTGACTGAAAGCACCTTATGTCTTGAAGCATGTTGTATTGGCTAATGGCAGATCTATGTTAACATGTTTGATGTTTTCAAAATTATTATATCCAGTGACAAAAATATATACAAGGTGTATATATGTATATAAAAGGTATAGGTACAAAGTGTGCAAACGTGAAAAGTTGCCCATCCGGTAAATTGTTTGGCAAAGGTGACTCCCACTGCATGATGGGATACAATCTTCCCCATGACCTTGTTTAGGGACAAAGCAATAGAAAATGAATTTAATGACTACACAAATTCAGTTTCAGGCAGCTTTCAGTGTGTGCAGTATGCGAGTGGTTAACTTCAGCAGGTAAAGGTAGACCAACACAAAGTCCACACATGATGTGCATGTGAGGCACGCATGAGCAGCTCTTCTCTTTGCTTTGTGCGCTATCCTGCCACAGTTTCATTTACCTGCCACTTCTGTTTCAAGTCACCTCGTTTCTGAGAGGATCACACTTCTGCTGTTAAAACAGGAGTGACTGCAATCCCCCACGCTGTTAGCTTCCTGAGTAATGGGCTTTAGCTGCAAGGGAAGTGTAGGGAGAGGGAGGAAAGAGAGCAGTCTTCCCTGAAAGTCCCGTTTCCTTAGAAATGATGACAAACAGAGCGGAGGAGAAGAGGTTTAACAAGGTGGCTGGATGTTTGCACTCCTTTGTACCCCGTGGCCATCACAGGTGCAGACATCCATCCTGTAATGGCTCTCCGTTTGATCATTACTGATCAAGGTGAGCTTATATTACCTGCAGTGTGTTTAGTGCCTGCTTTTACAAATATGATATTTCTGTGATAAACCTAAATCTCACTTGGATCACTGGAAAATGAAGCTGGTTGTTATACAGTAGGATCTGGCTACCTGGCTCCCTGCCCACTCCCATCTCCTGTTTTTCACTCATGGAGGATTTCAGGGGAGGTGCTTTGGGTGGGTCCCTCATGTTTTATGTATCATCCTGCTCCCTATATCTCGTCGCCGCCTGGTCTTTGCAGGGGACTTCAGAAGGGAAGAACAGTGTTATGTCTGGACGGTTTTACGCACGCTGTGGGTCAAGTTAACTACAGCCGCGGGGGTTTCAGAAGTTTGCATGACATCTTTGAAAGACTACCTGCCCGTGTGGACTGTCCTGAACAACTCGGACCGCCGCAGCAGAAGCACCTTCCTGAAATGGGCGTGTATGGAGGAAGCGTGGAGCTCTTGGTGACCTGATTTAATTGTGTGGAGTTCTCATTTTGGGACACTTCGCAGTTCTTGAGGTCGTGATGCGTAAATGTTTTCATTTTTGGCTCTGTCCACTGTATTTCTGCTGGGCAGTGAGGATAAAGTTGGAAATAAACTCATGACGTGAGCTAAAAGAAAAAAACAAACTGGACGCGAAGCACCCATAGTCACTAAAAAGTTGTCTCGATTACTTTTCGGGTTATAATTTTGCATTCGGAGATATATTTTTAATTTCTGAAAACACCAGTGTTGTGAAGCCCCCTCCTCTCATCATCTTCCCACCTGGGTAATTCTATTTGAATGATCCTATTTTTTTATTATAACTATTTACAAAATATTTGAAAAGCAACGTGGCGAGGAGGATGGACCCTGCCTGCGCGAAAGTGGGGACGGCGTCGTTGGCCGCTGGCGGCGGAACCGGCGTGAGTGCGAAGGCACCGAAACATCTGTGGAGGCAGCAGAACCAGCCAGCGCTCTCTCCGCTCCACCACGCGCTGGTAGTGCGCAAGAACGACCGCGTTAGACAAAGAGGCTTTTCGGACACCGAGAGATACCTCAAACCGAGGAACATGGACCGGACTTACGCAGTGGACACGGGGCACCGACCCGGGTTGAAGAAATCAAGGATGTCGTGGCCGTCGTCGTTTCAAGGTCTTCGACGGTAAGGGCATATGGGAAAACTGCTTTTCCTCATCTTGTGTCTCTTTCTAATTTTCCTCCATGAAGATGGGCGTTGTGTGCATGACTGACGCGCGAGAGCGGAGAAGTCTTTTGGCTCGTATTTAGTCCGAACTTTGAGGAGGTTATCCATTTCTGGCTGTTTTACATCACTTTTTGCATCCCGCCGTCCTCAGCGTCTACTATGTACATTACTGTAATGGATGCACAAAGTATATGCCTGCTCAGTCGAAAGCGAAAATGTAAAAAGGAACGAAATAGTCACAAAAATATCGTCACAAGAGCATTGTTGTCTATGCTTTTTTCTCCTCATTCAGAGCACACGCTCTCCCATAACTTCTATCTGTTTAATATTCCTATAATGACGACTGTTAAATTTAGATCAGAAAGATGTTTCTAGAAAAAAAATGTTTGCTAAACAGTTATCACAGGCCTTCATGTCATCTGTTAGACTATGTCTGGCACACTAGGCAGGTAGAGATGTACTTAGTGTAGAGTGATAATAAAGATTGATGGAAATAAAAGGTGGGCGTTGACCAAAGGCAGGTCACAGGGAATATTCACATGTGCCTTACCATGAACACAACACATGCAGGCGAGCCCCCCCGCCCCCCCTTTGTATCTTTTTAAAGTGATGATCAGGGGATTAATACCACTTAGCTTTTGGATCACTGGGTAGTTCATGTTTGGCATGACTCTCTGGTCAGAGGAAGAGATACAGTAAGATGGCTTTAGGCTGCATCATGTCTAATACACGGTGACCACATTCTCTGAAATGACACTCACAATAATCTGACTCACTACACATAACGTGGCACATGTATGACAAGTGCTGGGTCTCGAGATATTGCTTGCACATACAGATGTGTATTTTACCAGATCAGCTACTGTAAAATGAAGGCAGCAAGGTTTGCAGTTTTAGTGAAGCCTGCCTCCGTATGTACAGAGGACGGACGGACGGACAGAAACAAAAGCGGCTCTGCTCTCTAACAGCCCGGGTGTGTGGGGAAATGCTGCTGCTCTAATTACTCACTTTTTCTGGGAAGGAGGTGAAAAAAAAAGGACCAACTGAAATGAAATTTGAGAAGGTCACCTCAGCTCCCGGCTTAAGTGACTGTGGGGGATATAAGTTTCTTTCAAACAGCTCGCTGTTTCATTTCTTTCTTCCTCTTATTAAAAACAATGGTGTAGAAATTGCGATACTTGCCTGCAGGTCCGGTCAGCTATAGAAAGCACGGTGGCCTGTGTGGCTGACAGACAGAGTGGTCCTTGTCACAGCAGCAGAGCAGTCACATGGAGGAGAAGCCAGAGAGGGAGGGAGCCATGGGAGCACAGATGGAAGTGACATTGCAAAGTGGTGTGCTGGGCTAAAACATCCATGTGGGGTTGAAATATTGCATTGAACTTATACTTTATCCTAACAAAGTGCAATTTAACAGGTGTTTGTGTAATTCAACTGCATTGAGGATCACTCAAGCACTTTTCATATTTGCTTCAGGAGGGTAATTACACATAGATTAACCCCAACAAATCCAATTTTGCACAGGAGGCTAATTATGTAAGAGGCACGTTGCACTCCAGCACATATTCAGGAACACTAACAACAGGCTAAATCAAATTTGGCCCCTTGCACGCCACAGCCCAGCACACCATTATGTGCAGTTGGTCAAACGGTTGTTTTTTTTTTTTTTTTTATGTGCATTCATTGCGTTGTACTGTAATTCTTATGTCAGTGTCTTCTGCTTCCCTTGGTTCTCACAAGGGCCTTCGTCTGGTGCCAATTTAAGGTTAGGAATCACAATAGACAATCCAATCATGATGCATTGTCCACAGTAACAATGCTGGTGCAACTGCAAGACAATCAGAACAGCAGTCGTAAGAAAAGAGCAGCTGCAGATAAAGTGTGTGAAGTTAACGGATGCAGCCAGTTCTCAAAGTGACTCAAAATAGCACATTGGTTAATGGTAATGAATAATCCATTTTTTATGAAGACAACACTGGCATATTGCCTTATTGATTGTAAACACCAGTGAGTCCACCCTCCTGGCATTCATTGCATTGTTTGCACTGATTTAAAAGCCCTTCAAAAGCCTTTGTTAAAATGACGGTGAACTTTCCCTCTATGCTTGAAAGCTTTTCAGCGCATGTAGTCGGCTTTTCAGATACTCTTTGGTGGTACGCGGTGCACCTTACATTTAAGCCGTGCATTTGAGCGACTTTTCCCGATTATCACGATAAGATAAGATAAGATAAGATATTCCTTTATTAGGAATATCTTAGAGCAGCAGGTTGCATATTTTTGCACGAAGAACTCAGCAATCAAATTGTTGCTGCAAGCGAGATAAACAAGACACATTTCCTGATTGTAACAGACAGATGGGAACAACTTCTGAGGCAGTGCCCCTGTAGAAAACTAATAAGAAGAGCCAGCTTCTTGCTCGACACATACAGTTGATATCAGTCTCGCGTATAGACAGAGACAGCAAGTCTTTCCCTCAGGGGGCTGTGGATGTAGCTGAGTGTGCCCGAGCGGCTGGTTTTGCGCAAGGTCCAGAAGCCCCAAGGTAAAACACATCACCCAAATATGTCACAATGTAGGCTGGGCCTGCACGCTGTTCAAGGCTTCTGTGAGACCTCAACAAGAATCTGGAGCATCCTCGATGAGGAGATAGCATTTCTCCCATTCCTCTCCTGCTTCTTGTCCATCCCTGTATGGGGGACGCTGCAGGGGGGGTGGGGTGAGTAGGTTTCTTTATCTGTGGAGACGCCTCTGAAGAGGAGGATCATGATTTCTCCTCTCTCTGTCAAATCACAATCGATTCAGTGGGTGGAAATGGAAATGTCAAAACAAAACAAAAAAAAAAAAAAGGATGAAACATCCAAGGCGGGAAGGGAGACGGGCGCCATCTGGACATTTTGTCCCCTTAGCAGCAGCAGATTGGAAAACATACCCTTGCCCTCTCACTCTATTCTACGCTGTATTTAACGGTCGTTGATTTTTCTTCAGCCAGTCCTCCTCCTACTGTGACTGACTGCTGTGACTTACCAGAGTGAGGTTTTAGCCAGTATGAAGCATAAGCTCCTGGCTATGTCATTAGATCCCAAGGGCGTTAGTGAACGAGTCAGGAACTGCTATTTGGTACGCGGCTATATATAACCCCAGTCATGGCCATACTCCCAGTCATACTGCATAGGCTGCTACAGCACTGGCACAACACACATCTACTGTATGGCTTGACTCCCAGGCATGTGAAAGATGCTCAGAACATGCTAATGAACACATTGCGGACATAGTACTAAACTTTCCATTAGCAGAGATCAGCTTCAAACCCCATGTAGCTCGGGAAATGACTCCTCTCTTCTCTTCTTGTTTTTAGTGTCACAGTATGAAAGGCAGGCAGAGCTGATAATTATGTGAATGCCAGTCTGTAGTCTGGGTCTTATTGACCTGCTCATTCAGGCAGAAATGGAAGGTGTATTGAGCATGTTCTTTAGAAGAGTTCTGTGTCTTACCTGGGATTTGAAAGATGAGCATGGGAACATGCAAGTCAGTGATGCAGACATATTGAGGTGGGAAGTGCAAACTGCTGCAGGCCTGATCCTTATCAGAAGCTTCCTGATGTAATATAAAATTATCATGCCATAGATGTCCAGTAGGGATGATCCTAACAACTAATTTAGGAATGCACCGATAACGGATTGGATATTGGGCTGATTCTGACTCACATAGCTGGGTCGGATATCGGTGACAATGGGGCTGATCCATTCAATTAATTTCTATGTTTACATGCTGTATATTATATTAGGGATGGCAACTGTTTAACTGGTAACCGACATTAAGAATTTTAACCGATTAATACTATCTTATATGCTTAAAAACATTACAGATTAAATTAAAAAGCTGAGCAAATCTCAGAGGAGTGGCTTGTCACTTGAAGGAGAATAGCTTGTCCACCTTAACAGCCCACCTTAAGAGAGTCTGAGCCAGTGTTGTTGCTAACACCAGGGCTAACCTCCTTCACTGCAATCAGCAGGCGGCTGGCAAGACACAGGAGCAGTGGCATTTATTTTCCAACAAATAGACTGTACACACACTGCTACTGCTACGTTCACAGCTGTAACGCTACCGACAACCCCACACTCACCGCCGACACGCACACACACACACACACACACACACACACACACACACACACACACACACACACACACACACACACACACAAGCACACACTCTGTCACATGACCAGACACTCATTGAAGAGTTTGAACATGCTTTTCAATTATTCAATTTGGCATAACATATCATAACATCAACATAAGGAACAAAACACCTCTTCATTGTCGCATCTTATGGCTGGACTTCTGATCTAAAGGGGGGAACCAAACAATACATACACAACCCGAACGTGACTAGCGAAGCGAATGGTTTGGATTTTTACCTGAACTGTTCCCATCCCTAATATCTACTTACAGAGTTAGGAAAGCAATGTCTTAAACAAGGCTGATGTTGCCTAGACATAAAAATATCCCAGTCACTTTCACACAGTGAGGCATACAGCTTATAAATTAAAGACTGGTGTCGGATCAGTACTCAGTGTCAGCTGACACCCAAAGCCCAGGTATTACTGTCGGCATCGGGACTGAAAAAGTCAGATTGGAGTATCCCTCTACTAATTTCCCTGACATTTAAACAGAAGTTAAACTTATAGTGGACTCATATAAAAGTAAGAAAGCACTCAGAAAACAGTCAGAACCTAGCACAATTTAATCTATAAGGTTAAACATTGTCCAAAATATATAATCCATCCATCCATCGTCAACCGCTTATCCCGTTAGGGGTCGCGGGGGTGCTGGAGCCGATCCCAGCTGGTATTGGGTGAAGGCGGGGTTCACCCTGGACAGGTCGCCAGTCTATCACAGGGCACATAGAGACAGACAACATAGAGACAGACAACCATTCACGCTCACATCCACACCTACGGGCAATTTAGAGTCATCAATTAACCTAAACAGCATGTCTTTGGATTGTGGGAGGAAGCCGGAGTACCTGGAGAAAACCCACGCTAACATGGAGAACATGCAAACTCCACACAGAAGAGCCCCAAGCGGAATCGAACCTGCGACCCTCTTGCTGTGAGGCAACAGCGCTAACCACTACACCACCGTGCAGCCCCAAAATATATAATGATTAATTATAAGTGCCATTTGAAATTGTTAATCACATTTTTCATTAACCAAATTGTATTGTAAATGCTGCTGATCAATATAACCCCAGTGTCTGCACTGGTCGCTCAGCTAGTAATACGCCTAACGAACCCGGTGTGTTGGACTAATCGACTAATCAAGTTTATCCCTAATGTAATGTAAATATTATCATAATCCAGCAAATTTATTTTCTTATAATACAGCTATAGATCAAAATTCCCCCTACCCTAACTATGTGCACAGAAAACAAGTACTTTATGCATATAGAATAGGTTTCCCAACATGCATCCAGTGGTATATGCTAGTGGATGGAATATGGTTGTATTCCACTCACTAAATTGATGTAATAAAGCCAAAAACTCTCATGGGAAACCATAAAAATGCATGTCACGACTGCTACTCGGAATCCATTAGCAAGCCTGTAGCATTTACAGTCAGTCGATCTGTCAGCCATGTCTGTAATACAATCATGAAGTGACATTCTTTACTTTGACTTCAGCTGAAAAGTTACCTAACCTCCCTCTGTAACCCCGTACACCAGATCAGAGTCAGCTGCAGTATTATGTAAACTTTATCTAATAACTTCTAGAGTAAACTTCATAATACATCTTATACAGTTATTTTGTAGTTCTTTTTACTGTGTGGAAGTTTGGGGAAATGTATATAAATTAAACACAAATCTTCATCCTTCCAAAAAGATCCATAAGAATTGTAAACAAAACCACTTATAGCAAGCTGACAAACCCACTCTTAAACTTAACTTAAAAACCAAATGGTTCAAAAGTAAATTCGTACTTAATTGTATCAAAAAGTTTAAACATTTTTTTGTTGTTTGTTTTTTTCTGATTGACTTTTTCTTGCTTTGTTCTGAATACTTCAGTTTCTCTAATTTTACATTTATTTAACTTTATGTTAAACATAGTTTAAATAAATTATTTTAAAAAACGGCATATGAAAGGTATCTGGAATACTTTTAGCATGTTATTCTATTTCTAAGAGACATCTTGCATGAAGGTGAAGGACGGTATAGTCTGTGAAATAGGGTTGGACGATATGTTAAACTTTTCCTACCATCCACCGACAGCCCAACGACCAGCAACTGCCGATATATTCACGGAGGTGTGTCTGTGGCGCTTGCAGGAGGGTGAGGGAGCACAGCTGAAATCTGCGGTCTTTAATGAGAAAATCTAATTTTACTGCAACATTACAGCCTGTAGGCTAATCTTCTTCAATTAAACAAAATAAATCAATTGGAGATCTTTGCTACACAGTGTGCTGTGCAGACACTGTAAGACACTATTTGAAAAAGAGTCAGATGGCGTCAGATAAAGGACGCCTCCAAATGAGCAAACGGGTGGGGATAACATAACTGTGTTATTAAATGATCAGGGTTCATTACTTCATATACAGTCTCTGGTCTGGTTCTCAAATAGGATTTATGAATTGATGTTGTTTTTCCGCACCAATCAATCGGACAGCAAGCACAAAAGACGCTGGAGAGCGCTTAATCCCAGCGCTTCATCAGAAAAGCACTCACAATACCTTTCTGAAAAGTTCAGAGATTTTGAACTAGAAGTGCTCTGAAAAGTCGGAGCACTCTGAAAATCTCTAGGCGGCCGCGTACACCCTCTCGTCATTGGGAGCATCTTTTTTCCGAGTGCTCAGACTTTTTGTGTGGCTGCTGCAAGCGCTTCTTGTTTATATATATATATATATATATATATATATATGCAAGTATGCGGAATACAACACTTTGTGTATACAGCAGGTACTAAATGGTAACTCTCACATTTTTGCAAGCTGGCATACTAAAATCTACACACTGCTGCTTTTTTGTGGAAGTGACAACACAAATCTGTTTCATTGATTGCCATCAATTTTAGTGTCACATCAAAGAAAGTGGTAGCAGGAATTGCTTTCTTTGTTCTTGAGATTAAAACAGACAATTCTCTGTGATCATTACATTATCCGTCTACTTTCAGTTCAAACTGCATCAAAAGGAAAAAAGTAACATCCTATACCAAAGGAAACTGAATCAAATTAAAGGGAAAATGAATGTTGTATGAACAAATCTCTTGTTCTTGCTGAATTCGGATCCTTTTTAGGGAACATATTGGTCCAATGTGAAAACTGGAAAATGTCCAGCAGGACCCACAGACCAGTGAGTTGACTGACTCTAGGTACACATTATTGCTTCATAAATATAGGAGCTGAAAATGGTGATATCTCAAATAGAAATAGAGCTTCAACAGTGGCTGTGAAGCAGAGAGGACTGGTCATCTAATTTTTAGCTGCAGGAACAGGCATTTGTTTTAAATTGCTCTCCCTCGGCTTCACTTTCCTCACTGGTCATCTGCTGGGCTAATAAAATGCATGAAAACCATTTCTAAAGGACAGCATTGTAAATGGATACAGGCCAAAGCCTCTCTCAGACTGCCTGCTTGATGATGGGTGATTCCCTGAGCTCTTGGCTGGCTGTGCGGTGCCGATCACATTACACTCAACAGGATGATAAAGACTCTTGCTGGGCTAGCAACAGGTCTGGTGCTGATAGTTTTGAGAGAGACCATACAGACATATGAATTATTGATTGTTACTGTCAGGATATCTGTATCAAAGCTGTGGAGAGAACAATGGAAACAGGAATTACTTGTCAGCATTTATTACACATGAAAAGGCGCATGGTCTTGAAATGGTAGCTCCACTAATTGCATCTTGTTTCATGGCCATCACAGTTACATTACTGTGACGCCACACACACAGGCATGAAATATTTGTGCCTCTTCAAAGCTTTGTGCAAAGTAAAACACTGCCTGTGCCATAAATTAGGCCTGTAGTTAATGCTTTTTCTTGTTGTGTCTTTGTATATGGATCTGAATTGGGGATGTCACAATATGAGAAATTCAGTTGTCAATAGTGAAATAGTAGTAAAATTCTACGATTCTCAATGCCAATTCAATACAACAGTAAATAAGTAAAACGTTAAATCTGGTGTACTTCAACATACACGTTAAACAGGTCATGATTCCCTCTCTATTATCTATTTTATATTGCTGTGAAAGCGTCTTCCTCAAACAACTGGATTTATTCAAGTTTCTCAGACAAAAACTCCATTTTACAAGATTACAAGAACACATCATAACCTGCTGATTTCAACACGGGTTTCATGCTCACACCCTAACAATATCAGGGAAAATGCATGTTGATGCTGAGTCTACTGTGGCACTGTAGAAAACGGAGTACCGTCATGTTTTCAGCATTTTAATTGACTTGGTACTGAAGTATCAGTACGTCCCTAGTCTGAATAAATAAAGACCTGACCTTCATATACATTTTTTTTGTATATGCAGTGATGTTGCAAGGTACGTGTCCTGCATCTCTGATGCATCGGATGCAGTATTCATTATCGACACGTCCAGGCCACGCACCCTGTCTTTGCTCTGATAAAGCTACATTGTGAACAATAAATCTGTGTTGAAATCACAGAAATGCACAAAAGTAACCTCGCTGTGTAAAAGATAATCCACTTTATTACCGTCTGAGCATCTATCTTGCCCAGACGAGATCTGGTATTTATAGTCTCAGTCGTCATGGGAGACACTAAATGCACTTGCTGGGGCGTCCTGATAGCTCAGTTGATAAAGCGGACACCTATATAACAAGGCTGAGTCCTAACCGTGGTGGCCCTGGTTCGGATCCGGCATGTTGCCCTTTTTGGATCTTGCCCCCTCTCTCTCTCCCCCTTTCTAAGCTATCCACTGTCCTGTCAAAAAATAATCATAAAAAATGTAAATAAATAAATGTCATTGCTGCAACAAGACCAATCCTTGCTGCACAGATTTCATTCAACAACGACGATGATGCTGTACCATCCAGAGGACACACTGTGTTGAGAAGTACTTTCACTGGTGGCTGCCATTTTATCTAGCACAAGATGAGGTCCCGATTTGTTCATAGTCTCAATAAGTGAAAGGAAAATGTAAAAGAAAGTAAGAGAATAAAAACATTTATCAACATGTTGAAGTATTAAAATTATACAGCAGCTTATTTATTTATTTTTTCTTAATTGAATCACAAATCTCTGAAAAAATATATAATTACACTCAGACTCTCCACAGACATTTAAAACCTTTCTATAGGACATATGGATGTTAATAATTAACCGTTTGACCGTTAACCATACGAATTTTTAACTGATTAAAGCTATTTGTTAAATGGTTAAAAGAAATATTAATAATTAATTAAAAAGCTGAGCAAAACTCAGAGGAGAGTCTACCTTAAGAGAGTCTCAGCCGACGCTGCAAGATGCAGGAAGTTGGCTCCGGTCTTTCGAGCTTGCTTGAGCTGAGGATTCGTTGCATTTATTCACCAACCAATAAACGATACACACACTGCTACAGCTGCATTCACAGCTGTAATGCCACCAACAGACCCACACTCTCCGCCGCCACACACACACGGTCTGTCGGACTCTCGCTAAGGTTACGCTGCGCCGACAGACGGTGCGCGACAACAGTGGGCACGAAGCCTCCAGCGACGCTGTGAAAGTAGCACAAACACACACGGTTTGTCGGACTCTTCCTATCGTCATGCTGGGCCGACACACAGCTGACAACCTACTACTACCTACTACTACCTAAATGATGTGGTGAAGTTCGTCTGTACATTGCAGCTGGCCACCGCTGCATACGACGCACCAATCTTGTCAGTTAACGGTTAATAATCGGTTAACGAGGGCTGGTTCTAATTTCCTTTTTGCCCAAAAAGGGGCAGTGACCTCCTGCTGAATATTAGTACTCAGAGGGATATTATGTCTCATTTTCTGGACAGACTGGACAGACAATAAATTGTAATTCAAGTGCTGGCGATCAGTCTGTAGAAGAGGGCGGTAGTGGGATGACTTGTGTAGACCTCTAATGTACGCTGTGTTCTTTCAATGGCGTGCTGATCAAGTGCACAACATTGGGGAACAGTACAATCCCTCGCATCCTGTGATGTCACAATGAAAACACACAATCTCACCCGAGGGCTGTGATTGAGCAGTTAGGCTGCAGCAGATAGGAGGGCGGCAGCTATTAGGTACCACCTGCTGGAATAAATGGGCTAACAACAAACAGCCTGACAGCGAGTTAAAGCTTCCTGTTTTAAACTTCACTGTAGTGAAGGGAGTTGTTGTGGGAGATGTCATGCTAGGCTTCAATACCCAATGCTGATGTTCGGTTTCTCAGATTATTTCCTTAAGTCTTTGATTATTCATTTTTCCCTTTGCCAGTTTTCTTTCTTTGTCTTTCAATCACTGCGTTCTCTTGAGACATTATTTTTTTCCCATCTCCTGATTCACTGACGCAAGGGAACACAAATAACAGCACTGGTTTGTGCTCATGCTGACATACTGTTACTCCCCTGTTTTCATCTTCGCTGTTGTTTTTTCCTATCTCTTCCTTGTTCGATCTCATATTCTTTCTAACTGTTGATCCCTTTTTCTCTTTCAGCATATTGAATGAGTTGCTAATAGAATATATCCTGCATTGCATTACATGGTAGAGAGCAGATATGAAGGCAAAACAATCAAACCTTTGGCATGGTAAAGAGGTCCAGATATCTTTCCTGGGGAGTTGATGGACAAGCCATAATTACAAGGCCAGTTAGTATTCGACAGCAAGTAGTTTAGTAGTGTTTGTATGCCTTTATTTAGGAGTTTGACAATAGAGAGATGGCAAGAATTGGAGGGAGAGAGATGGAGACAACAAAGGTCCCCTGCCCGATTTGATGTTGTAGTTCACAGTGAATGCCTTAAACTGTAAGCCCCGTCTTCGGTATCCTCTGGCGCTTCTAATAGCATCTGCAAGATTTCAGAGATCGGAGGAAAACAACCATTCAGAGCCGAGGTGGAGCTTTGCTATCTCTGAGCAGCTGCCAATCACAGTCACTTGTGAACTTCGATCAAAGAGTCAAACTAGGCAGCGCTGATCAAATATGAATCAATATTCTGTGACTGTAATGTCTATTTCTGGCCTCAAATGTTATCACAAACAATTTGTGATTTCAGCCAGAGACCGATCCCCCCTCGGCACACTACAAACCGTCTGGATCAGTCCTTTCTTTTGGTGGCCATCAGGCTCCATAACCAAGGTTTGACCCCCATGTGACTCTGTGATCATCTGCTCTGTATTTTATTCCTGGATCAAATGTATATAATTACATATAATTATATCATTACATATATATGCTATGCATAGACAATACCCACCACCTGCTGCACTTTACTTTACTTATTACTATTTTACTTATCTTATTTATTTTATTGCCATTTCCTTCATTGCACCTTCTCTTTTACCTATATTGTAATTCATCTGTACTGTTGTTGCTGCTGCTATGACACCCGAATTTCCCTCCGGGGATTAATAAAGGTTCATCTTATCTTATCTTATTTTATTTGTACTGTTTAGCTGTAAAATGAGAACGCGTGTGACCCGGCAACCATGTTGAGATCAGTTGAAGAAAATACCAAGCACCGCCCACCAGCTGGAGCAAACAACCCATGGAGTTGAACAGCCAATAGGAACTCTCTCTCTGTCTCTCTGAAATGACCTGTGATTGGCCAAACTATCCCGACACCGGCTAGATTTTCTAAAGCGTGAAAACACAACCGTGAGGAGGCGCAGAAGTTTTGTTATCTCTCAGAGCACTTGAATTACAATATGCTGAAAAGTTATTTATATTTTTAGGTTGTTTTTATATTTTTGCCCAATGATGCCAAAAATACTCTGCTTACTGCAGATGTAAGACTGGCATGTAAAGAGGAGGAGGTTCTCTCCTTTTCCCTCACTTTTCCTCCATGTGTGCATGTTTGTATGTGAGAGAGAGAATGAAGAGAGAGAGGAGGCAACTAATAATGTCAGAAAACCTGGGTTTAAAAACAGCTAGTGAGAGACGACAGAGTCGGGAGTTTGGAGGATCATTTAACATTTTCATTTCATCATTTAAAAGGGAAAATTTAACAAAATAGATAAGAAACATTCTTCCTGGTACTGGTGACTCAAGTGACTACAAGTCATTAGTTACAACAATGGGTTTTGTGTCCATAAATTACAGTATTGACTGCATATAAAGGTGGACAATGCATCACTATTAACTCCCACTATAGCTGTGGGGTCAACACTGCCTTGACATCGAACTTGACTGACCACGCTGCTGCCTCGAGTCTCAAAATGAACATGAACACATTGCTAACTGAAACCCAGTAACATTTTACTAGAAATTTAGTCAGTCACTCATGGATGCGTTTTATCAGTCATTAAATAAGCAAATGAAATACAAGTACATAGGTCAGCCTTATACTTCTTCTGTCTGTATGAGTCTCCCCATGTGTGGGCGTCAATTGACGAACAACAGACACTGGGTTTTGTAGTCTAATTTGTTTGGGTTTTGTAGTCTAATTTCCCTTTAACACTAATAGACAAACAAACTAACAGAAACTAACTAATAGAACCACCAATAATTAGATATTCATTTAGAGGAGCAGACTGATAAAACAGGAAAAACACAGCACAATGTACTGTATGTTGACTTTTTAAAATTCAATTTACAGAAAGAGAGATAGAGAGGGAAAAGAACAGTGGGCAGAAAGAGATAGAAAGGTGGGAGAAATGAGAAATCCTGATCCTGTTCTTTACTTCACCTTCTTCTCCTTCTGCCCATTCTTTTTGGGGAAGTAATGGGAACAAAAAAAAACAATATGTCAGTACCAAAACACAAATAGATGTCTACAGTTCAACAGAAAGATTAATCAAGACGTTTTCAAGTCAAAAACAACTGGACTTGTTTGGTCCAGAAAAAGCTTCATTACTTCACAACTCACGGAAATTGCAAATACAAAGATTCTGATGCTTTCAGAGTAAAACGTCTTGGATGAGGGATAAAACCTCTTTGGGACCAAACATGTCCAGTTGAGACAGCATGTCATAAATCCTTCATAGTGTCTCTGCTGGTTTGTTCCACCCGACCTAACATCTGTTTTATCTGATGTTGCCAGATCTGGTTGTTTTGAGAAGATATTGTGGAAGAAACAGGAGAAGCAGTCGCTCCTATTTGTCTTGGTCTCCTCAACACCAACTTGATTATTACTGAGGCCCTCAGAGTCAGGGATCTCATTCACCTGATGACCTGGTAGTCCGATCTCCTTCTCACTGTAGTACACCAACACTAGTGGAGTGGACCTGGTGGGGGAGGGCATCTCTTGAGAGCAAAGAGAGCCCTGTTTGCACTCTCCAGTGCTACTAGATGTTAAGTCAGCGCTGACTGACTGTGAAGCCAACAGAATCACATCATCTGCAAAGAGCAGATACACATTTCGAGGGCCCCAAACCAGATACTCTCCCCCTGCAGCTGCACTTTGAGATCCTGTCCATGAAAACCACAGGAATCAAATGAACCCTGGTGGAGGCCAGCGCCCACTGGTATTGTGTTTGACTTTGTTTAGAGTATATGGAGACAGCTCTCACTTTGGTTATACAAGAACGAGATGGGTTGTAATAGTGACCTAGGTAACCCATATTCCTGCAGTACCCCCCCACAGGACTCCCATGGGGACATGGTTATAAGCCTTTTCCAAGTCCAGAAAACACAAAAACTGGATGTGCATACTCCCATGCCACCTCCAACAACCCCACAAGGGTAAAGAGCTGGTCCACTGTTCTACAGCCAGGACAGAATCTGCATTGTTCCTGCTAGATCTGAGGTTTGGTCTGAGTCCTTTCCAGCACCCTAAAATATTATAGTCTTTCTTGGGGAGGTTGAGCAGTGTGACCCTGATAATTTGGGAGCACATCCCCTTTTTAAAAATGGGAACTACCATCCTGGTTTGCCATTCCACAGGCACTGTCCTCGACCTCCATGTGACACTGAAGAGGCATGTCAGCCAAGACAGTCCAACAATGTCCACAGCCTTCAGCATCTTAGGGTGACTCTCATCCACCCTTTTCAGCAATACCCTGATCAAATGATTCAATCATATCTGACATATCTAAATCAGGGGAGGAACACCAAGAAGAAGAATTATGTGACCTTTTCGTCCTCTAAAATATCATCACAATGCATCAGCTTATCAAGATCCGCAACAGTCTGGTCGATAATTTCTGAGACAGGGATGTGCTTATTCTCAGAGTTCACCGAGTTGATGGAAGACACAGGAGGACTGAAGATTTCAACCATGATCCCTGCATTTTTGTCACTTGAATCAGAAATCTAGTGGAGAAACACAAACACTGGAAAACTTTAAGCTGTGTTAGAAAAGGTTTTCAAACCCTTCACGTAGACAGAAGTAGAGCTTGCCATGGTTTTAAATTGTGTTCAGTACATGGTCATGTCTGGATATCACTGTACAACAATATTAAGGAAGTAATTGTTGAATTTTATTTCCATATTAAATTTGGAGTCTTTTTATCTAAATCAAACATTGAACATTAATATTTTTCATGATATGATAAGTCTTTGTTTATCGTCCTAACTTTTTAAAAAAAATTGTCAATTAGTTAATACTGCAAGCAATGCGTATGACAGTTTGTCATAGTTATAATTCATGCCTGTAAAATGTTGCTTATAGATATTTTGTGAAGTTCAATTCTTCCTCTTTGTGTTTCTTCACAGTTCACATAGGGACGCATGATTTTTATCACTTGAAAGACACAAGAAAGTTTGCAATGTACCCGTTTTCTCACAAAATCGATAATTTCATTTTCAGATCTTATATATAGCCTTAAAAGTCTGACAGCAATCTGTTGATCTCTACTGTCGTTCTGCCAAAATATGGCTTACATGAGGAAATGCTGCCGCTCATGACAAACGCAAACAAGCATACTGTAGACACAAAAGCAAAAAGATCATGGCAAGCTCTCTATTTGAAGGATGCATCTATCTTTTACTGCTAACTTACAAGCCTGCAGGATGTCTGTCTTTGATATTGAAAAGATTGTAGGTGGAGGAGCAGTTTAAGACTGTGACTCACGAGTTGATTTCATGTCACTATGGGGATTTGACTGGCTAATAAATTGGTCCAAGATCCATTTGCTTATTAACAGGAGATGGATTTTGTAGCAGACCCATGGGGAAGAATGGAGAGGCTGGTCTTGATGACTCCTATTACAGAGCCATTAGGAGAACTCTTCAGACTGTGTAGCAACCTGAGGAGTTACATCATTATCAGAGGCTGTAGTGTTTATCCAGCTTTGCTTGGTTTATCACCTTTAGAATAACTGTGAGCTATTTGAAATGATTTTTTACAAAACTATCTATTGTGGGTAAAGTTATGTTCATGTCATTTACAGTAATTTCCAGTTTAATTCAAATACACTTTTTATTCGCTGAGAAAATGTCATTTTTGTTCTTGCACCATTAAGTACAAACAATGTTGAGATCCTACTTGTCCCATGCCATGACACTGCCCAGTCACAACCACTATTACATATTAGCATGTTAATAGAGTGCTCCAGTTGTGACGTATTTTTATAGGCCAGCCAGGAAGCTAGCATCGTCCTGGGTTCGCTCGCCAAACGGCCAATGTTTTTCGGGATTATTGCAGATAATAAACGTGTTTTCAAATTTATGATACACATTTTGTTCAGCAAGATAACCTTCACAAATAAATACCACTTTTATGACTTTGGAAGTGTGAATGCATTCGCCAGAAGTAAAAAGCTAACATTAGGCTATAAACGAACTCCAGTCGCATGAGCGCGAGTATACGCAATGATCCGTAAAGGCGGACGAATTGGCATGATGACGTTTAGTAGTCTCATTTAGCTACTTGTTAGCAACTGCCTTTTTAAAGACACATGAATAGCTTCGAAATTTGCAAGTGGGGTATTTATTGATGTGTTTTATGTCAAAGAAAAAACATTAAAATCTCTTAAGCTTGTGTTAACCACAGACCTTATTTCAGGCATCTAACTAAAAACCCTTTAAAAAAAACCCACTGACTTCCAGACGAGGGAACCGGACGTCCTAAAATGCTAACTCATTACCAGGTTTTAGGACTCATTCCTGTAGTACTCTATAAAAGTTGTCCAGTCCTTTGTTGACTAACACAATTTTGCTGACTAATCGGTTTGTTGATTTAATTGACTGATCTGTAAAACTGACTTTTTCCACAAAGACATCACACAAAAGCACTACCTTAAAGCTAGTGTTTACCAGAGATGTGCTCATAGCTTTCTTGAACATAAGTCATTCAGCATGAAATCGACTAAAGAAATCATAGCCGATTAGAAGAAAACGGCCAATCAGTGGACTAATTGACTAAGAAGAGGGGACAGCCCTCATGTTCATGTATGTGATTGAGCAAGTGCTTGTTGCCTGACATGTATTGCCTTATTTGCATGAAAGTATCATTTAATATATTCTTTTGTACAGAACACAACAGAATAATGCCTATATATATATGTGCAATTATAAAAATGTCACATGAAACGGCAATAGTAGTACTGCTAAACTAGTACTAGCATTGAAGCAATGCTAGCAGCATTAAAGTGATCAAGTACACACTTGCTGTAGGCCTGAAAGGGGGCTCCACAAGTATCAAACTCCTTATAGAAACTTCCAAGCCTACAGAGGGTGAATATTTCATACTAATTTTATTTTGGGCGGACTATTATTCCTTTAACCAGTCATAAGCATGCAGGATGGTCTCTGCTTTCAGAGTATTTTTTTGTAGTTTATACGGTTTCAAGTCCCCATGGTCACACACATTCACAAGTGTCTGGCCCCCTGTCCACAACAAAATCAGGCAATAATGAACAGCCACTGCAGCATAGTGGTTCTCTTATGCTGGTTAGATCTGTTGACCTCTATTAGCCAAGTCCTCCATCCATTCTGCTGTTGTATAGCTCGGTCTGTACTATTCATTTTGATAGTTCTTCTCCTGGCCCAGTTATGGAAAGCTGACTGACAGTCTGCTTGTGTTTCTGCCACTGAAGTGTATTTTTTGTTTGGTCATCTGTATAAATAATCAGTTCCATCTTGGCTATGACATTTCATCAGTCCGATCTATGCCTTATGAAGTCTGATTCCAGAGACAGATATTTTGCCATAAACATTAAAATGTCAGTGTCACTCCCACAGAAAGTAGAGTCTAAATACCACAAAGTGAGGACTGTAGCTGTCACATTTTACAGCCTGTGATGCTTGACGGCAGACTTTCAGCGGCTTTTCAGAGATGTTCAGAGGACTAGCCCCTTTCTGTCAGTCTTACAGAGTGGCAGTTATAAGAACTGAAAATCTGTAAAACCAGTGCAACCCGTGAGCCTCCAGTAGAGATCATGACGTCAGTCGCTTCTCTTTAACTGTTCCATCCATGCATTGACCTATACTGTTTATTTGCATGGCACAACTTGAAGACCAGTTGTACATTACATTTGATTTATTAAGTATGAAATAGATCTGTCCTGTTTGAAGTGAATTATAATCCTGCATTTTCCCTGAATGCATTCACAGAAGGTCACCTTGCTCATTTGGGAAATAGTCGCCATAGCTACATGAGTTGGAGGGGTGCACTGATTTCATTAGTGATGAGATCTCATGAGGATGCTTTGAGGACAGTGAGCAGAGTGCAGGGAAGAGGAGTATAGGGAGATTATCTGTGGAGAGGAGGACAAGATGTGGAAGTTTTGTCAAGAGCAGTTTTCATGAAACTCATAAATGAGT
This sequence comes from Pterois miles, assembly GCA_947000775.1. Taxonomy (NCBI): domain Eukaryota; kingdom Metazoa; phylum Chordata; class Actinopteri; order Perciformes; family Scorpaenidae; genus Pterois; species Pterois miles. The sequence continues at coordinate 312,405 of CAMQGK010000334.1, forward strand.
GCTCACTATTTGAAAATATGCTTATGATCCGATTTTAAGCACTTTTACCAGCGGGTTCCCATTTTGTTACATGCACACACATTAGCACTCTATACACACTCTCGGCCAAACCTCTTTAACCCTCTGAGACCCACAATAGACCTGTTTTTGGTACAGGAGTACAGGGAACATTTATGGGGAGATAGCAGGTCAACAGTAGATGTCACACAGAAGTGGTGAACATCATCTGAAAGCTGGTACCTGAAGATTAATTTGACATGCAGCTCAGCAGTGTGTCAAGTTGCTCTCGTCACAAATGAGAAATAAACATGACTGAATGAATTACTTAATTATTCAAACTGAATTGTGAAAATGTATAAACAAATGCTTTTTTTATAGGGAAATATTTATTTTGTACATTTATTTTAACATGTGCAAAAGCAGCATAAACAACAAAAGTAGAACAAGAGGATTCACACATTGACTGAAAATAAATAGACAAAAGGCCTACATGAAAAATATACAACTTGAATGAACGTTTAAGTAACCAGGCAGACAAAATCCTTCAGCGCAGAGATGGTTAAATAACCTTTTGTGCAGAACAGCTTATTATTCTCTGGTCCATTATGTTATATTATAAGTAGCAGATAGGCATAGTAGTATTAACAACTATGATAATATAATAAGTAGCCGAAATAATAATAAGCCAACACTTTTTTACAGACCTCAAAATAGGCCTAAAATAAAATAAACTGGTCAGGCCTACCTCAGTCCTCAGCAGAGCTGGTCTACCGGTTTTTATTTACTAAGAGCAACATGCTGTGGAGTTAGCCTGGTGTGCGGTCTGTTGACTCTGAGGCTCATGGCGGAGAATACCCGCTCAGATGGTACCGATGTCCCAGGAACGCAGAGATAGTGTCTCGCTAATGTCGCCAGCCCCGTGAAGCGTGTCTGATTTCCTTTCCACCAGCCAAGAGGATTAGTATCCAGTGACGGGGGGATTTTTTTCTCACATAGGTGTCCATCTGCCTCTGGTCATTAGCTTGTTGAGGGGTGCTGTAGTCATCTCCAAGGACTAACATCATGGCATTGCCCTGACGGTGTCGTACGAACCCAGCCTGGGCATTAGGCACCGTGGCTGTCTCATCATCTCCTGCTGTCGTGCCAGGTGTCTCATCATCTCCCCCAGTACCTCTAGTGCCAGGCTCCTCTTCATCACCATCAATGTCCACTGATACAGTAGTGCAGATTTCCATAAGTTTGTCTTTTACTGCTTCTCTCTCTCTAGGTCCAAAAAAAAAAAAAAAGAAAAACAGAGGTGTTTGTGGCGAGGGTCCAGGACAGAGGCGATCAGCGCTGGTTTGTTCACCGTCACTGTCAATCTGTGGTGAAAAATATAGTTTGATAAATTTCCTATTTATGTGACGTGATGAGTTAATCTTCTTTTACTAAATCATCTTTCTTTAATGAAGATAACTTGTCAGTGTAGCTGAATATAGGCTGTTGTAAAAATAAAAGTTTAGTTCACATAAGTCAGACACAACCTATGGACCGCCACTGGAATCTAATTCTATCAATACTACTACTATTAGTGTGACCCAATCTGTATCCGCAACTATGCACAAATACCAGGTTTAAGCACAATGAATGAACATGCAAAAAAAGAAAAGAAAAAGCTGCACAGCATTCAAATCTTGATTTTGAGTATATTATATTATATATTTGAATATTTTATAGTAGGCCAGGTAATTTTCTTTATACACTTAGGCCTGTATTAAGTCTATAAAATTAAATAATTTACCCTATGCAGTCACTGTCAGAAAGTGACACCTCATTTTCTGTGGACGTGATGGTGGTCGCACATTTTAAAATCTCCCACAATGGCACAGTCTCCTCCATTATCTGCCAGTATTCATACAAGATCTCAAGGGTTCTGGCTTCTTGCAGCTTTGTAACTGATCGGCCGGACAGGACAGCTGCAACTGCCCACCGTTGTTTTCCCAACATGTCGGACACTGACTTTCATATAGTTTTGCATGACTGGATGAGCTGGTGTTTTGGAAGTTTAATTTACTCTTGTTTGGCCTCCAGTGCCTTGCATGCAGGTGAGCTGTGGTTGAAGTGCCTGACTTGACGGTTGCGCTGATAACTCAATGCACAAACAAGTTAAATCCATCATTTATAGCGAGCTGCAGTGTGTGCAAAACAGACAACTGACAACTTCAGACTTTTGGGAGATTTAGCAGCCAAGTGCATTGTCGTGGACACATGCAGTCACTTTCCCAGTAAGTCCCCAAGTCTCCACCGCATCAGTTATCTTGGCTGCGAGCTTGTCTGCTGTGTGTCTGCCTCACATACTCTGTGTTAGTAGGACGGCCGATTTATCCCCCCAGTCCTCATTGATATAGTGGCATGTAATTCTCACGTGGCTCTCAGTTGTAAGTGCTGCCCAGCAGCCGGTCGTGAGAGCCACAGACTTAGTGCTAGCGAGATGCAATTTAAGCTCTTCTTTTTCTCTGCAAAACGGGCTTCAATTTGACTGGCAACAGTCTCTCTTGAATGGATTTTTTTATTTGGCTCGATATAGCATAGTAGTTCCTGAAAACCCTGACCACAGACCACGCTGATGGGCATCAACACCTTTCTTTACCATTAAACGTATTCTCCGAGTTGCCTACTCAGAGCGGCACACATCCATCGCATCCTCTCCCTGTTAGAGGGCATAGAGGGCAAAGTTAGCTGTCCTCCATCATCGCCCGATGCTTGTTGATGTTTGCGAGTGGTAATGCATCGTGATTTTAATACAGCATTGCACATCCTACAAATAACCTTATCATCCATTTGGGTGACATGGTCCTACACTGTACATTTTTTTGCTCGTCTCCTTTTGCTCAGGCTCAGTGAAACTTGTACTCTTATACCTATCCCAAATGTTTCTTCAGCCATTTAGCCGATTAATCATTCAAAATTCTTCAGTTAATGGTTACATGGTTAATTACTAACATGCCTACTTGGAGCATTTTAATAAAAGTATATAATGGCTATTCACATGCTCTGTTATGTCTCTTAAATTGCTGCAGCACTATTTGTTACACAGATTTGGTACTATCCATTTTGTACCACTAGAGAACTGATAAAAATGATGAATAATCTCTCCAAAATACCACATTAAGACACCAAGACCTTGAGGACCACCATAGAAAAAGCCATGCTGTGATTTGGTATCAAACACAATTTTTTCACGATTAGATGGGGAGCACTACTGTTCTGCCTTCGTTGCTCACAAGCCCCTTTATTGTCAATCTACATTTTAGAATAGGAAAAAATAACACACTTATACCGCATTAAAAAACTGCATGTTTTTTGCCCAAAACTGTATGTGATTATCAAAAAGTGGGCATGTATGTAAAGGGGAGACTTTGGAGCATAATTTAGCCTCCTTCCCTATAAGCTATAGCGCTAAAACTGAAGCTGCTACAGCCTCTGAAAGACGGTAAATTCAGTCAGGATTGCGGGTCTCAGAGGGTTAAACATGGCACAATTTGAAATGTTAAAGGAAATCAGTTGTGTAATGTTTTTTTTATGAGGAAGGAGACACATTCAAGATATTTGTCAGGCCCCGAAGATACACATAATGCGTTCTGCTGAGAAAAACTGAATTTTACCAGATCTGGTTAGCCCTCAGTCTGATATTTGCCACACTTGACACCTGTCCAGAGTCATTGTCATGAAAAGTTGGCCTGGCAGTGGGTTCTGTGCATGGATCAAGTCTAGGCCTCACAATGTGAATACTCAAGTTGTAAAGGCCCTGCTGCCATACGTTTTGACTTGGCTATATATGCACACAGTTAGGCAGGGTAAGGGAAATGTGGTAGACTGTTACACTTGATCTATTTTTTCTAGATGCAGCAGTGATAAAAAAAAAAAAAAAAAAGATATGTCTGCAGGGCATCTTGGAGCACTGAATGACTCTGCCCCACTTCCATCCTTCCCTCCGGTATGCCCTACCTGCCTGCGTGCATCTACATCATTTAGAGCAGGATGACTCAAGGCTCAATTGTAATATATCAGAAATTAATATTTCAAAGGCTGCAGGGTTTCTGAATGTAAAATAAAGACAGGTTTGAAAAACAAAATGTACCTTGACCATTTGAGACACAACACTTCATCAAACATTAAACTCATTACCGTTAGAATATTTATGAAGGCACCAAATAACAAATGTTCCTACTTAAATCTACACTTGGCGCAGGGTAATATGATTTGAAAATCACAACAAGTCTGCCCTCAGAGTTTGCTTCACTCTCACTCGACAACATGCTTGTGCTGGAGGTTGTGGAAGAGGTTTATAGGTCATTCTTCACTGTCTTTGCTCTCAGGCTAACTTCACAGCCAGCTGTGGTTTCAGCCTCACCTGACACTCTAAATCCACGCCAGCCCCCTTACAGTGGCTGCACCATAATGGACTGAAATTTCATCGCCATCTTAACCCGTTTGTCTTCTCTTGTCTTGCTCCATTTATAATACACACCCACAGTCAGGACTATGTACAAATGGGCAGTGTTGAAGTTAAAGCTCAAGTACGCAACAGTTTTTTTTGCGTCATTGGACAAAAATGACATAATAACCTTTCAGCATATTGTAATCCAAGTGTTCTGAGAGAAAACTGGACTTCTTCACCTCCTCATTTCTCTGTTTTGAGCCTTTAGATGACGGGAGACTTTGACCAATCACAGGTCGTTTCAGAGAGAGAGCCTATTAACTGTGCTCTGTTCATGTCAGCGATGCTTGGAATCCCCTCCAGAGATCTCAACATGGCTGCTGGGTCACAAACTTTCTCATTTTACAGCTAAACAGTAACTACAAGATGATTCTGAAAACATCTGAGGCGAGAAACAGGCATTACAGTAACAGAATATTGATTCATATTTGATCAGCGCTGCCTAGATTGACCGTTCAATCAGATTTGAACTGTCGACTATGAAATCTCAAGATAGGATACCGGAGGACACAGAGGCTCATGCTTTGTTTCCAGGTTACCTATTTTATGTACTACTGTCGGGATATAGTGACCGTTTCATATTTCCGTAATCATACTTGCTTCATGCTACATGCACTACCCATAACTGCTTCAACGCTACATTTATACACTTTAATGTTTTAAAAGTTGGAAGCTGCACAGTACACAAACTTGTGCCAAACTGTGTGCGCATGTGCCAAAATGAGTGAGATATGCCCTCTAGCTTATTTCCCCTGAGTCAGTATTTAATGAGACTGCAGGTCTGTCCATCATATTGAGTCATTGTTTGTCTTCTAGTCTCATCACTGATGCTATATACACTAGGAACTGGGTCATGCTCCTGCACCGAAGGACTTTCTCACTGTGTCTACCCACCACTAAAAAAAAACAGTGTGAAACTCATCTGTAGTGTGGCCAGTTGTTTATATGATGGACATGAACAAAAAGATAGCGATACATTTTCCTGATGAAGTTTTTTTGGGGTGTTTGTATCATAAGGGCATGACATGTTTTGTAAAGCCGAACAGTGCTACATAATGGATTTTAAGGCTGTACTCTGAGATATGTACCATGTAACCAAGCATACGCAAGCCTTCATGAGTCAGATGGGCTGAATGTGTTAGACACAGAAGAGACTTATAACATCACAAAAGGCAGTTTTATGTCTCCACGCCTGCGACAGCCGTGGCTAGAGGCGTGATATTTTCAGGTTGTCCATCCATCCGTCTCTACATACGTATGTGCGTCCGGTCCATTATTGTGGACGTGATATTTCCGGAACGCCTGGAGGGAATTAAATTTGAAATATTGCCAAATAGGCGCTTTTGCTTTTCACTTTGACACTAAATCCTCCGTCGTCATCTTGCCTATTAACTCTCTCTCGTCCTGTGTGTGAAATCTGACGGCTGCTGCTGAGACTCCATGCAGAGCAGACACATTCACTTTCAGTTTTTAGTGTCCGTCGTCTGACTGTGTTGACAATGTGGCGCTGACACGCTTAAATGAACGAAATGGGTTTTATTTCTGTAAAAAAAATCAACAGCGGTGTGTGTCCGACCACCGTGTACACTGTTAACAACAACCACTGAGACAAGCCTGGCTGTGATCCAAATCCTATGTTCAAATGGGAGAAATAGACATTAGGCTGCATGTCCAGAAAATTGATGATGACCAAGATTTATTGAACATAGAAAATTGTGAATATCACGTAAGTTCATTTTCTTAAATGCATGTTTGTAGTTGTGTGCTTTTGAGTTTTAATCTTGACTTTGTTCTGGGATCAATATTTTGTCTCATCATAATCTTTGTGTCCCTCCTCTGTTAGTGTAGATCACACTCACTGATATTTACTGACTCTCTATTGCTTTCTTTCTCTCTGAGCAACTTATTTATCTTTGTCCTCGGTCTGTCTTGCTCTCCGAGTGTCTCACGTTCTCCCCAGAGAAGATTTGTGTATGTATAACTTTCCCCCAGTATCCTTGTGTCTCTGCTTCTTCGTTTCTCTGAGTATTCTCTGGAGATGAATAGTGCTCCGTAGATCTGAAAGCAGGCATGATTTAAACTGCAGCAAATTCATTGTAGCTATAAACCACTGTCCCCACGCTGCCACATAACCAAGATACATTGAAGCCAAACTGAAGGTTAAGAATTTGTCTTCTGCTGCTGAATAGCAATGTGGGCCTGACTGAATGTGAGAGTATATTTGGCTTGGACACATATGGCCGGATACATACACATATGAAGAAATACATTAGTAATAGCAGTAGTAGTATTCTTTTTCAGTCATCACACATACTGCAATACGTATGAACAGTACAATCACTATTAACAAAGTCAGCAGTCTTTGTATTAAGTAGTGAATACTGAGAAGTACTGAATAGGCACAGGCAGAAACAAAAATGCTTATATATACCCTCAAGAAATAGAAAAAAAAGAAATAAAATGAAAAATAAAATCATTCACACTTGTAACCCTAAAAACTGTTTTGCAAACCAACCTTTTGAAAACCAAAAGTGAATTACACATTCTTAAATTTATGTTTGCAGTTTTCTATAATTTGACCCCAACTACAGAAATACATCTTTTAATACCTGTTTTAGCATTTTGTACAGTAAATTTAAAAATACACTTACACACTGTATGTCTATTTTCTTGTCTTTGCTGGTGGTGCAAACACAAAAGCAATGTCTGGTCATTTTTGTCTTCAAATGAATTTGCGTTGACGTGTGCAGAGTGGTAGTGGCTGTGGTTGTCTAAATGTAGTTATGCACTTTGGCTTAAATTGTGCAGCTTGTAATATACATTTTATTGCAAAACCATTTTATTGTATAGTGTCATTTTTGTAGCTTTTGTATAGCACAGGCACAAACACACATCGAAGGCCTTTCATTTAAGTTGTTGAATTTTGCATCTTTCACTTTGGTCTTTCGTGTAGTATGGATTTTGGGCATTTTTCACTATTTTCTGTCAATTTATAGACCAGTTATATAGCAGCAGTAGTGATGCATGCTCCCCATCTGCAGTCTGTAATTTGAGGAAGGTGTTTTGAATAATTATGCATGGGTCAACACTGTGGTCCTCTTAAGTAATTCACTCCTCTGGAACATTATTTTTTTAAAAAATACTACATTTTTTGCTTTTAAGTAGAGGAGGCATCATCAGAGCTCATGTTCTTTTTTTTTTTTTTTATTAAAGTGAAGTTTCAAACAGCTTTCTCTGATCTAAGCTCAGACCAGTTTTCTATCTTTTTAACAAGTTTGTTTTGGTGCGTTGTCAGTTCATGCAAAAATGTAAATGGCTCAAAAACACCAAACATTTTTGCAGCATATCTTCAGTTATGGAGTTATGTAAACACAGGACGGTGAGACTGACTGAATGCAAACTTTTTAATCATTTTATTAAACAACAAGTTGGAACACAGAAGAAAAACAATGTTGTTCAATGTCAGAAATTATTAAATTAAATTTGTTGAGTAAATGCACTCGATACAAGCACTTAAAGGCAGAAAGAATATGTTAAGAAGACAAAGAGCCTACAGCCTTGCTAGTGGCTTTGTGAGGCTGTACTTAGACACAGCAGTGCTTTGAGCTAATGACTTCGAATGTAACTAGGGCTGTCAAAGTTAACGCGATAATACGCCACTTTATCATAAAGCCACTTATTTCTTAAACTCATTAATGAAATCGATCGCACTTTTAAAGCTAGTGCATGCATTGGTACCAATCATGTTATACTAGCTTGTCGCGAAGGAGGTTAAATAAAGATCTAAACGTGTGATACATTTTGGCGAGTAACAACTGTCATGGCCATTTTCAAAAGGGTCCCTTGACTTTTGACCTCAGGTTATGTGAATGAAAATTGGGTTCTATGGCTACCAACAGGTCTCCTCTTTACAGATGTGACTACTTTATGATAATCACACGTTGTTTGGGGCAAGTCATAGTCAAGTCAGCACTGACACACTGTTGTTACCTGTTAGGCTTGAGTTTATCATGTTCTGATTTGAGTAAAAAAAAAAATATGCTAAATGCAGTACCTGTGAGGGTTTCTGGACAATGTTTATCGTTGTTTTGTGTGTTGTTAAATGATTTCCAATAATAAATATTTGCATTGGCATAAAGCAAGCATATTTGTCCACTTGCATACTGATAAGAGTATTAAATACTTGACAAATCTCCATTTAAGGTACCTTTTGGGTCCAAATTACACCAAATTTGACACTGTGTGTCCTTGGTTCCCCATCAATACACCTGCCAAGCGTGAAGTAGATTGGATGAACGGTTCTCGAGATTCGCGAAGGACATACAGACAGACGAAGATTGGTGGCTTTATAGTTAGATAACAGATAATATGCGATTATAAAGTCTTGACAGAAAGTCTTTGACGTTTAGACTCCACAGGAAGATTTGCAATGGAGGGCCCTGAACAGCAGCCAGATAAATCTCCCCATGGAGTCCAGACATTGGTGGTGGGGGTGGTTGATGATTCTGCTCAGACTGGTAGGCTGATGAGCCGATGAAATGATAAAGCTGATGAATCTGCGACGACTGGGAGGTTAAGGGGAGTGCAAAACAGTAGCATGAACGTACTGAAGGCTGAGAGAGGATCTTATAGTTTAAGAATGCAGGTGTGTTGCTGCACTATTGGATAGATGTAACCAGCTGATGAGAAGAGCTGATATCACAATTGACAGCCCTAGACAATGAGGGCTGGGAATTATGAATGAGCATGCATGAGAGGAGTGAGTGGCAGGATGTATGAGAAATGAACCACAAGCCTAAGCATGCCAACATATAGATTACCGACTGAAATTTTGCTATATTTTCATATCTTTTGCACATTTGATGGCAGTTAGGAATGTGATGGTGAGGAAAATTTCCCACCAGTTAATTAACTTGTGACAGCATTGGTGTTACCGCAAGAAAAGATGATGGTCAATATATGTAGAACGCTTATTTTGATGTTTACTGTCGGACGGCGGTGTGTCTGGCCTCTCCGGTCCAGCTTTTGCTGGCCTCAGGGGTCTACCGCTGTGACCACCCATATTTTTTTGCCATGATTTCCTTATTAACATCATGGTTCCCTGATAACAATGGGTTTAAATCTGAAATATTGCCAAATAAGCGTATTTGCATTTTGCTCCGACACCAAATTCTCTGCCATTTCTCGGTCTGCTACTCTGAGCTGACACTAAGTATGGAGCAGACACCGTCATTTTCAGTCTATAGTGGCCGTAATCCACCATCTATTGATAACTTGCTACTGATCGCAAAAATTACTAAAAGAGAAAGAAAGAAAGAAAGATAGTCCTTTATTAGTCCCACAGTGGGGAAATTCAGTTTTACACTCTGTTGTTACACACACAGTACATATACATGCGTCAATGGAGAGATGTCAGAAGGGGAAAAGGCCGGGGGTGCGGGGTAAGGGTCCAACCATTTACTTGATAACATGTCCTTACTGATATGCAAAAATTAGACTGCCGCCCCAAAAAAAGGGTTTTATTTCTGTAAAATAAGCGAAACAGTAGGGGAGTTGGGTATGTAATGTAATCTGTGTGTGCCCAGCCATCGTGTAACACTGACTACAAGGCTAATGGCAATCCATCTAATAGTCCATACATCCCTTAACTGTAACCCCTTATCCTATTCAGGGTCGTGGGAATCAATCATATAGGTTTCAAGATATTTCACTCAAAATCCAAAAATGGCAACCTCATGGTGGTGCTAGAGGAAAAGTCACCAACGTCAGTATGATTCATCCTCTGGTGACCAGCAATGCGCAGAACTTCATGTAAATCCATCCAGCAGTCAAATGACTTCTGTCAGTGTAAAATAGATGGGATTATTTGGATTATTTGGAAGGTTGAGGCCACACAGGCTGCACTGTTCGATTCAGTAAGAGTGAAGTTCAGTGGCAGCATGTCTGAGCAGCAGCAAATTCTCCCAAGCTCAGTGAGCCGAACCATTCCGGGAATGAAAAAGAAGTGGACGGATATCAGCGTTGACACCAGTAAATGTGTTGCTGGTTGTAGCTGCCACTGGAGAGGTTCAGGGAATAGTGAAACTTACTTCTCATGATGAGTGTCTAGCTTCTATAATTGGAAACTTCCTTGTCAGTGGCGTTACTCCACAGAGGGAAGTAGACGCAGACCTGGCAATAGATAAAGCTGCTGTTGGGGAATCGTTGCTTTCTTGAATTGCACTCTTTATAACGCCACTTGGTAAATCACACTTGGCTTCTGAGACAAAGAAAACAACATGGATGTTTCTCGTCCCAAGGTTTGTAGCCATTAGAGGCTGTGCAGTGAAGTAAAAGGCATGAGAAGGGGCATTAGCTCATGTTTCTGTGGATGTACAAACATTATCTTATTAAGTTAAATTTTGCATGACAGGTGTGCACTAGTTTCAAAATCATCTCACAGTCAGACGCCATTCGTTTGTCTTCTTTAGATGAAACTAATGTTGGAAATCCACACACACATTCATTTGTTGTTTTGATTGTTTTGTCTGCTCCACATTTGGCTTTGCTGCTCCTTTTTTTTTTTTTCATACCACTTTGCACCATTTGCAAACGTTTTTGGCATCCGGGCTCCTTGGAGCAGGGTTTCCTCTGTAGTACAGACGGCAGCAGTGGATCTGTTCTTGGCTGGATGGCGGGACAGTTTGAAGAACATGGTGGTGGTGGGAGGAGGTGGAAGGCCATATGATTGGTGTGAGAGGCAGAATAACATATTGAGGGCTAAAATAAAAACGTCTTCCAATAGATAGAGGCAGTGAGCTTTGACTGTGTGATAAATACAAAAAGCTTTAGCACATTCCAGACCAGACATACAGATATGAAAAATAAACCATAAATAATTTGGACCTAATTTTAATCTAAATTCTTATGATTCACTAAGCTTTATTTCCTTACCTGTTACAGCAGATTAAATGACTGAAATAACTAAACTGTGACTACTGAAGAGATATGTGATATTTACTTTACCAAAAGCCCTGTTGTTGTTTTTTTAACCAGTGTTTGTCGGGTATGTGTGATAGACTGGCTGAGCTCAGGTCTCTGTTTATGGCATTCAGCAGACAGCAGCCGCTGAAAGGAACCATCTCTCATTAACCTTAACATTTTTCTGGTTTGGTATGTTGGATAGCAACAGACATCTTGGGTTATTTAGTGTATGGTTCTATACAAAAGAACAGAAAAGTAAAGCAATAAGCCAAGAATATTCAGCCTAAATCCCAAGTAAATCTCCACATCTCCCCATGGCTAGAGAAACATTATCAGTACTAGAGGTCGACCTATATGGTTTGTTTTATGGCCGATGCTGAGGACAGCCGATGGTCGATATATGATGCTGAGTTTTGGAGGCCGATATGTTTGGGTGATTTTCTTTTTTCCTACATCTGATGAAATATAACCGCTTAATAATAACTTAATAATTTAACATTTCTCAACTTCGGTACCATTTATTCAACAACACCTATGGTCTGTCTCTCTGATCTACATTTTGTGTCTGCACTGCAGTGCACTCATATATATAAATAAAAATAATGTATAAACTAAATATTGAATGCATGAGACAGGTAATCAAAAAAACTAAACATTGTCAGATAAACTTTTGGATGGAAAAATAAAATTTTAGTGCTAACTTTGCAGCATTTATCACAGATGCAGAGGAGTTACTTAGGGTTTTTTTAAATTCAGGGTTTGATTCCCACTCCTCCCTGTATTTTTGTGTGTATAGCTTAGACTGAGACATGGTGAGTTATAGCCAGCTAGATGCTGCTTAAGGTATCCACAGGCGTCCATGTTAACGGGCGTGAGCTCCCACACCGCTGTGCGCGTCAGCTGCGTCTCTGCTGCAGATTCAAGGCCACGTGGTTCACGGCAGCAACAGTGAAAGTGATCGTTTGACTGTATATTGGCATCCTCTCAGCAACATAACTACAGTTTCAGTCTAGACAGCTGCAGAAAATGTCACAGGCATGAAAAAAGTCAAGGTGTATTTTTAACAACACTGCTTTCATTTCAAAATAAAATCCCAATCTCAAGCGTTTTTTTTTTTTTTTTTGTGGGCAGAACACCTTCATTTGTTAATACAAGGCTTTTATTCTGAAATATGTGCAGGACAGTGTTGTAGACATGCAGTGAATTGCAGGGCTCCATGACTGAATAAAGTACGGGGTTTTAATTGTGCATTATTACTATTATTTACAAATGAGCACACGTTTCTTGACCTTTCTCTGTCTAAAATAAAAATATATGACATTCATAATGTTATGAAATGGTCATTATGAGGGTCAAACTGCTCGTCAAGTGGCCGGTCTGGCCCAGGGCTCAGGCTGTGTGAGTGAAATGCAGGGCAGATTTTAGTGTAGTGATTTATTTAAGACAAAGTAAATTTGACATTTACATTCGGCCAGCGGTTTTGTGCATACGCGCATCATTTGCAGTCTGGACACGGAGGATGAACATCTGCTGTTACTGCAGCTAGGAGGGACTGCTGCAAGACTAGGCCCTGGGCCAGACCGGCCGCTTGACTAGTGCGTGGTGACCGCCTGAGTGCGTTTGGGCGGGGGAGGGGTCCACGGCAGCTCCGGCTGCTCGTCGAGAAGAGTAAGAACGAATCGAGAAGAAAGAATCTCTGGATTTGTTGCTAGTCGCTTTTTTGAACTAGAGGGAGGTCACTAGAGGGGTCTGAAAACTTGCTCAATATAGCGACAAAGTGGTTAAGTTGGCAGCACTGCTGAGGTCTGCTGGTAGAACGGTAGTTTGATTGACACAAGGGGGGTGGAGTCACATGTGTCTTCTAGCAACAACAGCACTGGGCTGCCCGCTGATGTGTCTGCTTTAAAATCGGCTTAATATGCTCAGACACTGGCTGATGCCGATCATGAAAAAATGTCAATTAATCGGCCGACCGATTCATTGGTCGACCTCTAATCGGTACCAAATTAACAATTTAAAATGTTATTTAACAAAATATGACACATTTTATCACATATCCTTGGAATGAAACAAATGCAGATAATGAATGAAGTTTTAAGCAACTCCAGCCTGACTGGTTGACGCTGATATGCAGTAAGACTGAAAGAGGCCAGTGTGTGTCCATATCGGAGAACCTACGAGCCTTTTCTGTAGTCACTGTTCTTCTGTTTGGATTCCTACTGTTTTTTTCCAAACAAGGATAATTTTAAATTCAGTCCCCTGACTACAAGGCTGAAGTTTAAACTCACACATTGTCATTTTTAGGTGGATGCAAGGACAGACTGTCTAGTGACATTTAAAATGTCACAAAAAAAGGCAAATACAGCACATTATTATGGGGCAGAGAGCAGGGTAGGGTTAGTTTACTTTAATGTGTCCATGTAATTTAATGCTAATGTATTTAGTTGATTGCCTTATAAAAACATTTGGAAATCTAATGTAATATACAATTTAATGCTTTTATATTCCATTACACTTTCAGCACTGTGTTTTGTAGGACAAGAGTTTTACTGTCGTCATTAAAAATCAATTTACGTCCATGAAAAGTGCTCGTTTTTGTCACTGACAAGCTCAGATTGTTATTGTAAGTGTCTAATAACATTAATGAAAGGACACTGCAGGAGAGAGGTTAAAACAGTTAAAATAAATATAAATGATTAATTAAAAAGCTGAGAAAAAAGCAGAGAGGCTTGTCACCTCAAAGAGAAAAGCTGGTCTTTAAGATAGAGCTGGCGCAGGTACAGGAAGTCGGCTCGGGACTTCCAGCTGAGGAGTTGAAGCTCGTAGCGTTTATCTGCTATTTGTCTGCTATGTATATACAGTATTCCTTCACAGCTATATCACCGACAAACCCACACTCACCACCACACACTGTCGTCAGACTTGCTCCTGATGGTGAACTGTTGGCTCAGTTGTCTGTCGTGCTCATGTTCTGCAGCTGGCGCACCGCTGCATGCGAGGCACAGATCTTGTCGGTTAACGTTAATAATCAGTTAGCGAGGATTGGTTATTGGTTAAGAACTTTTTTTTTTTTAAATTAGCATCCCTACCCTACGTCTGTTTGTTATGGTGTCTAACTATATCTTGCTTGTTCTGAAATCTCGTGAGAGGTGACTCATACGGTGAAAACATGAGCAGCTTAGTGTTTTCTAAAAGATTTTTGAGATCACAGATGAATATTTAGCTGATTTTAACAATGTGGACGAAGGCTAACCCTTGCGCAAGATTTCAGGATGAGACTCCTCCTTGAGTGAGAAACAAGAACAAACAGCCAAAGATGAAGAAAAATGTTTTATTTCGCTGCAGGGTCCTTTCCATAATGTTATCGGACACCTCAGTCTGAGCCTGTCAGTGGCGGAAACAAGCATGTTTAGTGGACGTACACTGGCTAATGCAGAATTGCCTGGAAGGATTACACTTAAGCGGCCAGCCTGGCTATTTAAACAAAACTATACTGTACCTTTACAACACAAATAGTTTGCTGCTATATTAAAGGGGAACTACCCCCATTTTCAAAATTCATACATGTTATTCCTAAAACATGAACAACTCTCTCAGAAATCCAAAAATTAGAGTGCTAAAACTCAAACTTGTGATGCCATAGGGTATAATAGGTCTGGAGTTACGCCATAGGTCTGGAGTTGCTCCATAGACAGTGAATTTGGAGAGCTGAGAGCATGCAGGGAATGTTCTGAGTATATGGGAATACTAGCTATGTTTACATGCGCCAGATTTCTCCAATCCAATCTGAACCTTGGTTGATTGGAAATTCCAAAAACACTGTTTACATGGATGCTAAATAAAATGATCAGATTCGGCATAAACTATCTCTCTCATTCGGAATGAAACTTTCCGAATGGGCCGTATCGGATCAGAATCTTCCGAACAACGTGTTTTACATGAAGCACTTTTAATCTGATTGGGCCTTTATTCCGATTATTTGTGTCCATATAAACATAGCTAGTGTCTGCTTCACAACTGACAACATTTCAATAGAATAAAGCTAATTTGGGTATAAAAGAGCAGCTCCAGACTTTATATCCTATGTAATCACAAGTTTGCGTTTTAGCTAGTTTTTGGATTTTGGAGAGAGTTGTTAATGTTTACTAATAGCTTTTGGACTATCTTAGATCACAGCAATAACAAATTGGGAGTAGTTCCCCTATAATGCTTTGGATATCGTTTAGAGGACTGGGGAATGGGTAAATCATGACAGTTTTGTCTCTTAATGTGTGACATATTTTGCTATTTCTAAGTGGTCTCTGTGGGGTTCATCCTGTCTGTGCCATCTGGCTTGAGCAGTTGAAGTGTTACGAGGTTCCCTCCTCTGCAGATGTCTGTTACCTGATTTGTGCTGCACTAATGAGAGGGCTACCCAAATTAGCAGCCTCTCTGGATCCTTCCAAAGCTGGATAACGAAAGCACCAAGGACCTGTAAGACATATGGAATGAGCTCAAATGAGAGCCTCCACTGAATCTCCGTGATGTGCTCTGTTCCACATGGTTTAAATCACATGGATAACGACGGAAGTTGACACTAATGAGTTCAAGTTTTTCAACTTCGAGTGCGGAACATTGAAGCACAATTATTAAACACTTCTTTGGTAGCACATACAGACACACAGTAGGTCCATTTTTTTCTTCAGAGGATAATTCAGTTGTGATTCAGCATCACAGAGCACTTGCATAATGTTGGATGTGTTTGTTTACAGTAACAGCACAGATGCAAACTGAGTTCCTGATCGAATTGCAGGCCCACATAAATGGGCAGCCAATCACACGCCAGCTTTTTCCTCTGCTGATGACCATAGCTGTGTTTCATTGCTTTGTTTCAGATTGGTGTTGTTGTTTTTGTTGTGAGCCTGATGGATACCTAGGGGGCTGCAGTTATAGATTATTTCCCCCCAGGGATAGAGTTGTTAAATGTTGTCATCGGGAGCAGCTGTGGAGCTGAAAGCTTGTTGGGGTTTCTGAAAGCCGGTACAGACACAGCAGTGTTATTAGTCCCCTCTGTTTCCTTCAGCCATTATTAAAGAAAGAAGTACATTTAAATCAGCAATTTCATTTCATACATCGCAGTGAAAGATGTCACGATACTGCATCACCCTTTCCACTAAGCTGATAATAAATTTAAATGACAAGGCATTAAAGGAAAGCAAACTACCTAACTTGCAGAATCAGCTCTCTTAAAGGCTAAATAGATAATACAGGGGCATTCCCAGACCTGGATCACTGCCACACAGGGATCAGCTGTTCCTTATGTCACGGTTTATTTCATGCTAAATCCTTCATATGTTTTTGAGACTATAGTCAGATCTGCTCTCTAACGGGGATGAAAATGCAGTTGTGTTGAGGGAGGCAATACTCAGTCGTTGCATTCAGGCGTACCAGACCGCTGCGGCTTTACTTTGTATTAGCTCTTATCTCAGGGAGAAGGTGACATTCTCAAATGTTAAAAGATGAAGAGAGGGATGCAGGCACACGTGGGGAGCGAATAGCTTTGTGGAGGTTGTCCTCCGAGGGCTGGCTGGGAAGTGAGAATGTGCATTCCTTCACTTTATAAAGGGGATATTGTGTAGAGATGACATGCAATGTTGAAGCCAGCTGAGGTCGCTTCATAGAGGTCATGCAGCTCTTTGTTTGCAGGGTGATATACAGTATATCAGTGCTGTGTGAGAAGTAATAGTGATTTTCTGATCAACGCAGATCAATTGTGGCTGGCGATTGTGTTAGGGCTGCTTGAGTGCATAGACCTCTGTTGATTCTAGCTAAAGGGATGGCTTGTTGCAAAACACAGCAATGCAGATTATAGCGTGCACTAGGCCTGCACGGCATGAGGAGAATCTGCGAGGTGCGATAATGTTCAATATTGCGATGACGGTATGACTTGTGATAAGTAAACAAATATTCAAGCTTGCATATTTGCTATTCAGCACATATACATATTTTAAATTAGGGATGCTAATTTTGAAAAGTAAGTAGTACTAAAGTACTAAATGGGTAAAATTGTTAATGTCTGTTAAATGGTTAGTTATTAACATCTGTATTTTAAGTAGAACTCGGTTAAATGTTGATCGAAAGCAAATGTTGATCGTACTCGCCGATTGCCTGTTTCATACCGGTACCATACCATAGTGTTTTTCTTATTCATCATGTTTCAGACAGACTGCGATGTGTTTTAGGTATTTATTGGTCAGCCCCAGTGTGCACATTAAAACGAAGACAAAACGTATCACACACAGATTTAGATTTTTATTCATCACATGTAATTTATTATAGGAAAATCAATGACATTGGTATTAAGGTGTATATGGTTCAGAGAGTGAACATCTCTCTGGGGTGCTCATTAATAACACCACTCTTGGGAGCTGATGTATATACAGAGTGTAGTAAAGGAGACAGAAGGTTAAGTGTGTACGTGACTGTCTGTATGTGCGTTATATGGGCTTGTCCTCTTGAGCTAGCCAGCCAGTCAGCCAATCAGCCGTATAACCAATTCCCCCAGCTGAGAAGAGAGCAGAAACAGCAGCCAGCCACCCAGCCAAACATGCATTCAGTAAGCAAGGTGCCAGTCAGGTGATTCACCATCTGTCAAACACCAGTCAGTCAGCCAAGCAGCTTTCTTCCCAACACTTACAGTGGATAATGAAATAAATATTTCTCTGCCTGTCTTTGGGTAGATACATTAAACATCTCACATAAGGAGCCAGTGTTGTGCTGTCTTCCTCAGCTCAGCAGCCCTGTCCATGTCCATGCATGCTAAATCCCTCTTTCCTTTTCCCACAGTGCCACACATACAGTAACGGTGCTGCAGCTTTTACTCTTCTCTCTGTGTTCGTGTAGCTTTTGATGTACAAGCATGATTGGGGCACGGCCTGGACTCTAGCTGAGAGACTGAACAAATATATTTGCAACTGGTTTGAATCTCAGACACGTCGGCACAGTCCGAATGCAGAACAATGAGCGGTAAATGCCTTGACTTTTCTCTGCAGATGTATAGCTTTTGAGCAAGGCACTTAACAGCAAGGAAGGCTGCTCAGTGGCTAAAAGTAAAAGGCTTAGGTTGTTCAAGTTCACCCAGCATGAAGCAAATTAGACAGCTAATTATTGCAGATGTACTTGTTGAAATATAGAAATCGGCCGGCTGAGGCTTATCTGTGATCTGAAACTCAAGCAGCATGCATTTGTACTTTCACTTGGTCCATGTAAATGTGATTTGCTGTGTTTAATATAATCACCCAAGGCTAAAAGGAATGAAATTATGAAAGAATCAGTCAGAAACAACATTAGTATATTTGTGGGAGATGGCCGCTTAGCAGAGAATATTCACAAAAGGAGCCAAGAGCAAATCATATGAATAAGTTATGACCCTGCCAAAACTCATGTACTGTACATGGATGTACTAATAGGCTATATATCAGAGAGGCATGGAGAGGCCCATTGGGAGATGTGCTTGTTATTTGAAGTGGTGAGAGTCGGATAAATGCCTGATAGCTTTACACCAGAAGAGATTAAAGTGGAGCAGAGCTCAAAGCCTTAAGTGACTCTTCAGTAAAGAACACAGAGAAAGAGCAGGGCGAATCTGATCAGACTGAAGGGGCTGTAGTGTTTCTATATGCTACATGTGAGTGAGAGCACTCGACTTCACCCGCCTGTCATACAACATCTGACTTTCGTCCTGTCTCTCACTGCTTTATCTTAAATTTAGTTGGTAACTTTTAAAAATTTCGAAAATGATTTATTCATTTTTTCTCTGAAGTTTTTGCATCTCTGGGTGACCACTCACAATTCTCTTGAGAAAGAGTAGAGAGCTTTTCATGATATAGCCACTCTGAAGTCGAGCGAGGCTCCTATTAGTGTGTTTGTGAGAAGACTTTGAGAGGGTCCTTGGTTTGACAAGGGAGCCTCAGAGCAACAGGAGCTGTATGTACGGTAAAGACCCCTGCATGCTCCAGCTTGCGCATTTTCAGTAGCATGATTGTATCCTGTGTACTGATACTGGATTAGCATCAATATTTGAGACCTTATAGGAATAATTTGACATTTTGGTAAACAGGCTTATTTGCTCACGTCCGTTAAATACGAAGTTACAGCCGGCAGCCTGTTTAGCTTTGCATAAAAACTGGAAGCAGGACAGCATCGGTATGTCAGGCAGCTCAGACTGTTGTAGCTCATTTTGTTAGTATGTTTATATACTTGTAATATTAATCTGTCAGATACACAATTTCTATATGTTTTCAGTAGAGGTCGACCGATGTGGGTTTTTTTATGGCAGATTTTTTTACAGAATCAGGACATCCGATGGCTGACATATGATGCTGTTTTCAGTGCACTGTATCTTTAAAGGCATACATTCAGAGGTCGGCATGCACGGATTGTGAAACTCTGGGCTGATATAATGTTTAACATAACAATTTGGCCAATACAGATCTTGACGTTTTTGTTTTTTACTTTGTTTTTGTTATTTATTCCCCCTTTTGTGCCAGGAAAACAAAAAAATAAAAACCGAAAACCTGCAGTTTCAAAGACATTCAGCATTTCCTTGCACTGTTTGAATCATAACACAACTTTATGAAACAACCTTTAACACAGTATAGCCTTCTTTCACACAAAAAGATTTTTTTGGAAAATAATTGTTTCAAAATCTTTTGTAGCCTCTATATATCGCCTCCATAGCCCAACAAGAAAAGTCTTTTTATGAAACGTAAATTAAATGCAGTTAAATGTAAATGTAAAAGTGATTCAAAACATAAGTATCTCTATCTATCTTTCACCTCTTGTGTTTTTCATGCAGAATACAATGTTTGCTGAACTTTCCCCGAGACGGTGTGATATTCCCACACGGCCCACATTTTCTTTCACTTTAATTTGTAAACAAACCACACATGCACGCAGCACCCGTCGCCCTCTTAACCCCAGCCAGTGGTTTCCTCTCCGCATCAGCAGGTGCAGTATCAGCATATGCTAGCTACTGTTGTTCGAGCATGACCGTAAATAACCAACACAACATTTAGCCAGCGCAGAATTAACATGACACGACAGATAAACATCGGCCACTGCCATCAGCTTACTGGCAAATAAGGTGACATTCGCCGATGGCAGTGGCTGATGTTTGAAAAAATTCATAGTACTGCAAACATTAGTCCAGCTCAAAGGCACAAGGAGCACAGAAAGTACAGTATGTAAGTAATTACTCGGTGGTTGCCGATGGCTCGCGCACATCCGAGAGAAGAGATGCCACGTGAATGGAGGCACTGAGCAGGTTTCCTCGTAAAAGGAGCACAGAGGACCGAACAGCGTAGAGGACAAAGAGCCCCACCTCCCCATCCCACTCCTCCTCCTCCTCCTCCTCCTCCACCTCCACCATCAGGCTATGACAGGGTCACACCAACCATGTCCACTGGGGCCACAGCAACGACAGAGCACATGCTGTAAAGGAAACAAGGATTCAGGAAAAGAGTAGAGGAACAGTGGGAGGTAGAGTGGATGATGCTGTAGTCTGAGGCTCCGAGGAGTCAGGGGCTGGAGCAGATATTGTATTACTTTGTGGAAAAGCAAAGAGCAGGACCACTGATAGAAAGCTATCACTGCAGTGAGCGTGTGCTGTTAGAATTAGATTAAAACCTCGAGACGTTATCATGTATGGAATCCGGTATGGTGTATCCTCGTAGAGTTGATGATACTCGGGCTTTCAGTAGATAAACATTGCATACTTCTCACATTTCTGCCTCAGGAGAAATATAATGGAAGAAAACCTGTTTATTCCCATCCAGAAGATTCATTAATTTTATGGATTATCTGCTCAAGACAGCAGGCATAGCGCACACTATCAACTACTGTGTGACTTCCCTCCCCACACTTCATGGTATGGTGTTATTCCTCTTCTTCACATGCACAAACAAAAATACTTGCCTACCAGATTATGTAGGAGACTCTAAAATGAATCCATTTTTATGAGAAAGTGACATAAAAGGAAGTCACTGCCAGAAGTGTAACAGGGAATAAATTGGAGCTGTGATGATGGCCGTGAACTTTCAAACAGCACAAATTGCTCTCTATTACATCTTGTTCTCACCCAGGCCCATTTTCAACAGAAACTTTAATTTTAGTTTACTCAGCCAAAAATTACACAGTAATATGAAGTCATAATTGAAAGACCTCTGCATCGACACTGTATTTGTTTCCTGTTTCGGCACATGCCATCTGCAATATTTCCCTCCTGGCTTTTAATAGGATATAAAGATGCATTTCCACCAGACAACATACTGTATATGTTGATATTTAAATACTGATAATAAGCAATAGACCAAATAGCTGCTTAATGTGTAACCTTTATTTAACCAGGAAGTCACAATGAGATTAAAACCTCTTTTACAAGTGAGACCTAGCCAAGACCGGGTCAAGCGGTGCCTTCAAATGGGGTCGTGTTTACAGTGTTTACAAGATGGGATGTACACGGTATGTGTGCCGTTCAAGTTGTGGAGAACATTTCTGCTAAGTAACAGCAATAGTAACGCTACCGTCTGAGTCTAGAAGCCACAGAGGCTGACAATTAGCAAGCAAGCAAGTGGGTAAAATAAGGCTGGAAATGTGAAGACATAATGACAGAGGAGAAAGATGAGGTTGTTGAGAATATCAACATTTTCATCTGACGTACTATAAAATTGCAAAGAAAAACAATACCTGACTAAAATTATACTGTAAAGTAATTACCTTATTATGAAGAAATGAGCTTCCATGGGCTCCGCCATTTCTCACTACGTCCACAAACACGTCACAAGCCGTGCACAGATATTTCAGAAACTTAACACTTTTAAGAGCCTGAATACAGCATGGCGGGCGTTCATGTGGGCCTAACTCTGTAAACACGGTAAACATGACCCCATTTGAAGGCACCCACACATAAAAAGACAACATTGAATCGCGTCAGCAAACTGTAGGTACAACAAAATACATGCAGTGCTTTAACAGGGCAGCATGTTGGTCAAGTTTATTTAATTGAAGCAACTGCAGGTAGCAGTTTCTGCTTCCTTTATTCCTCTATGTTTAAAATCATTAAAAGAGATAAGGGTCTCAAGTTTAAGCTTGGCCTGTAGTTCATTCCTGGACCAAGGACTATAGTGGAACACACCTGTTTTGCCAGCTTTTCTACTGATAGAGGACATTTAAACTGAAGCCATTTATGTGACCTAAGATTGTTGTGGAGAAACACACATTTACGGCTTAAGTAAGCAGGAAATTTGCCAGAGATTTGCCAGAGGCTGGCAACTAAGTGATTCTTGATGCCATGGAAAAGTACTTTAGCCTGTACAGAAAACCCCTTTGTTTGCTTAACGGACCAATATGTAATATATTTACTGTAATAAAAGATAGAATGATCATAATATGTCATCAGAGATTTAGGAAACATGTTAAAATGAAATGCTCTGACAACAACGCTATAGCCAGTATGCTTCTCCTTAGAAATTTATATTCTGGTCGGGAATGTCTGATTTTGTTTTGCCCAGTGTGATCCCATCCGCTGCCCATTACGACACCCCGTTGGCACATATGAAACAAACTGGCATACAAACACAGCCTTCTGCAGCCATGGTAGCAAGCAAACCAACTGGATCAACAAAGATAACATAACATTAGATTCTACCCGACCCAAGAAGCCTCGGCACATCTCTCTGAGGTCTTTGTGCAGCTGTTATCAAAGCAGCGAGTATTTGATACGCACAGCCGGTGAAGTGGTTCTGACTGATGGCCAGAGGCTAATGCAGTTGTGTCTAGAAGGTAGTCCTCAAATTGTGAAAATTTGCACAAACTACTGTCAGTCACACCGGAGGAGCAGACGGGCCACGGCTCCAATGTGTTGAACTTGGACTGATGTTACCCATTTTAAACGTTAGCTGTCATTACTGCATATTGCTCCATTAAATTGCAACAACGGATCTTGCACAGTAAATTTAATAAATAAACCCCCTTTTTTGGGGTTTGTCTCATCTGTAGAAATATATTGGTGTCATACATCTTGTACAACAAGCAAAAGTATTTCTAATTAAGCGTCGTTATTTATGTTATTGGGCAGTGCCATATGCTACCTTAGGGTTTAAATGTGCATGCTTTTAAGTGTTGCCAGAACAACACATTTATCACGAGGGACACCTGAGTTCAGAAATTTCAATGCTGGCTCTCATAGCACAGAGACAGCTCTCCTCCAGGTGATTAATTATTTGCTTGGCTGTAAGACAATCCCATGTGACACTTCTTCATTGCAGTGCTACTTTTGTTAAAATTAATTATCACAATGCTCTTACTAACTTTGATTTGCCCACTAAAGGTCTATTATGGACTCTCTGTTATCTGCCTGTACTGAATGCTATTATTAGCCATAGAATTTACCAATAGAGGCACACCTTCGTTTTCTCACCACTTCTAATCTAGTCATGTTTCCTTTACCTGCTAAAGGTCACACTGGGATCATAACATTTCCTCCTAGTAAAGGATCTGTACTGTCTATCCAAATGATGCTCCTTATCCAGGTTGCCAGACCACATGACCACATCGTGGATTATTTTGGATTTCGAACAGTCAGATCTTGACCTTGATTTACATGGGCGGTAAGACATACTAAGATAAGCTCTTACAGGCTTGATCATTTTTTACTTTTGCATGCTGCGTCTGTAATTGTGCTCCTTGGCTCATTTGGCAATAAAATTGTCAGCCAGCATAATCAACATTTGTATTATGTTTTTGTGCAGCTTGGCAGAGAAGATGTTTAGTCACTAAGGTAATGTCATTTTCTCATTCAATAATGGAAGCTAATGAACAAGAGGGGGAAAAGATTGGACCGGAATTAAGAAATGCATATTTCTGCGTCTAACTTCCACACACACAAAAAGCTTTGAACGTGGTCAAAATTAAAATGGCTTCCATCAAAACTTCCATGCAAACCTTTCAGTGAATAGTTTAACACGCATAATATCCCATTCTTCACCAGGTCACTGATGTACTTGGTTACCACGGCTACTCAAATACTAAACAGAGTTTTATTGTGTATCCACAAAATACTGATGTACAAAATAACTTGACATTAGCCACAGTTTATTTTCATTTCTCTACACCAACAATGGAGTCCATCGTCTACTGCAGGAAACTATTGGATATCTTAAGACTGTACGGAGCACAGTGATGAGTAGATAAATATGTTTTCAATAAGAATATATCAGAAATAAGGGCTTGATTGTATTTTTTTCATTTATTTCTTTGAGATTAGGATCTCCTTTTCAAGAGCGACATGCGTACAAAAATCACAATGTATCTGCATGTTTAAGTGGATAAACTGAACTTTAAAATTTAGCTAATGAAAGAGTGAATTTACATTGTAAAAATGAGAAAGTCTCCCAGTGAATACCATTAAATTGGTGTTGGTTTCTTTGACTGCCCTCATTCTTTCCGCTGTGATGAGATCAGCAGAAATAAAATATCTTTGAACTTTTATTTTCCCGTTTGACTCACTTTCACTAACACCACTTAGCCGTTCCCGCAGTCTTCCACTGCGCTCTTTGTTATGCCAGTGTGGCTTGGAAACTGTTGATGGAAGTGCTTTGCTTTGGCTGGTGTCATAACATGTGCCACACCATTGCGTGGGTGTGTGAAAGATTAATATTGCTTGAGATTTAAGGTTTTCTCTCTCTGCCAGTGGAGTAAGTAAGAGGCTGGCGGCTGAACTGGGCAGTGAAACTGTGTGAGGTTTGACTCTGTACCAAACCAGAAAAGATGCATCATCAGTTTAGTCTGGGTGCAAACATGAACAATATGAAATGTAATAGTCTGCTTATTGAGAATCAGCTTACTTTATTTCCAGAACTGTAGTTCATGGAAGAAAAAGATCAGATGCAACTGTCTGTAGAGGATTAGCACTAGACATGAAAATACACATTTGGATGAATTCATTTTTAGAAAAGATCCCCTTTTTTTAATAGTCTCTTCCTCTATTTCCCCCCTCCTAACATGAGCCCCTACATTTCCACATACACGCACAGTTTATAGTGTATATCCATGTGTGTCCGTTAGTGAATAATGATTCGTTGTCTTTTGTGGTGTAACATCAGGTGTCCATTCCTCTGAGGTGGTATTCATGCTTTCTCTTGCCTCTGTTGTTATTGAGTTCTAATATTAGTAAATCTTTGTATTACATGTTAAATCCTTGCTTTTTATCATACTGTGCCTCTGTGAAAGCTGAGATTCAGTGCTGTATTCCACCAGCTCAATTATATAGAAATTCACATTTTATTTCATGGGATAATGAGACCAAACTCAACACTGAGTTTGGTTTATTATTCTGCCTGGTTGAACAAGTTTCCATCATTAGCTTAGATAGAAAACTTGCTTTCTTGCAGTACAGCTTTATTTTAAACTCTCTACCAATACACTACATTAAGCTCTCAGATTTAACATTTTTCAAATGTTAGTTTTCAAAATCAACATGAACCCCTCATAACATCGGCTTAAATTAGATCCACCGCGCAGCACTTATTTAAAAAAGCAAATATATCAGTTTTAAAGTTTCTTTGCCTCTTCCAAAATAGTGGTGAAGAACACCAGGAGAAAGAGTTCAGTTTTCATTCAATCAAAAATTATGACTTGATGTGTTAACTGCATGCCAAATTATCAGAGCACACAACGCCAGCTGCCTCCAAACTTACTGTATAACCTGGTTGCTGACAAGCATTGTAGCATTTAAAGGGGTATTTTTTAAATGCTGCTGCCTTACATCACTTCCAGCAAACGTCATAGAGAACACTGAGGACAAAATGGCATCACCAAGCTGTTTTAACAAAATATGCTGCAGTCTAGGTCAGCTAAGAACAGAAAAACACAGAATCAAGTTGCGTGACGTTCACTGCCGGGCCTGTTTGTAACCGGTACCAACAACTTTACTACTGCATGTGTGAAAAGAGGGGTATAAAGCCTTTGGTGGCACTTGAGTCAGCGCAGTACTTTGTGGCTGTTTGTGTTGTGATGGCCGGCTCTAATTACATTAAACAGATTATTTTCACTCCACAACTCACGGATTTGTCTCAATCAAGCTGCTCCCTCTCCTCTTGTCCATCTTCCCTCAGCACAGTACTCGATATAGTGCTGGGTTACTGGTCTACTTTTCATGATGCATTGTGGGATACTTTGAGTTCACTATATTTTTTACGTTTACATTATGGGTGGGCGCGGTTCGGGTAAAAAACCGAACCATTTGGTTTACTAGTCACGGTTTGGTTTGTGTATGTACGTATTTGAATTAAGTTATGAGGCCGATTGTGTATTTTTTTCGTCGCGTTTATTGTCACGCTAGAAATCAAGGCTTAAGGAAAGAGGCTGGGACACAGGCGGACAGGGGTAGGGGGTATAAGACATGCGCGGTGGGCCCTCGGCGAGGGCGGACCAAATTTTACTGCGCATATCTCTAAACTACTGCCACTATGTTCACACTACCACAGCTATTAACTCACCACTGCATGTTAGCTCACCAGCTAACTGTGAATAGTAAACACATGTAAGTAAATGACTTTAGTTCCTTCTAGTTCAGTGGTTGTGTTCGAGGAGTTTATTGTGAAGGGAGGAACAGTAGCAGTGAATCGGTGATGAGCTGTTATTGCCAAGGGTTCAAACTACACAGCATCCGTGGTATTAATTTATTATCCTCATAAACTTTATGAGCAACGTAACCCCTCGGCTACACAAGCTGAAGCTGAAGCTAAAGCTGGCAGTAGACTCTGTAGTCTGTTTAGGTTAGTTTGTCATGGATCTTAGTAGTAAACTCATCAGCTGGCTGAGACAAAGCAGCTCCTCCTCTCTACCAGCAGGACCTGTAGTGGTTCTCATCAGCAGAGGGAGGAGGACAGGAGGACAGAGGACAGGAGGACAGAGGGAGGAGGACAGAGGACAGGAGGACAGAGGGGAGGGGAGGACAGACGACAGGAGGACAGAGGGAGAAGGACAGAGGACAGGAGGACAAGGAGGAGGACAGATGACAGGAGGACAGAGGACAGGAGGACAGGAGGACAGAGGACAGGAGGACAGAGGACAGGAGGACAGAGGACAGAGGGAGGAGGACAGAGGACAGGAGGACAGGAGGAAGGACTGATACTGATGTTTGTGTCCTTCAGTCTTTATAAACTTCACTCAGGAATATGATTAACTTTATTGATATGTCAGATTGTTTCCAGTGAGATATTAATGAGTTTCTATGGTAACTCTGCTGTTGTAAACATTACTGTTGATGCTCTAGAAACAACATGTGTCCTAGTTGGATTTTAAATATTTAATTCTAATCTGGTTCTGAATTTAAAAACAACCAGGCTGACATAAGTATAGCTAATATGCACACTTCCATATTTGTTTATTTATCACAAGTCATATCATCATTGCAATATCGAGCAGTGTTATTGCACATGGCAGATTTTTCTCATACAATGCTGGCCTAGTATATGTTGCTGTTACTCCAGTGCTGGCAGACCTGATGCTGCACTTTTTGTTGATGATTTGTTTTCATTTTTTAATTCTTTTTAAATAACCCAGTGGCACTTTTCTTTTAGATAAGAAGTCCAGCTATGAGATGTGACAATGAAGAAGTGTTTTGTTCCTGATGTTAGTCTATTAGTTAGTCTACTGTTGTGACGACAAGCAGTAAAATAGATAAATGAAAAGCATGTTTAAATTGAAGTTGGAAATTGGCCTCCTGCTGTACCATAGATGTACCGAACAGAACCGAAAACAGTACTGTATATACTGCATAATACATGATAGAATATATATAATAAATGTGTCCACAAACATCACACACGGAGACACACAGGACAAGGTTCAGCCTTCCTGGGACCACCATGTTTACAACTCTGCTCTATTTCTGGAGCTACCCTGATCTTCCTGTCCTCCTCTGTCCCCTCGTCCCCTCTCAACCTCTCTTCCTTATCCCCGTGGTCATTTGTATTCATCCACCTCCATTTACTGTCACCCTGCGTCAGTTACAGCCTGCTCTGAGCTCCTCTCTCGCTTGGCAAGCTGCTCCACTTGTTTTCCTCCTTCCTTCTCCTCTGTCGCTCCGCTCTGCATCTCTCCTTCCCATTTCCTCTCATCATCACTGTGTGTGCCACAGTGCAGCTCAATAAATAACAACTATTGCTTCATGCTCCAAAATAAATGCAGCTGAACATCAGACAGATACACAAAGGTTGCCATTCAACAGCATGCACGCTCGCATGCACGCATTTAATCAAACGTTCCCGCGGAGTAGTCTAATGGATCCTGACCAGGGGCTATAATATTACTTTTCTCTTTGGCAGTGAATCCGGTAATAACTGACTCCCTGAAGTTTTTGCTTACTGGGTCATTATTCAGTCTTGACGCACGTTGGCTACGACTCATAATGTTTTGAGAATTGCAGTGTTTGCAGAATAATATATGTGTATATTTATTTATTTCCTATTCTCCTGATTCTGTTGAGCAATTTGAGACACCAGGGTTAGTGTTGGCTATTAGATATTTAAAATGCTATTGAAGCATCAACACGCTTGATTTCATAATGATGTGAAAACATAACCCATCACAAGGGGTGGGTTAAAAAAAACTGATTCACCTATGCAAGGCGATTTATTATTTATTTATTTTTTTAATGCCAGAATTGACATATTTGCTTCATTTGAGTCTATTGCGGAGGTACAAGGAAATTACCGTTTTTGTTGTCGTAGCCAGAGAAATGTGACATCACATCCCTTCTGTATCCGTCACCAAAACATACTGCAGCCAGCCGAAACGTCAAAGCATGAAACGGTG
Organism: Pterois miles; assembly: GCA_947000775.1. Classification (NCBI taxonomy): domain Eukaryota; kingdom Metazoa; phylum Chordata; class Actinopteri; order Perciformes; family Scorpaenidae; genus Pterois; species Pterois miles. The sequence continues at coordinate 341,704 of CAMQGK010000334.1, forward strand.
GAGGGTCCGTGTGGATATGAGCTGCACCCTCCCATTTTAAATCCAAAGTGATACTTTGGGTTTCACACATTTGACTGATATATTTGACTTCAGGACATCTTTGACTACATGCATACTGAAAATCAAACATTTGTACTGTATCTATTTAGATATTTTCCAAAATAAAAGTCCCTCGAAGTGTATGAGTCAACAAAGATAAATAGTAATAGAAAATCACAATACATATCAAATCGGCACCAAAGTATCAGAATCGTATAGAATTGGGAGACTAGTGTATCGTCCCAGTCCTACTAATTACCGATTAGATTGACACGTCTAAAATTGTAATATTGGCTGTCTGTTATTTACAGAATAACCTTGCTCTACCACAGCCACCCTGTCAGTTGTAATTCCTCTTTTAGTGTGTGCCATAATGTGTGTGTGTGTGTGTGTGTGTGTGTGTGTGTGTGACCTTTGACCATCAGTGGGAGGGAGGGAATTATACCACAGTCCCTGTCAGGGTCACTGTAACAGCTTTGCTAGCCAACTAAGTGTCTGCCGGGTATACAGGTCAGAGGAAGATGTGCTTGTATAATGAAAGAGAAGCAGGAAAAGACGGGAAAAGTAGGTTAAAGAAAATATTTTACTCAGGTAGAGGGAGAATCAAAAAGGGAGATGGGGCGAGACAATGTACTTGCGGTCCAGAGTTTCAGACTTAAGAAAACAAACCCAGATCCGTCAAATTCATGAATAAAAATAAGAATAGAGCAGGCATACTGTATCTACAAATTCAGCACTGTTCGTGTGTTTCAAAGAATTTTGTTTTGATAGTATACTTACATGCAGGTGTTGTTTTGCTCCCTTCGGTTTTCCTATTTCTCTTGTGAGGCAGCGCTGGGTTAGTATTTTTGTGATGTTGTGCAGTAATGCAGAATGCAGGTTCACATGAGGACTGCTGCCACATCTTGTGTCATTTGTAAAAACCTGCGAGAGTCGCTGATAATTCACACTCAGTCTACAGTTGTTGTTTTTATTCAGAGGAGTGGACTGGCTCCATTTTGCATTCACAAGGCGGACCGCTCTCACCGCGGGCTGTGAGTCATCCGAAGCGAGAGCTCCTGAAATGTTAAAACTACAAAGACAAAATATCATTGCTCAGAAGGAGGAAAAACTGTTACTTAACAGCGCTGCATGGTCGGGTTAAAGATGACAGTTGATTTAGCTGAGATGCAGCTGTAGTGACCACATGTGGCTCAAGATGGAGACCTGAGCAAAGTGGATATCATATCAAAGACTAACAGGAGTGCAGGTTGGGAACACAACAATGTGGCTGTACGTGGTTTATATCAACCAGCATGTGGTCAGGGTCTGCCTCCTTCTGATTACTTTCTGTTTACTTGAAAACATTTCCATACAAATGCTGCCACCTATTGGTCAATACATCAAATTACCTTCACCAGGACCTGCTTTCATGATAGTTATATTAGTTGAGCATCACTATCATATCTGTCTCTTTGACTAATTGTGTACAAATTAACACTGAAGGTACGTTTATATTCCTTTCTTCACTAAGATAAAGACATAATGTCAGTAATCACAGTGTCAATGTGAATCATGAATGTGTGATGGCTAGAATTGGTTTTCAAATTTGTAATTGAAATAATCCTGTACTATTAGTTTAAACCTAAATGCAACATTATTTTCAAAAAATCTTAAAAATTAAAAGCAGCTTCCTGCAAGCCTGAGTGCTTTTTATAGTGAACTTTTGCTCAGTACAAAATATTTGGGGATACCTTCGGATTAATTTGTATATGTAGAAAATATTCACACATGGAAATGTTGAAGAGCTGTTGAACCAGTGTGAATATATTTTTGGCCCATAATTTTTGCAACAACTGCAAGAGTTTTAATGTTTTTTATTATTATTTTGTAATGGTATTGCTCATTTTCTGTCAGTACATTTCTTTGTTTTCCTATTTCTTTTTTGTTTTGTAATTGACTTGATGTCATTGTAAATGACGGTCATGCCCCAGTGATCTCTCACGTACAAATAAAGGTTGAATGAATGAATGAATATGTAAGAAGGCTGTAATCAAAGGTTTGAGAAGGTGATTGCTAATTTCAGATTTACTAATACATATGCATGAATTCTTGCTACCAATTTGTTTCGAAGGAGGCAGCGATGTTTTGCCAAAAATACACAATCCATTTTACAAGTTCACAAGGATTTTGCAATAAAATGCCTCCACAGAAAGCACGGTTCGCTCTTGTGAACCTTTTTAAATGCCAACGTGTACACCGGAGTGACTCGAAGCTTGTTAGTTCAGCACTATTTAGCACCTCTCTGCAGCACCTTTTATCATTTATGGTCAGCTAATCACAGGGGTAATTTGAATGCGTCCAAATGTTCATGTTCATTTGAGCTAATGGTGTCAACTTAATCATAATTACCAGGCAACCGTGTCACTAACTGTGGGTGAAAGCATATGCTAAATATCAATGTGCAAAAATCACAATGCAAGAAGAAGGAAAAAGAGAAACCACACAACTGGAGCCAGTTCTAACCACTGTGCTTGTTTCCTGGACCAGTCACTGCATCTCACAGTGGTGGAAGATGTCCACTTGAGGGAGGCAGAGCTGCATTAAGGTTTTGGATGCAGTATGTCTGTTAGTAATACAGTATAATGGCTTGTAAAGACTCAAGTCTACACTCAACTGCAGACTTCTGTTGTTTAAGTCACCCTTCCAGGTCTTCTTGTTCGCAATTTAACTGCTTGCCACCCTCTCTCCTCCAAGTGAATACTATGTCAACAGTATTTCACCACTGTCCTATCATCATTCATATGTCTAGACCATCTAGTCCATTTATGTAAATGGTAACTATAGCAACTGTTCCATGTAATATATCTTAGTCATCATAGACATCTTTAGACATGACATTAATGGAGCAGTGTGTTGAATTTAGGGACATCTAGTGGTGAAGTTGCAGATTGCAACCAACTGAATACACTCCTCCGCTCACCCCTCCTTTTCCAAGCGTGTCGGAGACATTGGGGGGTCTTCAGGTAATGTAAAAACACAAAAGGCCTTCTCTAGAGCCAGTGTTTGGGTTGTAGAAACATGACAGACTCTGTGAAGAGGACCTGCTCCCTCTGTAGAAATGAAGGGCTCATTCTACATCAATGAAATGGTTCTAAAATTGAGTATTATAGTTCATTTCTACGAATAGATCCCCTGAAATCCTACACACTGGACCTTTAAGTGCAGTGATTTGCCAGTTAAGTGTCACACAGAGAACCCTTTGCCAATGACAACCCAGACTCCAGACTGTGCTCTGTGAGGTGACGGCATGCTGTGTTCTGCCAAAAGAAAGCCATCCAATCTGTCCAGATTAAACAATATTTTGCAAGGAGATTGTGGGCAATGAGCTGCGATTTATACACAGATTTGATGCATGATTCGAGCGGACAGTGTGCCCCTCGTTTTTCAAATAGTGGTTTTCTACAAAGAAGAGAAATGGGAAACGATTAGACAAAACATTTGTCAAAACGGAGTCAGAGCTGAATTATGTATGAAGATGAATACAAACAAGACTAAATGATTTTCAATTTCCCTCTGTGTGTGGGGAAGTTAGACGAGACAGCGCTATTATCTTATCGTCTGCTGATCAGGTATGAATCATATATCTGTTATATATCCTGTAGGTTAGTATGTAATTGAGACTTTATCAGCTACACTTGTACAAAATGCCACATTTGTAAAGCCAATAATGTTGTGTTTTTGTTGAGGCTCGCAGGTGTGGATTCATATCTATTTTCTTTTTCCGGGCTCCTGTTTGTGTTTTTACAGGATGCAGTATTTTTTTGTTAGACTATTGGATTACACTTCACTGTCAAGTGCTTTTGTGTCCACTCCCTGTGTGTGAAAGAAAATGGGCAAAGTTTGTGGCTCTAGTCTGCAGTGCTTGTGTGGTGTGGGTGTGTTTGAGTGTCTGTGTATCCTATAGTTTTGCCCTGCAGATTGGCTTCCCTTTTCTTGCTTTTGTTCCTCCAGCCTTTAGTTCCTGACAATCCACTTGTCCCTCTCCATCCATGTTGCCCCTGGTAACCAGGGGGAAATGCACATAGACGTCACATGCAGCAACGGGGAGGGGTTAAGAAAAAAAAAAATGTTTTACCAAGAAAAGGAGAAAGAGAGACAGGCGGTATGACAGGTAGCAGAAGAGAGGAGTGGAAAGAAAGAAGTGAAAGAGAGGACAAGGAGTGGGACAGAATGACAGTAATGATGTGTGTTCATCATGTGAGAGAAAAACAAACAAAACATTTGCTCAAAGAATGGCATTCATCTCCTTTGACTATTGTGAGGTGATAAATTGCAAGCTGTCTGAAGGCCAACAGCTCTCCACTGCTGTCATGACTGTGTCTGTCTGACTGACTGCCACAGCTCGCCTTTGACTGATGGTTGCATTTTGATGATGTTGACAGGCCAAAGGCATGAACCATTACGGCGTCAAAAGTGTTACATTTTAAGCGTTTTTATAATTATTTGAAAAAAGATTTTAGAAATCCAAGTTTAATAGAAATGATCAGACTGTAAAGGGGCATGTGGGTAGAAATAAAGCTCTAAGTAATCAAGACTGGAGAGCATACAGGAGCCCCGACCCTTAGGATTTGCTTGTGAGTAGGGCTGTGCAGTTAATCAAGTTAAAATTCCCATTTTGGCTTTCAACGATAATGAAAACAAGATAATCGACATAAAACAGTTATTGTGCTTCATTCTGTGTCACAGTGACACACTCATTTTGTCTTGTGTTATAAATCAAGCGCACCACTTTCCTTTACAGTGGTGCACTTTTGCCCCGCTCGGCAGCTTGTATTTCATCTCGCCGCTTAGTGCTCACCATGAGGCGGACTGTCCTCAGTGCGGCACTGTTGGCACCCCACCTGGCCTGTCTTGAACCACAGACCCCTTCTCATCTACCATGCTTTGCAAGTGTGACTTAATTACTGTCATCACCATGGTGACTGTGGCGCAGAGGTAGAGCAAGTTGTTCACCAATCTGAAGGTCCGTGGTTCGAACCATGGCTCATCCGGTCACATGTCCAAGTGTTGTTGAAGAGACAATGAGTTCTTCACAGCTCTAGCCTCTTAATTTTGAGAGTACCAGATTGATGCATTTAACGTTAAAATGTAGCCCTACAAAATTTCCTTTCTAAAAGTGTTTCTAAAGTCAGTGAGTAACTGTTGAACAATTGTGATCTCAATATTGACCATAATAATGATTGTGATATTATACATAGTAATTATGATTTTTTTTTCCATAATGAAGCTGTGTTCATTCAAACGTATGACTAAGATGGAGGTACTGCAACCAGGAGTCAAACCCTTTTTTGCAGTCCTGGTGGTGGTGAGCAAGGACTTTACCCATGTGTTAACAATTTGCAGGGCTACTCCAGTGTTTACTGACCATGATTTTTTTGCCTATTAATTTCAAGCTCTATTTCACTTACACTATGTTTTCTAGCATATATGTGACTGGTATATCCTACAAGGCATTTTGCATAAGGCCAAAGGTTTTGCCTTTTAAATCTGCAATAATTACAGCATAGCAGTAACCTAGCACATTTCCTTAATGGGGATGCTTATACAATTGAAGACTCTAGTCCTCTGCTCTATGTATGTATGCTCCTTTGGAGCTGCTGCATCGTAAATGTCATGTCTCGTTGTGCCTTGAATTCAGTCTATACCTGCTGCCACTAAATCCATTTAAGGTACGTCAGACACAATATCCATCCATCCATCCATCCATCATCAACCGCTTATCCCGTTAGGGGTCGCGGGGGGCTGGAGCCGATCCCAGCTGGCATTGGGCGAAGGCGGGGTTCACCCTGGACAGGTCGCCAGTCCGTCACAGGGCACATAGAGACAGACAACATATAGACAGACAACCATTCACACTCACATCCACACCTACGGGCAATTTAGAGTCATCAATTAACCTAAACTGCATGTCTTTGGACTGTGGGAGGAAGCCGGAGTACCTGGAGAAAACCCACGCTAACACGGGGAGAACATGCAAACTCCACACAGAAGAGTCCCAAGCCGGAATCGAACCTGCGACCCTCTTGCTGTGAGTGCTAACCAGTGCTAACCACCGTGCAGCCGCAGACACAATATAAACAGTAATAATCCAGTTTTGATGTACATGGACATGGAAATTTGTTTCACAGTCTGTGAATAAAATAGGAGCTACGATGTGTTTGAAAAGATGTTTTTTGGTGAGTTGAAGGGCATACTAAGTGGCTGCTATGCTGTTGTTAGATAGTTGCCAGTGTGGTTGCATAGTTACACAGGATGGATCCAAGATGTCGCTAGCTTGTTGCTGAGTCCTGCCAGGGTTTTCACGAGCATAGTTTGTTCAGGTTTTGCTGATAAGTTGCTAGGGTGTGACACGATTATTGCCACGTAGATTGGCTAGCACTTTATTTGAAGGGGTGTGCGTAAGACTGACATGACACCTGTCATGAACATGAAGGAGTCTTTATGTTATTGTTAATATTAATGTTTGTGGCTGTTGTCACTGAGTGTCATTCTGCCAGTTATGTTATATTTAATGCAAGGTTGACAAGTTGACTTTAACCAATACAACATAACGCTCAATGTATGCCATAGCATGTGTAATTATCAAATTTAATCTAACATTACATTAAACTATCACATATGATTGGTTTTGACATTGACGTGAAACTATTATTGTGTTATGAATATTTTCCTTGACCTCAACTACAATTTGGACTTTTCGTTACGGAGTCATTAAATGCTACAAAGCCAGTTTGATGACAGGGAATACAGTACCAGGTGATTTATAAAATGATGGACAGATAGATTGACTTGTTGCTGAAGTTATTGCAAACTGCTGCTAACTGTAGCTACTTTTAGGAGTTAGCTTGGTTAGCCATGCAGCTAGCCCCAGGGTGTCACCATCCAAACCCGACAAGAAAACCACTTTGGTTCTGTTTTCTCTGTCATGAGACTGGCCTCCGTCAGTCTCTTAGCCTTTGTTCGGTCCTGGTTTGTTTTTTGTTTTTTTTTTTTTTTAGTATGGCTATTCATTCTGTTTAAACCTGGTATTTCTGCACAGCTGCAGATAAGATCAGGCTACACTATTATTAGTGTTATACTGCTGTAGATACCAGCGGTGGCTGCATAGTAGTGATGCGAGGGTCAAACATCCTGCAGGTTGGCTGGGTCCGGGTAAGTCTCATGAATATTTTTGCAGGTTTGGCGGGGTGGATTGGAGTCTCGGGCTGGGTGGGTGTGGGTTAGGGATGCTAATTATGAGAAAAAAAAATTGAACCAATAACTGACCATTGTTAACCGATTATTATCCATTAATCGAAAAGATTTGTGCCTCGCTTGTAGCGGTGCACCAGCTATAGTGTATGAGCACAACAGACAGCTGAGCCTCCATTTCACCGTCAGAAGAGTTACTGTAGCAGCCACGATGCTGCGTTCAATGTCTCCAGCTCACCGCCCAGGAGAGATACTGCAGCAACCACAATGCTGTGTTCACTGTCTCCAGATCACCGTCCAGGAGAGTTACTGTAGCAGCCACGATGCTGCGTTCAATGTCTCCAGCTCACCGCCCAGGAGAGATACTGCAGCAACCACAATGCTGTGTTCACTGTCTCCAGATCACCGTCCAGGAGAGTTACTGTAGCAGCCACGATTCTGTGTGCACTGTCTCCAGTTCTCTGTCCGAGAGAGTTCCTGTAGCAGCCATAATTCTGCTTTCACTGTCTCCAGTTCTCTGTCCAGGAGAGTTCCTGTAGCAGCCACAATGCTGCGTTCACTGTCTCCAGTTCTCTGACCGTGAGAGTTCCTGTAGCAGCCACAATGCTGCGTTCATTGTTTCCAGTTCACCGACCGGGAGAGTTACTTTAGCAGCCACAATGCTGCGTTCACTGTTTCCAGTTCACCGACCGGGAGAGTTACTTTAGCAGCCACTACTGCGTGTAGTGTCGCGATCATGCAGCCACTTTCCCAGTAAATGTCTGCCACCACCACCAACGTTTAGTTAAGTTTAGCAGGATACTCTGCCCAGCGTAACGATAGCGAGTGATAAACAGTGTGTCTGTTTGTGCTACGTTAGCAGTTGTAGCGTTGCCCTGGTGGGTTTGTGCTCGCCATTGTCACAGACACATGGTCTGTCAGCGCGGTGTCCCCCAGACCATCACTGTGTGGCGACAATGAGTATGACGTTGTTGGTGGCAATGATACAGATTATTTGTCGGTGAATAAATGCTAACAGACTACAACTCCTCCTCTCAATACCGGAGCCACCTTCCTGTATCTTTAACTCCAGCTCAAACTCTCTTACGGTAGACCAGCATTTCGCCTTAAAGTGACAAGCTGCTCCTGTGTGTTTTGCTCAGCTTTTTAATTAATTATTAATGTGTCTTTTAACTGTTTAACCAATAGCGTTAATTGGTTAAAATGTTCATTGCCGTAATGGTTAAATGGTTAATTATTAACACCCCTAGTGTGGGTAGTAAAAACCCCCGACCCATGCTTCACAGCTGCATATGATTGTTTCTGACTTGTACGATCCAAACCGTTCCAATAACCCAAGAGCATCCAAAGTCAAGTCAAATAGTCAAAATGTATTGAAATAAGATAGATAGATCATTTCCAAAATCCAAAAAAATGCAAAAATCCACAAAATGTATTTATCCAACAAAATATTCTGCTTCAGTCCACATTTGTTGGCATGTAGCCTTTCAAAACAACATTTTCACTGCGATTAAAAAAAAAAACAAGCGGCAATCTAACTGCACCATAAATTGCAGTCATGCTGAACTTTGCGTCTAGTGTGAAAAAATACTCACTAAACGACATGTCCTTGTGAGCATATTGCAGATGTTAGCATTTTATATGTGCCATCGCTGTGTAGAGTAGTCCTGTTTCCCTAAATCTCAGGAATGTGAACTGTAGCCAGAAACAGATCCCTGATTATATTTTGATCTGTGTTTTCACTTTTTTTGCAGCTGCATATCTGGAATACCTTGATGGGGAGCAGTTTACTGTGTGTTAAGCTACAGCTTAATTTGTGCCACATAGTTTGAGTATATGCCCGACAACTGCCAAAGAAAAACTAATAATTAATTTAACTGTATATTTTTGCTTTTGCATTGGGAGGACTCAGCCATAAATTGTCTAGATAAGAAAGGCTTAAAATGTGCTGCTTGGCCAGGTTGAAGCTACTCCTGTGAAGAATTAGATGATACTGTATGTGTGTGCTGTGGGGCACTTGTAGAAGCTGGATATTGAAGAATGGTCCAGTAAGATTTTTGACACCTAGAGGTACGCTTTTAAGGGTGTCTTGTAGATGAAAGCAGAATGACTATAAGCTGGTTAGAGGCAGGTTTACTCTGTATTCCAGATAAGCTGCTGTTTGCTAGGCTGAGGAGGGAAAAGGCTAGGGGGTAGCATATGAAATGCAGCAGACAATGTTTTCATATTTACCAGCTTGTCTGCCCTCGTTTGAAAAACTAATACAGTGAAAGCGAGTGGCAGAAGCAAGGGGCAAGATGGCTGCATGAAACTAGGTTTTTTTTGCAATGTGCAAATGCTAGTGAAATGCAAATTTGTGCACATGCGCATACAGGCATACACATGGCATCATTTGCTGGTCCAAGGGATGTCTTCTCAATCCAAGTCTGGATTTAGGGTTACTCAGTAGCTAATGGGTGCTTTTAGCGCGGTCTGCCGCACTGACAAATGCGTCTTCACAGATGCATGTGCCTCGGCTCTCAAGCGCATGCATGCATACAACATTTTTGCACAGTGTTACTCAAGCTTACCATATCTCTCCTCATACCCCCCCTGCTTTTTTTCCTCTCTGTTGTGTGTGTACACACACACTCACATGCTCACGCTCTGCTCAGCTCTAGAGGATCAGTAAACTGGCTGCAGTCAGCAGTCAGTCTCTCTGTGTAGGGAGAGGAGGGAAGGATAAAATGCTTCGACTGGATGGAACAGAATTCAACCAAGCCGTACTGGATTGAGTCATAGTGGGGGCTATTTGTGGGTGAACTAACGCAGGTTCCCTGTTGGCTTTTACCAGACAGCGCTGGGCTGGAATAGACAGAATTAGTTCAGTTAAACTCTTGCTGGGCTCTATTTCACTGGACTGAGTTGAGTTCGCCTGCAGGCCTGGGGGAGACAGGGCTGGAATAGACGGAATTCCCTTTTTTTTTTTTTGCATCCTGCCCTCTCTCTCTCTCCCTCTTCCATCTTCCCCTCATCTTCTCCGTTGCACTTTCACAGCAGAGATCCAGTGTTGCAGAGCAGACGAAGGCAGCAGCCCTCAGTGCTTCTGTTCATCTGCTGGCTCCTTGAAAGACGGAAAAAGAGAAAGAGAACAGGGATTCTTCGCCTCTTTTTTTATCCCCTGCTTTTGTACAGAGGGAGCGGCTGGTGTGAGGAATTACCAGCAGATATTTTCAGATTATCATCCAGAGGGTTTTTGGATGTCTTTTTTTTTTTTTTTTAACAGATTCCTAAATTTTGAGGAAATCATTGGACTCTAACAGAGAAGAAGCGTATTAGCGTGCGTATTGCCTTATCTCTGATATATCTTATATTTTCTGTTCGTTCATTCATTCTGCCGGTGCTGGTGCTGGTGCTGGTGGTGCTGGTGGTGGTTGTGGTGGTGAAGCCGGGGCAGGCATGGCCCAGCAGGCAGGCATGGGGGTGACCCACCAGGACACCCTGGCAGTGCCCCCCATGCCCAAACACTCCGGCCTGAACGAAGACCTGGTGAAGATCCTGCGGGAGAACCTGCTGCAGCCGGAGAGGCCAAGAGGACACCGGCGGTCGCCCTCCTCCATCTCCCCCCGCCTCTCTCCCCGCAACTCGCCGCGACTGCTTCGCCGCATGCTGCTCAACAACAACATCCACAAACAGAGGCGCTTCACCGTCGCGCACACATGGTGAGGCTTAGTTTGACAGATAACGACTACAAGATTGATAGCTATTGTCACTGTTGCTGTGTGTTGGCGGACGGGGATCTGCATAGGCTTATAAAGTGTGTTTGTCTTTGTCAGACATGTGGTCTAAACCGCACCCTGGCAAACTTTCAAGGTTGTGTTTGTTGAGCGCTGCGTGCGAGGGAGGCGGCTGTGTCATAAGCCATTTGAATAATTAAACTTTGTTTGTGGTTAAACTTGAATGCTTTTCCCTCACAGAGAGTGTGCACGGGCGAATCTCCCTTGCAGGTTATTCATGTCATATTTCCTAGGAGACCCTCTTCTCACCTTAGATAATGAGTTTCTCCCTCGCTCTTCCTCTCTGTCCAGTTTAATCTCCATTTCCATCTCCCTCCCCCGTGTGCCTGTTACCCATTCTCACTCCCCTATCTTCCCCTGCTCTCCTCTTCCTATGCTGCCTCTGCTTTTACTCCTGTGTGATATGAAATAGAGCAATATGTGAAGAGATGCACCCTGAAGCTGCCTGTCTTGTTAGGTAGGTAGAGTAGGAAGCCGTCCATCACTACGTTTTTCCCCTCATGCTGTGGTTTGCTCTGCACACCTGCCTGCAGTTTTTGACTGTTAATTAGTCTTCTATTCCTGGCTGTCTATCAGCCTCCGTTGCACTCGCCCACGCCTCATCCCCTCCTTTCGTCTCATATGTATTCCCCATTCACTCCCCCCTCCTGTACCTCTTCACTCCTCCCCACTCTCATTTTTTTCACCCCCCTCTCTCTTCCCTTCGCCCACAGCGGCCAGGATTCTCATCTCCATTTTTTACGACTCATATCTCTCTCTCCATATTTCCCCAGCCCCCCCCCCCCCCCCCTCTATCCTTCTCTGTATGTCCCACTTCCTTTACTCCCAGTCTCTCCCATTAGACACCCCCCTTCTGGCATCTGGATGGGCTTCATTCAAAAAAAAAAAATAAAAATAAAATAATATCTGAAGTACTTTACTCTGCTACTTCCCTTTTCTCTCTTTTATTCCCACCCCCCGCTTTTACCTCAAGGTGTGTTACATCTCAGTTTTTGATCGCAGACCCAGTTTCCTTTCATATTCTTCACTTATACTCTTCTGTCTCACTTTCTCCATTTTTAATCCCCCCATTCTCCTTTTTTCTTTCATCCATCTCCCCCTGGTCTTTTACATATAAATACATACATATTGTATCATCTCTCCTCCCTGCTTCTTTTTCTTCCCCTTTTCTTCCTATCACTGATGGTGCTAACAGCGCAGGGAGACATACAGTACTTCATGGCTTTTATATATAGATGTTGGCTATTTTAGAGGCACACTGTGTCCTGTGTGACTGTATAATTTACATTTTATGAATTAATTATCTGTGTGCCAAATCTGTGTGTACGCGCAAATGTGATGGCTCCTACATGGCTGTTAATTCAGCTCATGCAATTTCACACACCACCACCATTGTTCTCCCATGTGCCGTTTTAAGCACAAAGCTATTTTTCACAGTTCCATATTAAGAAGCAGAAATACTTTTAATACTGTTATGGTGCTCAGCCAGTCATCAGCATGACAGTGGGGCAAATGAGCCTGATTTTCAAGAAGGAGCCACTTGTTCAATATCTGCAACTGAGGAAAACAGCAAGGGTGAAAAGAGCGAGTGGCCCTGGTGGCATGACGATGCATTCATTATAGATAATAAAAATAAATAAATAGATAAATAAATGTTGGCTTACGTTTTTTGATGAAATGCTGCTCAGTGTATACTGTCATGATGACACTTGGTAGGTTAATGGAGGGAACCTTTTGGTCAGTCTTTTAAGGGGAAATACATTTTTAATTGTGCCTCAAACGGATTTAGTTTCAGTTCCTACTTGTGGACTCGGGGCCAATCCATCTACCCCGACTTCATGAAGAAGCAGTTCTCTGATGTCACAACTATGGAAAAGCACATTGTAAATGGAAAACCATCAACTAAAAGGCAATGTTAAGTATATTTGCCTGTATTTAATCAACATAATACATAGTCATATAGTAAAACCTGTTGTGCATGTAAATTGATGCCAAAATACAGTATGTTGCTATGCTATTAGGTAGCTGCTTACGGTAAACAATCTCTTAAAGTTTTCTTCTTTGCACAAAAGATATTCGGTAAAACTTAAAATAAAATGACAAAAGAATGTGGAGGCGGTACTGCTGAGAGTTCAATTGTGTGGACACTTGCAAAAGAAACATCAGTTTGTCACGTTCAGCGATGTTATTGTTTACATCTGGCGTCGTGCACATGGAAGTAGAAAATTTCAGACCACCAAGTTGTCTGGAAGGCATTAGACCATTGATTTGGAAAACGGGAAAAAAACAAAACAAAACATTGACAAGAAATAAAAAAATCTGAGAAACCTCAGGAGGAGCAACTGAGGAGGGATCTCAGAATAATGGACAGAATAACCAACATAATAAAATTACAGGATAAGACAATGACAAATGACATTATACATTAAATAGAAACATATGTGAAGAATATGGATTAGGGGGGCTGTCAAGCAGCTTCCAGGTGTCACTAAACAGATCTGAGCCACACAACTTCATCTCCACAATGGAGATTTCTGTTTTATCAGTATAATAAGACTATAGAATTATAATAGGAGTCATCAAATGAAATAAAAAGTCTTTAGATAATATTTTACTCATAGGAACAGATGTTACAAGTCTCAGTCTCAATCACAGATCACCTAGTTAATAAAGTGAAATGACATTTGGTTTTGACAGTCATCGAGCTGTATATGGTATACATGTAATGAAACTCTCAAAGAGTGTTATCAAAGTTATTTTTATTGGCATCATTTAAAGCTACAGTATGTGGGTAGAAATGGAGCAAATATGATTTTAAAAGTTATCTTTATAACACGGTCGCTGCATACTGAAAGTAGTGCATGAGATAGGTAATCTGGAAAAACATCATGTGCCTCTTTGTCCTCTGGTGACCTCCGCTGCTCCTAATGACATCTGCAAGATTTCACAGACCGGAGGAAAACAACCCGTCAGAGCTGATCTGGAGTCTGCTGTCCAGTTTCCGTCTGTGAGAGCCACGATTCAGTCACTCGTGAACTCTGACCAATCGGTCCAACTAGGTAGCGCTGATCGAATGTGAATCTGTATTCTGTTACTGTAATGCCAATTTCTTGCTGTAAAATGATTTGTGAACCGGCAGCCATGTTGAGATCCACAGCCAATAGGAACGCTTTCTCTGAAATGAGCTGTGATTGGTCAAAGTCTCCTGTCAAGGTGTAGATTTTTTAAAGCCTGAAAACAGAACCATGAAAAGCTGCAGAAGTCTAGTTTTCTCCCAGAACACGTGAATTACAATATGCTGAAAGGTTATCATGGAATTGCCCAACGATGCCAAAAAATGTTGCATATTGGAGCTTTAATCTTTTTATTGTTATTAAAAAAAGACTTTATTATGCGATCAACAATGATAGAGCTCATGTCCCTTACAGTCCAATAATATTAAAAACATCAAATAAATAGCCATATTGGAGCTGCATCCACTTTAAATGTCAGTCTGAAGTTTTTGAAATCTCATAGCCAGAACTCTTTCAGACTGATTATCCTTGACTGAAACATTTGAATGCAACACTTTTCTAGTTTCCGCTCGCACATTCTTCACAGTCACAGTTTGATGCTGTTTGGCCTTCACCTGAGTGCACAGCTGAAAACATCTCTTTACATGAAAGCCAAAGAAGGAATGCGTTCGCTTCCACATGTCTGTGTGGATCTGGATGTAAAATGTGTGCTTTGTTAGACTTTGCATCAGGACTGTCGGGGTGACGGGAGAGCACGAAGAGACAGTGATGAGAAAGAACAATGACCGCTTAATCACTGTGTACCTAGTTGGTCATGTACATGTGTCGGGTCTTGACATTTGAAAAAAAAAAAAAAAAAAACAAGTGTCAGACAGAATATCAGCCAGAGATAAAGAGAGTGTGGGAGGCTAGGAGAAACATTGCTTTGTTTTTGTGTGTGCATGAGTGAGCGAGGGCGCTGTAGAGAGACAATTTGTAAGAGAGAGAGACACCATCAAATGGCTGTAAGCAGGAGGGAGGCTGACAACTGCAGTGCAATTTACTCCAATCACCTCCTCATTGTTTTACAGCTGCAGGGAATCACAGGGCCACTGCGCTGTAAATCTGGTGACATCCACAGCCCTCAGTGGCTCCACTCCACACTTCATTAACAAGACGATCCTTCTCCATGGACAGATTGGCCTGATGTACTGCCTCGCTGTCCTTATCTGCACAACACTGTAAACCATATGCAAGTTATTTTACATTCACTTTGAGAATAGTTTGGAGAACTGCTGATTGGCTTCTCTGCACTGAATGAACTTGATTGACTGTAATTATTTACAAAGACATGAAGAAGGTACTTTTGGGGATTTAATAGAATACAATTATTTGCTGAGTTCATTGCAAAAAGGGTTTGGTCTAATTTTACAGCAAAATTTCAGCTCAAAGTAATTGTTGACACAATGTGATGACCGTATAGTGGAATTATATGTAAATATTTAAGCGGGGCTTAGGATTTGAAGTAGGCGTGGTAGTTTTTTATTCAATTGTTGCCTGTATTATTACAACCTAAGCTGCGGCGCTACCTCCAGCAGCAGCAGACGCATTAGTGTAGCTTTCTGTATGGAATTAAAGGGGGTATCTGCAAAACTGGGTGTGTTGACAAGAGACTTAAGGCTCTGTATTTTGCTGTGCCTTGCTATCAAGGGATATGTTTAGGATTTGAGTTGTTTTTAACACAAGCTAAGGCGCAGTAGCACTGCAATAGTTGTAAATATGCAGTTTGAGAGGGACAAGCATTGATGGTCGTGATACATACACGCAGGTTTTCAGCCAGAGACACAGCAGTTTATCATAATTCCTTCATATATGATGTACCTTTTATTTGTATGTGAGCAACTGTGTGATATTGTGACACTCACTCATGATCAGCATACAGTACCTTCTCTAACAAGGGTGCGTGTTTGGTCTTATTGTGTAATATGACAGGAGGTTAATTGCTTTCAAGACCCATGTTTGCCTTGTAATGACAAAGTGTTGACAGACCTTAAGATGGCTGCATGTGCACATGTGAGAACAGACATGATTAAAAAAATGTCACAAAGTTGATCATCAACCGCTTCGCAAATGCTCAGAACATAAGGGTCGAACGGTGTGCTGCTCTCACCGTGAAGTGACACACTCACGATTCAGTTTTTGTTTTCTCTTCCCCAGAATAACTCTGTCGATATCCTGTTTTCAACTTTCCTCCTCGCTGACCCTGAGGTATTTTTAATGCTGTTGCACAACAGCATCTGATGCTGCATTGCTACATTGCAAGTGTCTCTTTATGTAACAGGAGGATGGGATGGGGGGGCCTGACTGGTGGTGCTGATGCCAGTGCTTCTTCCGTGGCTGAGTGGTCCGACTGGGCGGTTGTGGTGGGGATGTCTGGGTAGAGGACATGGTGGATTGATGGTTAGCTGGGTGAATGATTGGTGATGGATGGAGGGAAGGAAGCCAGGCAGAAGAGAGGGAGAGAGTGGGAGTAGAGGACCTCGAGCTAAACACAGTGGTGCTAATCTAGGCAGAGCATGACTCTCGCTTCTTCTCACTGGGTTATATCATCTCTCCCCATATGGCTTTCCCACTCTCTCTCTCTCTCTGTCATTTCTGTCTACTATCTCGTTCTTTAAGGCAGCTTAGGGATGTCAGGATGCCAGAAATGATTCTATACCAATATCTTCACCAAAATCTTTACTGAATAGAGCTCAAATGCATCATAATGTAAATCAGTGGCACCTCCCGTGTTGAAATTGGCACGACGAGAGCTTGTTAACGTTATCTGTAAGAAGCTGGTAAGCAGCAAGTACCTGCACGGAGCTAACGGCTATCATTAATCTGTCATCTGCTGATTTCAACGCAGGTTCGTTTTTTTTTTTGGATGCACTGATGTGACTTTACTACATCCCAAATACGTTTTTACCATCCCTAGGATGACAGGATGCCATTAGTCTCAAGTCCCGACCTACGGCACTTCGATAAAATGAGTACCGTCCCGTTTTCATATGTTAGGCTTTTCCTTGGTCCCAAAGTATGGGTTCTCGTGACATCCTTAATTGTTGGCCAAGATCTCGCAATTGTTTACAAGTACATTGGACTAGTCACATGACTCATACATGGACATAGTTGGAGCATGACAAACTATGTGATTGTTTTAGGAATAGTTTGACAGTGAATAGATGAGGTCACTGCTCCTGGCCAAGAAATAGTCCAGTACATAATCCCTCATAAAACCACACCTCTTCATTTTTACAGTTTGCTTTGTTTGTATAAACTAAACAAACCAGGTATAACATTTAATTGGTGAGCTTCAGAGGTGCTGGTATTTTTGCAACCTTTTAGCAGCTAGCTGTTCATATTGACCTAACACATACAGTATGATGAATGGATAAGCGTATTTCCCAAATCTATTCCAATAACTATTTAAAGTTGTTGAATATATGTGGAAGACTTTATTTTTTGTTGGATTTACTTGATTTATCATTATATTTGAGCTAAAATGGTTTGTCGAACAATCTATTGGTTAACGTCAGAAAATCAAACAACAAAACTGAAAAATTATTGATCATTTGGTCATTTTTCAAGCATGTCATACATGATAGTAATGCGTCTTTGGTTTTGGACTGTTGGTCAGATAAAACATGCAAGAGCAATATGTGACCTTAGTGACATAGGAGATTATAATGTTAATTTCGGTTATTGTCAAACTGTTAATATTGAAAGTGATAATGAAAATAATTGTTAGTTGCAGCCCTAATCAATACCATATTTTAGTGTGAAGACAAAAATAGCTGATTCTTTTCACTTTAGTCTAAAATTATTTAGTTTGCAAGAGCAGCACAGATGAGTTTAGGGTGAATTAATAAGTAACACAGTTCTGTAACAAAATGCCCTTCAGCAAAGCTTTGAAATCCCAACTGCTCCAGTGGCCCAAATACAAGATGTACTTGTCTGTCAAGCTTCCTGGTTAAATTAAATTAAATGAGGTGCTTCAGATGCTGAGATTCAGCACTGACTGTCAGAAATGTGTCTCTGTTTCTCAGTACCTTAATGTGGAGGGGATTTGTCCCTCGACGTGTTTAGCTCTTACAACTGAAGCCCTCTTACTGCCTCCCCAGTGAGTCTCAGCCATTGTAAAGTGGGTATTCCAGGTGAAAATAGGACTCTAGTTACCTCTGTTTGTCGCTTTAGATGACATTTCTATTAATAGCCATGCAGCGCCATCTTGCCTGTTGTTCTTTTGTATTCCCAGCCCCCCAGTCCATGGCGCGTACCTTCCTAACATTCTTTGTTTTCGGGGTATAGCTTTGCTCAAGTAATTACCTTTCATTCCTTTGAGGTGGCTTTGGATTGCAGCTGTCATCCTGCTGTGCAGCAAGGAGGATTCTCTGGGTTTTATCAGCCCAAACACTGCTCACCACCCCAGAGAATAGAGTGGCTGTGATTTGCATACATATGAGCGTTTGAGCAGTGCTGCTGCTGCTGCTACTACTGTGCTAACAGTGCTGGCTGCATGACACATCAGCACAGTTCAGACATTTCTTTCTCAAAAACAAGCCGATTTGGAGTCAGTGAGAATGGTCACATGATTTTGCGTACATGCACACAAATGTATACTAATAGATACATAACACGCTCACTCTGTCTCACTGTTACAGATTAGAAAGGACCCTGGTTACATATGTATGACTCAGCTTTGACTTGGTATTCTGAGCTAGTGGCCAAGTCGGTGTTGGCTGAGATGAATAAGAAAATTAAGATTATATAACTGTGTGACTGGAAGAGACCGTGAAAGAGAGAAGAAGGATGAGTGAGGTAGACAGGGAGAGAAGAGAAGAGTTTTTTTTTTTTCATGTTTGATATGCTGGACGTATATTTCATATCCACAAACTGTAATATATCACATAAAAATGCAGAAGCCCCCTGGAATTACTGCTGTAATCCTTTCATCCCATTTAATATGGAGTTATGAACTAGATTAATTCGGAAATTATTAATACATCAGTGCCACACTGCCCTGTGATAAACAGAGCTCCCGATGCTCTTCCCTGTGTTTTGTAGTGACCATTGACTGACCTTGAATGACAACGAGTTCCAGGTTACAGGAACGGTTCTCCACAAAGAGACAGACCTCTACCTAGAACCATTTACCTCTAAGACATCTTTTACTGCTGAGAAGCTTCTGCAAAAGTTCGTCAAAACTCCGTTACATCAAGAAACCTCATTGTAAAAAAACAGATTTGGAAAGAAAGTCTGCCTTTTGAAATTCTGAAAGGTCAAAATGGAGCTCACACATTTTCAGCTCGATCTCACTGGTAGGAGTATGAATAACACAACATTACACGGACATGTTGTGTGTCACGAGGATGCATTTTAGGCTTTTCGTGTGTCATTTGCATGCCATGCAACAAAATTATGGTAATAAAAATAATACATTTAACAGTATACAGTAATAGTAATGGTATAAACAGGAAGTGGTGTGAGATAACACACAGTTGTGCTCTCATACACACACACAAATGGGTAAGGGTGGAGGTTAGGAGTAGGCAGAGGAGAAGAGATGGGTCTTGAGGCGGGACTGAAATAGTGTGAGAGCTTCGGAGTCTCTGATGTCTTGTGGGAGGGACCTCCAAAGCCTGGGAGCTGCCCTGGAGAAGGCTCTCTCCCCAAAACTATAAAGGTTGGACTTGGGGGTTGAGAGGAGACCAGCTGAGGTGGATCTGAGGGGTTGGTAGGGGGTTGTCAGTTGGTGCAGTTGGTGATGCCACAGTTAGGTTTAGGCAATAAAACCAATTAGTTAGGTTTAGGAAAAACATCATGGTTGGGCTCATAGGTACCTGAATAAGTCTCATTGTCCCCCCAATTTCAGATGTTATGGTAATGAATTAGATGTTTGCTACAGTTTCATAATGATCTAACAATATTTTTCGGGGGCGGCAGTAGCTCAGTCTGTAGGGAGTTGGCTTGGGAATCGGAGGGTCACCGGTTCAAGTCCCGACATGACCAAGAACTGAGTGTGAACTGGTAGCTGGAGAGGTGCCAGTTTACCTCTTGGGTACTGCCGAGGTGCCCCTGAGCAAGGCACCAAACCCCCAACTGCTCGGGGCACTTGTCAGGAGCAGCCCCCTCACTCTGACATCTCTCCATTTGATGCATGTATATGGGTCCTGTTTGTGCATGTGTGTGTCCCGGGTCTGCATGTACCGTGTATAAGTAAAAAACAACAGAGTGTAAAAATTGAATTTCCCCTAGTGGGACGAATAAAGGACTATCTTCTTCTTCTTCTTCTTTCCACTGGGGTCTGCGCAGTTGGCTTTGAAAGGCCCAGTGTGGTTATCGCTCACAGCTCCGACCATGAGTTTTACAGCACCCCTCACCCAGACCTAGCCACCCCTCACCCAGACCTAGCCACCCCTCACCCAGACCTAGCTGTGGAGTCCTCACTGCGCAGTGCTCCCTCTCTCCTGTGGGGAGGGTCGGGGCTCTTGGTGTTTCTGTCAACTGGGGGGTCAACCCACCCGACAGGTCGTGACATGTGAATCCCGTCTGATTGTTTCTTCATAGATGTAGCCTCTTCATTTTGCTCTCAAAGTGCACCAGATTTAACTTTAAAGTGTACAAAATGTTCTCCGGGGATCATGCTCCCAGATCCCCCTACAGGGTCCAAGGTCCACCCACCATGGTCTCACAAAATCCTGTGGGAAACAGTGT